>CM062809.1:526071470-526627929 GCA_031772625.1 Pinus tabuliformis | reverse complement strand
GCATCTGACATTGTTTTAGGATGTGATAGGGCATTCAAGTGATCAAGTTTCAAAAAAAAACTCAAAATTCAATTGTTGGATTTGTGTGGAAACTGGACGACCGCGTAGTACTCTTTATCTTGAATCTGTGCAACTCGTTTTTCGCGCAAAATGGACTCTGTATGACTCCAGAAATGAGTTATGTTCATTTTCCCAAACAGGTGATTTTTCAAATGAAAGGAAACGCAGTCAACAGTTGCACACTGTTCACTGTGCATCCGTACTTCTCACTGGGCGCTAAGGTGGCAGAGCTAACTATGCAGTTTGACCAATCAAAGACACAAGAGGAGATAAAAAAACATGGTAAGATCTCAATTTTTTGGTATGATTTCATTGTTGCAATTAAAATACAATTCTACCCTCTAGCTTATATGCTGAAAAAGCCATCATGAATTGACAGAACTTTACACAGTTTAAAGGTCAAAATGTGTAAGGTTACACCCAATAATTCAAACAAAGGTCCCTAATGTTAGGTGTCGAATTGCAATCACAAGACACATTTCTAAAGTACATAGGGGGTTTACATAGTTACTTAGACTACTATCTTAATGTTTTAATCCCATAATCTAGATGATGTGTGTGCGCAAGCCACTCATCTTGAGGCAAGAGGAAAAAACACTCCAAAAGAAGGTAGTAAAAAGCCATTTAAGGGTAAAGGAAAATAAAAAGGTTTCAAAGGGAAGGGAAAGAAAAATGAATCTATCAAGAAGGAAGGAGAGAAACTAACATGCAAAACTCATTGTTGGAAGCTTATCCCGAATTTAAATCAAAGAAATTGAACAAGGGAAAACAAAAGACCGCTGCAACCATTCCACAGGATTTGGATCCGATTTCGGGCAATGAAACTAAAACTACAGCCATGGGTATGAAAGGAAAAGAATCCATTGCTAGCACTAGTAATTCAAATCAGATAATGAAACTCCAAATGAAAAGAAAGGATAGAACTTCTTCATATAAGGGTGATCTCAAAACATAGCAAAATTGATACACTTTTCTACAGTGGTCTCAAGCCAATCTTATCTCTGAAAATATTGTCAAAAGTTTAAACTTGGAAACAATTCCGCATCATAAGCCATATCCACTTGGATGGGTGTGTGACAATGCACAATTGCAGGGAACTAGAAAGTGTAAACTGAAATTCGCCATTACTGCAAATTTCATAGATGAAGTGGAGCTCGATGTTGTGCCATTAGACATATGTAGTATAATTTTGGGAAACACGTACCTCTATGATAGAAATTCTATCTTCCATAGATATGAAAACAAATATCATTTGTTAAAAAATGGAGTATAATATATTGCGAGAGCTCATAGCAAGAAACTAAATCTTTCACTTGTTAATGCGGGGCAGATGGAAAGACTAGTGAATTCAAGCAAGAATTTTGTGCTTCTAATGATCAAACCAAGAATGATGTTGATAATGAAGCTTTTAAAGGTTGTGATTCAAAATTGAAATCTGAATTGGTTGATGTAGTTAACCAATATGATGAGATGTTTCAGGAACCAAAGGATTGCTCCCAAGAGAGGAATCCAACATGAGATACAGTTGCAACAAGATTGTCTCTTCTTAACATTGGCATGTACATGATGTCAGTGATGGAAAGTGCAAAAATTAAAAAACAAATCCAAGAGTTGTTGGATAAAGGGATCATTAAGTCATCTTCTTCGCCATGTGTTTCCCCTATTGTCTTGGTGCCAAAGAAGGATGGAACATGGTGCATGTGTGTGGACTTCTGTGCATTGAACAAAATTATGGTAAAGAATCGTTACCACTGCCTAGAATAGAATATTTACTTTATCAATTGAAAGATGCAAAGTATTTTACTAAGTTGGACTTAAGGAGTGGCTACCATCAAATTATAATTGTTGAAGGAGATAGTTGGAAGACAATATTAAAAGAAAAACAAGGTTTGTTTGAATGGCAAATTATGCCTTTTGGTTTATGTAACACTCCTGCTACATTCATGCATGTGATGAATGATGTGTTGAGGCCATTTCTTGATGAGTTTCTTATAGTCTACTTAGATGACATCTTAATTTCCAGTAAATATCGTGATGAATATGTCATGCATGTGAGAAAAGTGTTTGATGTCTTAAAGAAAGAACAATTGTATTTAAAGATGTCAAAGTGTGAGTTTGGAAAAACTTCTTTAGTTTACTTGAGTCATATCGTTGGAGGAGGTGAGTTGAAAATAGATCTCTCCAAGGTTGATGTCATTTTGAATGGCCAAGGCCCAAGACAGTTACCAAGGTAAGAAGTTTTTTGGGAGCAACCCAATATTGGAGGAAATTCATTACTAACTTTTCTTCTATAGCAGCTCCTTTGCATGCATTGACAAACGTGAAAAAGGTTTTTCAGTGGGGAGGAAGAGATCGGTTCAACTCCAATACTTGCACTTCCAGACTCGAGACAATCATTTGAGATTCAGGCTGATGCCAGTCACTACACCATGGGTGTAGTACTCATGCAACATGCTAAGCCTATCTGTTTTCATTCAAAAACTTTTAATGGTGCAGGATTAATTATCCTACATATGACAAGGAATTGTATGCATTGGCGCAAAGTGTGAAAAAATGGAAACACTACTTAATGGGTAAGGAAACAATTATTCACACTGATCATCAACCATTGCAATACTTGCAATCTCAATCAAAGTTGCAACAATCAAGGCACTTCCGATGGATTGGTTTTTTTCAACAATTTCACTTGATAATCAGGTATAAGAAAGGTATCTACAATAAATTCGCTGATATGTTTTCAAGGCCTATTGTTAGTGAAACTACTTTAATTAAGCATAATTAAGTTTTGCATGAAAGTTATATTGAACAATATGAATTAGACAATGACTTTCAAGATGTTTATTCAAGCTTGAGTCAAGGTAACCAAGTAGAGGAATTGGATTATCATTTGCATGATAACTAGTTGTACCATTTTGGCAAGCTTTGTATTCCACATGGAGGAAGAGTCAACATCATAAGAGAGGCACATACTTCTCTTATTGCTGGTCATTTCGGTGTAAGTAAGACGGTGGAATATCTACAGAGGTATTGTTATTGGCCTCGTATGCTTGAAAGTGTGTCACGTTTTATTAAAGGATATTCATTATGTGCAGCCGGTAAGCCTAGCAATAGGAAGTTAGGATTGTACACACCACTTTTGGTTCCTTCACAACCGTGGGAGAGTGTTTCTATGGATTTTGTAGGAGGTCTTCCATTGTAAAAAATAGGTCATGATTATTTGTATGTAGTTGTGGATAGGTTTAGAAAAATGTGTATTTTGATGCCATGTAAAAAGCAAGTTACAGCTGAACAAATTGCTCAGTTATTCTTTCAGAATGTATGGGTGCATTTTGGATTTCCCACATCCATTGTTAGTGATCGAGATTCTCGCTTTGTTGGGAATTTTTGGTCAAGCTTGTGGGGATTCATGGACACCAAATTAAAAAAGAGTACAACATTTCATCCGCAAACAGATGGTCAAACAAAGGTGGTGAACATAACAGTGATACATCTTCTTCGTGGGTATTGCAACAAGAATCCTAAGTTGTGGGATGAACATTTGCACTATATTCAGCATGCTTACAACCGGGCCAAGCACTCTTCAACTCAAACATCGCCATTTGAGGCATGTTTGGGATACTTTCCTAAGTATCCTTTGGATTTCATTTTTGGCAAAGATGTTGCTATTGATGGTCATAATGACATAGACAATAAAAGAAGGTTCATTGAACAAATCCATTTGGTACACCAAAGCATTCAAGAACAACTTGAAAAGAGCCAAGGCAAGTATAAAGAAAGACACAACAAGCATTGTGTAGATCACAAGTTCCAAGTCAGTGATGAAGTTTGGCTTCACATTAGCAAAGAGAGGCTCCAAGGAGAAGGTAAAAAGATAAAACCAATTAGATATGGTCCATTCAGAATTTTGGAAAAGATTGGTAATAATGCCTTCAGGTTGGATTTGCCTTCATATATGAAAATTTATGCTGTTGTTAATGTTGATAACATAAGGTTGTATGAGCCTCCTTTGATTGAAGATCAAGGAGAGAATGTTCAAATTCCTCCCATAGAGTATTTTTCCCCTGAATATCTTGATGAACTATAGCAAGACACCATTCTTGATAGAAGAACAAGGTCTTCAAAATGAGGGAATGTGGATTAGCTTTGATTGGGGCTCAAGGGAACAAATCCCTCAAAGGCCAAATGGATCGAGATTGGAAAGGTGAGGGAACTGTACCCTCCCCTGTTGGACAACTGAAAGTGATATTTTGGGGTCCAAAAGGCTTCCAATGGGGAGCAATGATCAGGTGATAAAAAAATAGCTCAAAATTCAAAGTTGGCGAATTGGTGTGGAACTTGGACAGCTCCGTATGACTCCAGAAACGAGTTCTATTCACTTTCCCAAACAGACGAATTAAAAAAGAAAGGACATCCTAGTTAGCAGTCCGTACTGCTGATTGTGCATTCATACGACTGACTATGTGCTGAGGTGGCAGAGTTGACTGTGCAGTTTGACCGGTCAATGGTTTATTTCTGTGAATGAGGCGCTGATAAGTGTCACTTTGTTATTGGTTGAAATTATGTGGTTTTCATTGGTTGGTGGGGTGGCCAACCAAGGGATGACACGTGGACCAGCGAGAGGCCGCCACGTCGCAGCTTGCTAGGCCACCAAAAAGTTCGTAATAGTCCAGGCAGAGGCAACAGGGGTCAAACCACGACCTCCCAACACACACCAAAGCCATATGCCAATGCACACGCAAATGTTACTTAACCATAATGTTAGTGCATTCTTTATAAAGTTTTATGGCACAGAATTCGGAGGTTGGACCAACCGTGGGGGCTAGCCCGCGGACTTAACCGCCCCATGTGAACACCGCTACCGTTAATCGACAAGGTTTATGCAACCGCCGGAGGGAAGGGGCTAGCGCCGATGGCTAGCCCCTAGGCGCATGGCCTCCATATGACCTTAATTTCTGCATTTATAGGCGTTGATATCCAAATTATCTGCCTGACAAATCCACCCAGATTTTAGTGGATTTGGTGGTCCGTTAGCTAAAATTTGGGTGAAAATGAGGGTTCGTTGCCAGATTTTGGGTGATTTGTGGAGCGAATAGTGGGAGAAACTAGGAGATGTCATAAACTTGTCTAGTTTTCGACCAAATTGGGAGAAAAAAGATGCTAGATACCCATTTTTGGATATTCTGGATTCATTGGAGTAGGTTACAGAAGCATTTGAGCATTGCAAACACATCTTTTTACACATTTTGAACATAATAGAGATGCCCAAGCCATTGGAGATGTAGCCCAGGAGGGGTGAACTTCTTCATGATGTTCATGTTGTGATGTGTTGTTGGTGATGTTCTGTATTTTATGTGCTACTATTTAGTTTCTTATTTATGTTAAATTTCTCATAAAATTAACATAAAAACTCATTTTCACTTGCAATAAACTCATGAATCCTTAAGCACATCAATATATTTTTGTTTATAATCTAAGGAGGATATTAGCAAAATAAATCTAATATTCTTAATCAGATCACAAGACAAGAGTAGTCGTAGATGATCGATATTCTTTGAGGACTGATAATCCAAGATAAGAATAGTCCTGGTGGAACATATTCTGAGAGAACTTGATTGGGGTATGTTTCGAGAGAGACAATGATGAGGGTGTCTATAAATCATTGGTCTTGCCAACATTGTGCTCTGATCTTGTGGAGAGATGGAGTGGTTAGTCAAGGACTTGCTATGTGGCAATGATAGATGATATGCTGCTATACAAATGAGTTACCAATGTGACTTTTCTTGTGAGAATTATTCAGATTGAGAATGTCCAAGTACCTAATATGGATTTGAGTCAAAAGGATTGTCAAAGAAATCCCTCCAAGACCATATGTTTAACCTCCAAGTCAAGTTGGCCCATATGCATCATCAATTCGACCTTCCAGTGAAGTCAGCGTATTTTGAAGCCTAGCAATTCCTACATAAAGAAAAGATCGACCTCTCTTAAAGGTACTCATGGTAGCAAATAGAAGTTCAATCTAGAGAAAAATAAAAGCCTAACATCCAATGAAGAAGGAAGGATGAAGAACAAAGACCTTTCTGATATGTTTTAAGGCAAAAATCCTTCACATGTGTGAAGTCAAGGGCATCCCTCTGTAGCAAGAAGACTAAAAATTATGGCCCTATGAAAGGACTAAATTTGGGTGAAAAAGAGTTAATATTGCAAGATGAATTGTTGAAGAAGAAGTATCTTTCAAGCGAAGAAGAAAAGAAGAAAAATTCTCCATATTCTCTCTCACACATGTGGCTTATGGTTTTTGTAATAAGGCCGAGTTAGAGTCAATAAGTTGTAGGTTTGAAAGGAAGGTTAAAGGAGCAACTGCTACCATTAGAAAGAAAGTTTTACCAAAGTTGACATTGTGGAAAGGAAGCATATTTTGGAGAAGGCTTTCACTTGGCCTTAGACGGGTTGTTGGTCAAGGGTTTAGGTCTTGGAATTCGTCAGTTGAAGATTCTATAAGAAGAAGAATTGGTTTAGGTTTTCCTCCCGAGTTTGGAGAGGTTTTGGCCCTGGATGATAGCCTACATCTTGTGTCCTTTGTCTCATTGTTCTTTATGCTTTGGTAGACGTTTTATGAATAAGAACACATAATAATAATAATCAAGTCAAGAAGAACCTAATTAAGAATAGTAAAAAGTATTCACAAGCAATTATCATTGCTAAAGAAATCATTTCATCTCTCTGCCCTAGATTTCTCAACACTTTAATCTCTTAGACACAAATCAAGACTAGAACATATATTCGATGCTACCAAAATCTAACACTCCCTCTTAGCGAGGAGGGTGTTCTTTGTTATAAACATCTCCCCTCTATAAATGGACCACACTGCTAGTGTCTAACATTTGCAACAACCTGTCACTGTCCACCAAGCTACTGCGCATACTTTGATTCATCTACTAACCCTGTAGCTGAACCACTCTGTATATACATTGTCGCTGACACTGCACTGTGCCTCCTTGCACCGCTGCCAACATTGCCCGTGGTGATCCTGATCTCATGCTATTGCTACTGTTGCAACGATTGCAACTGAGAACTAATCTATTGTCCCTACAACTGAAAGGGGTTCTCCATTATACCCATCCGTTCTTTGAAGTAAACAAACTTATCTCTCCCTAGATATTTCGTGAGTATATCTGCAACCTGCTGCTCTGTGGAAACATGTAGTAGCTGGAATGCTCCATGTTGCACACAATCTTTGATGAAGTGGTATTGTATATCTATACGTTTTGACCTATCATGGAACACTGTATTTTCAGAGAGATTGATGCAACTTTGATTATCATAATAGACACTGGTCACCTCCATATTTTGACCGAACAAACTCACTAGTAGCTTTTGAATCCATAGAGATTCGCATGTGACCATGCTAACTATCATGTGCTTTGCTTATGTAAAGCTTAGTGCTATGAACTTTTGCTTCTTGCTGCACCAAGATTCAACCCCTGATCCAACGCTGAAGTAACACCTTGATGTGATTTTTTGATCCACTGAACTGCCTGCCCAATTTGCATCTGTGAAACCACATAACCTGATACCATCACCTCGAGTATACCTCAACCCATACTCAACCATGCCACACAAATACCTCAGAATGTGCCTCGTTGCTATCCAATGCACTCTCTTAGGTCCCACCATAAATTGACTGAGAGTGTTGATCGCGAAGCAAATATCTAGCCTAGTGTTGACTAGATACATGAGGGAACCGATGAGCTGTCTATACAAGGTTGGGTCAATGTCCTCGTCCTCTGATGCATCTATATTCCTCCAGTTTGTAATCATAGGCATGGACATAGGCCTACAATCCTGCATCCTAAACCTCTTCAGAATTTCTGTAGTATATCTCCCTTGACCAAGGAAGATCTCTCCGTCTTTTGCCATACTTCCAGGCCTAGGAAGTAATGCATCAATCCCAAATCCTTCATGCCAAACCCTATTGCAAGGTACCTCTTGCAATCCTTTATGAGCCCTGTTGATCCAATTGTAAAGAGGTTATCCACATACAACAAAAGGATGAGTGGCTCACCCTCTACCATATGATAATAAAGGTTGGGATCTGCATCACTCTTGACAAATTCCATCTTTTGCAAGTAGTTGTCAATCTGACCATACCATGCCATGGGAGCTTGTTTGAGCTCGTATAATGATTTCTTCAGTTTTCACACGTGTGCCCCTCTCACAAGTCTCAAATCTCTCTGACTGTTTGATGTATACATCCCCCCTATCACCTCGTTGAATAATGTTGTCTTGATGTCCATTTGGTGAATCTGCCAACCCATTTCTGCTGATAGAGATATCATGGATGAGATGTAAGTGTATATGGAAACTTGGGCGAAGGTATTCTCATAATCTATGCTCTCTTTCTACGTATATCCCTTTTCCATAAACCTAGCTTTTACTTCTCCACATTTCCATCTGCAACGTACTTGATCTTGTAGATCCACTGAGAGCCCACAAATGACCTATCCACATGCCTCGATACTACCTCCTAAACATAATTTGTTATGATAGAGCTATGCTCTTCTACCATGGCATCTACCCACACTTGATGCTATGCAACCTCCTGATATTTGGAAGGTTCACCAACTTGTGCCATCAATCCTTGGTATCTGTTTGGTTGCCAATGTTTTCTTTCGTTCATCCTAGGAGCTCCTATGAACTCCTCTGCATCTCTTAATGTCTGACGAACTTCCCCACTGGTTCAACCACTAGTGGTGGGAGGATCAACCGACTCCTCATCTTGCCTCTACTGCTCTGTCTATTGCGAAATCACTGGATTCCTTGCATCTGAGGTAATGCCAGTACATGCAATTGTACTAGATCCTCGTTACTCTCCTTGCTGCTGTCCCCATCGCTACCCCTGCTTTTGGACTAATGGAACTTCTGTTAGCTCATTCTGATCACCTACTGGAAACTTACGAGATCTCTTGAAGGCATTGTCCTCCATGAACTTCACGTTCCATCTCACAATAATATTCCTATTACTATGAATGTAGATCTGGTATGCCTTCGAGATTTTTCTATGCCCAATGAAGAATCCTTTCTCTACAGTCTGATCCAATTTAGTGCATTTCTCATCTGGTATATGGTAGTAAGCTATGCTGCCAAAGATCCTGAAGTGACTTACTTTTGGCTTCTTCCCTAAGAAGACTTATTTTGGTGTTACCTTCCCCAACGCCTTGTGAGGAACCCTGTTCTGTATATACACAACCGTGTTACATGCCTCCGCCCATAGAAACTTGGGCATGTCCTGGTCATATAACATAGCCTTTGCAGCCCCAACTATATACCATTTCTTTTGCTCCACTACTCCATTCTGCTGTGGCTTGTATGGATTTGTCCACCCCCGCTAATGCCCTCCTTCACATAGTGACCCATGAAGTCACTATTTGTGTAATCTTAATCGTTTTCTGAGCAAAACATCTTAATCTTTCCCTGTCACATTCTCTACTAGAGCCTTAAACTACCTGAAGTGACTGAATACTTCATCCTTGGTCTTCAAGAAATAGATCCAGGTTTTCTTGGAATAATAATTGATGAAGGTAACTAAGTACTCGTACCTTCTGAGAGATATAGTGAACATGGGACCACAAATATCCGAGTGAATAAGCCACAACACACCTAATCTACTGCCACTTTTTGGGAATGCTGCTTTAACGTATTTCCCCTGTACACACACCCTTGCACATATCATCATTTTCCGTGCTTAATTCAAGAACACCTATCACTATCTCCCCGATCATCCTAAGTTCTACATGATGTAAATGCCCCATTCTCCTGTGCGATAACTCATTCAGGTCTTTCCCACTATCACTGCTATCAGTGTTGGTGTTGCTAACTAGTACCTTTGGAGAATCAAGTTGCAACTTGTTAGGTCCCTATAATACTAATGTATCCCCTTATTGTTATTGTTAGTGTAACCCCCTATTGTTATTGTTGTGCCTTTGGTGGGCTCTAGTATTGTAGCAATAATGCTACAACTCCTGGAGCTTCCTTCTCTAGTTTTATCAACCCGGTAGTTCGTAACAAACTTGGAAGCGACGATGCTGTATGCACAAGTACTAGCTCTTGTCGCAGCTGTCACTTGGTCAGCTGGCACAAGTCCGCTAGGGCTCAAGCCAACTTCTATATGTTCTCAGAAGAAGCTTTTTAAGTGATGAACGAAAGCTATCTCAAAGGAAATTAACCTACTTTGCAAGAATGAACTGAAATCCAACAAAACATGGAAACCCTAGTAAACCCTAATTTGACCAGCTTAATCCCTACGATGCAATGGTGGGAATGCAACTTCTAAAAATGATGCCATTACTTCTAGTGAGATGAGATGCATGAGTCTAAACTACTTTCATCTGAAGAGAACATGTTTTTGTATTTTTGCTCAAGTGGTTGGAGTTATTATGACTGTGCTTCTTACTGGGTCTTGACCGTGCAGGGGTAGTTCAAGGGGAGGAGGCTTGGAAAAGGTCAGGAGGACTCTGAGAGGTTCCAGGGGATCCCTAACATCATTCTACAGAAGTTCACAATGTTCAGATGCCTGGCAACCGTGTTTGCAAGCTTCTACAGGATGTCTGCAGGGGATCCTACAGGAAGCTCGGGATTTCTACAGGAAGTCTGCTAACTTCTACAGGATGTTCTGCAATCGGAGTTTTGGGTGATGGAGGAGTGAACGAGCTGTATGGGTGGATAGGTAGGATGAGAGGGGAGCTTGTGATGGCTTATGGACAGAGAGATGAGATGGAGAGGGGGTGTGTAAAGCTGGTTGATCTAGAGGAGGTTAGAGGCAATGGAAGGCCGAAAGGATAAAACAACATGGATAATAGAAGAGTTGGTGGGCAAATGATCTAGCTGGGAGGTAAGGAGATGGCTTAGGCACGACTGAGAAGGAGAAGGAAATGATAAAGTGGTGCTGCGCAGTGTAAATGGAACAAATCTCCTTTGTCTTGAGTATCACCGAAATGTCATCAATCTACTCTCACTGTTTTATTAAAAACCAAAGAACAACAATGTAAGTTAAGGAAGAATCGTGCATGGTGCTGAGACGAAGAGCTACTCCACAAAATCTAAGTGCATGGACACTCCTACAACTGAAATTATTGCGTTAAAGCTTGCATGAACATATAAAATAGTGTTTTTGGTAGTTGGCACGGTCTGCACTTCCGGTCCCCAAACAGAGGTGAATGTGAGTGTGCATTCAACCTTTTTTCGAACTTTGATTAACTCCAATCCTTACTCTAATCTAAACTGCTGAAAGCACTTTATCCATAAAACTAACCTACTTAATCACATCAAGAAATTCGAATCAGCAAACTGTGTTTTCCAAGTGCATGTAAAGGAAAAGAAATGAAATGCTGAAAGGAAAGACAAGTAACAATACAAAGAAAGGAGGCCTATTGCTCTCAGGTTGGGCCCAAACCTGAGAGCTATAGCTCCTCTAAGAACTCAGAATTGAACTCAAATCTGCCTGTCTTTTATTAAAAGATCATAATCATAAGTCTAACAACATGCCAAAGGTGGCTTACAAAGAGCAAAATAGAGCTATAGCTCGTGATTCAAAATCTGCAACAAAGGTTCAAAAGTTCCCATCGAAGGCTACAGCCTCAATATTTATACATTATGAGGGCCAAGCTGGCCTCCTCAATTAGTGGGGCTTGGCTGTCCAACTAAAAGTAAACTGTTGTTCCTTTAGAATCCGTTGGCTGCCTTCTAACTCGGTGGTGATAGCTGTTGGAGCTCGGAGTTGGGGTGGAGATCACGAGGAAGGTCATTCAAGGCTGTGGACAACCTTCCTACAAAACCGAAATGCCACCTTGGCTGTCTCCTTACCTCCATCTGCGTGGTTTTGCTCCATTTAATGTCAAAAAACCTGAAACAATCATGTATTAGCCACCTAGGAATAATGACTGCCCTCCTTCCTACAAATAACATGAATATACTAAGAAATGATGCATAAGTGATAAAAAATGAAGGGTTGAGCAAGGTAAGTAGGCCAAATGAGCCCAAAATGTTACCAAAATTTGGGGCTCATCATCACCCCCAGCTAAAATATTTGCTCATCCTTGAGCAACTAGTCCAACTCTTCATCCTTCATTGCCTTTACTGCCACCCTTACATCCCAGGCCTCTGTAGTAGTGTCCTCCTTGCTGATATGAAACCCAGCCTTTCTGTTCACCTCTTCCCACTGTTCATTATCATCCTTCTCTGTGCTGCCCTCCATTAATCCTAGCAGCAGTGGTGGGCTTAGTTTGAGGCCAATCCAGCTGGCCTGGAGGTTTTGCATGGATTTCTTATAGAGGGCTACCCGTACTAGAGCTTCCCTCATCCGAGTTGGGGTATGATACTCTCGGATTTTCAGACTGTGGGCCAATGTATTCCATCTGCGGGTGCATGCTTGGACAACGTTGTCTCCTAACAGTCTCTCCATGTCTTCAAAATGAGCTATGGCTTGGGCCTGTTGATCCATATATCTCAATGAAGCTTGAGGGTCAGTGGACAAATGTTGGTGTGCCGAGATTAGTGCAACTGGATCCCCTGGTTCTGGTCTGATGAGCAATGGCTCATTCAGCTCTCGGTTCATGACCGCTTTGGCTTTTGCTGCTCTTTTGTCCTCATGGTTCAGCCATGAGGCAAATGCCATTAATTCAATATCTCCCAAGGCCGTATTGGGATCCCATGAAACTACATTAGGCAGGGCCAAATTATGGAGGTAGAACTCCGCTAATTTGGCCTTATCCTCTTATGAGCTGGTGCTGCATACTTCATTGAATTGCTGCGGGTCTTGGAGCTGAGAGATACCTCTTTGCGCCAAGGTATTGATTTGAAATTGCAGCCATTGGTCTTTCAAGTACAGGCCATAGGATTTGGCTGGCTGCCTGCATTGTATAGCATCCATGGCCTAACTGGCCATGCAGGCCAATTGTGCCTCTTTCTGCTGCAGCTGTTGTCTGAGAGCTTGCACCTCAATTTGTGCTTGCTGCTCTGCTTCCTGTAGATGTGTGGTTGGCTTTCCAAGACCGATGTTCAGTTCCTTTTTGCCTTGCTGTTCTGCTGTGGTGTCCTTGGAGTATGTAGCTGTCCCTGTCCTCAGCTCCTGTCGCTGCAATCTCAGCTTTTGGTTTTCTTCCTGTAGGAACACTCGTTGGCAATTTGCCACGTGTTTAGCCATGGACAATTCACTTTTGGCCTCCTTGAGCTGCTCCTGCAAGGGACCTATGTCCGCCACACCCTTTGACTTGGCTATCTTCATCCACGTGTGTGTACGGACTCTTTCTTCCTCCAATGCAAAAAACAGTGGCACAGTGAATTTCTGAGGTATAATTTTGCCAGCCTCTAAAAATTTGTAATATGAACTCAGACTTGGCTGAGGGATGGGCTCTGGTATATGCTCTTTCTCCACCTCTTTTGGTGGCTCTACTTCGCCCTCCCTCGGTGGTGATGAGGGTGCTTCTCCTTCCATTCTCTCAGTTTCTTTAAGCCTGGCTAAGGTTTCCTGTAGAGCATCCTCAGCATCCTGTAGCCGAGCTTTTGTAGTCAATTGGTCTAACCTTTCTTTCCAAGTAGTTTTCTTCGGGCTCCCCCTCTCATAGGTGACTGATATCCTCGAGGGGGACCTCTCCTTGGGCGAAGTAGGGGCATCTTCGATAATGATTGGGCTGCTGGACGGAGGCTGTGGCTTGCCCGTCTTTATTCTCACACTTCTTCGAGCTTTAAAATATAGAGGGGTCTCCCTTTTTCTCTTCTCCTTTGGCTTAGGAGGTGTGCTGAGGGCGGCCAGCACAGCTGCTGCCTCCCTTGCAAGAATGTCAGCTTTCTTCTCCTTGGGTTTCACTTTTTTAGGGCTTCCTGTAGAAGACCCTGTTTTAGTTAATTTCAGGCTTCCTGTAGAAGACCCTTTTTCAGTTGATTTCGGGCTTCCTGTAGAAGCCAGTTTCGGTTTTCCTGTAAAAACAAGTGTCACCGCTTTGGTTTGTTTTGCTGCATGAGTTTTACTTTTTGACTTGGTTGCGGTTGCTGTCGAGGCACTTTTGCTGATGTGGACCTTCTCAGCCTTGTCCACTCTGCTTTGCAATCTTCTCTCTCTGGCTGTCAACATGGGTGTGTCATCCTTCTCTTTGGCACCCGTTTTCTCTTGTTTCTTCTCTTGCTTTTTCTTCTGCTCCGTGGTCGTGGTCTTCTGGCCTTTTTCTTCCTTCCCTGCGGGCACTGACTCTTTCTCCTCACTGCTAGATGAACCGAGCTCTTCGATCAACATCTTTATATCACCATCCTTGGTCAAATTCCTGAAGGCTTCCCATGAGAGAGGAACCTTGTATGTGTGGAGCGCATCCTCCACGAGGAGTTTGATGAGTCCATGGTGGGCTACCTGGTCTGGTGTGCCTTCTTTCAACTTGGTGGCACACTCAATCAGAGACTGTAGTAGAAAGTAGGGGAGACTGAGTTTGTTTTCTACAGGTAGGCCCATCTGATGCCTTAATTCCGTGAGTAACCGAAAATGGTACCCATATACTATGCTAAACCGACCTTCGCAGGTGATGTACTTCATAATCTGCAGGCTAACTTCACTCCACGGTGGCAGTAAGCTGGTTCTACGAACCCCATTTTTATCTTCTGAGAATTCCTCCTCTGGTGGAAAGAATTCTTTCTTAGCCTGTTGGCCCAATTTTCTTTCTTCTTTATCCCATGGTAATCCCATTGGGAGCTCAGTAACTCGGCTGATAAATTGTGGGGTGAGTCTGAGACTCAAACCCCTGAAGTTGACGATGGCCAATGTTTTGGATTTCGGCCTCAGAGCTTGCAAAAACTCCTCTGCCACCTCGTCGTCATAGCCCTGCAATTTATCGCAGAATGACATCCATTGTGCTTGCGTGAACAGCTCCACCACCTCAGGATTTTCCCTTAGCTTTGTGGAGTCGGTTGGTTCCCTTCTGATGAACCCACCCGGCATGGTGAAAAACTGCCGCGTTAACTGGAGGTGGCGGGTGCGGAAGAAAATTGGCCTACTGTGACAGAGCGTAGAATTACGCCTCTGCCACGCATACAATTCACAAAAACTTATATCCCGACGACCTTAACACAGCTTAATTATAACTCACATCCTGTAGGACGACAATTCATGCAACCGCAGACAATACTTGCAATTTTTTCACGACCAGACTGTAGGACGTCGACTATGCCACCCTCGAAACCAATTGCATGGAAGGTTCAGGCTTACCTTGTTAATCCGCCACCTTTTGACGTGAGGAACCCAATTTCCTGTAGAAACAGCTTTCCTGTAGAAGCAACGCGCGAATTCCGGAGGATACTGCAGTGGGTCTGCGCTCTCTGTGCTGCTTAACAGGCGTTCGAACGGCCAAAGACTTGGAGTGTCGAGCTGTAGAGAGATCCGGATGATCACTTGACTTTAAAACGGTGAATGATAAATGCGTGGGGTGGAAATCTAGCCGATTAGATTTGAATTCAGCGGAATCCGTGGCGCGGGGGTGAGCTGTCCCTGCCGGACCGTTGGACGACGTCACTCCATCATTCGTCTGCGAGTTCCCTTACTGCCGCATCATTCCCCGCAGATCCGCCGCCGTCACTTATGTTAAAACTCGTTTTTCCCGACTGGATGGCTCTCACGTGTGCACTGCCCATTCCTTTTTGCCACGACCACCGTTCAAACATCCGACTAGACCACTGACTGGTCGACGTGGCCATTCGAATGGCCATACGACCGCTCAACCCATTCACTTCACACTTTGCAAACATTTCAAAGTAAAATTCATGCAATTCGATGGAAGAAAGGGCGAGGCACTTACCTGTGCGGCCACGACACGATTCTTCAGGCTTTTGGACGATGATGAGTCGATTTGTTTGCTGCTGCGTGATTGCACAGGTCCGGAGGTTCTTCTTCACAGGCCGCTGACGATGAATTTGATGATTCGGCTGCATGCGCCCGCGTGATCTTTGCATGTTGCAGGCGGTGGAAAGGTGTGCACTCTAGTTGGCTTAACTGCTACGGGACTCCTGCAGGATGTCCTGTAGCAGTTTTTCCTCCTCGGGTGCATGCTGCACGGTGAAGACGGTGGCCCCACGATCATGCTCACAGGGCTCTTAGATAGCTGGGATGGGTATGGCACGGCATCTCAGCGTTTTTTTCATTAAAAAAAATTGCTTTCTCTTGAATCTCAATGATCTGCCTTGATTGTGCAGGTACCTTCATTGCATGTCGACAGAGGTGGTAGAAGGAGGTGACAGCAGTGTGTGAGGGTGAAAATAGTAGCTTGCATGCATCCATACCGAACCTTGGTCGTTAGATCTCCTCATGTAATGAATTCTGGGCCGTCCCGAACTTCTACAGGAAGTTTCCTGTAGAAATACAGAACTTCCTGTAGAAAGTCTGCACCTTCCTGTAGAAAGTCTGCATCTTCCTGTAGAAGACTTAAGCTGTAATGAAATCGTGCCCATACCTTGGAGAAGATGAGTATTCTTGGAGGAGGTGCTGGTGAGGTCTCCTGGCAGCATGATAAGGATACTTGACTTTGAGTTGAGAGACCTCCTCTCCTGCATAGAACACCTGCAACCTGCATGCATTTCCACATTATAAACTTGCTGTCCCTCTCTTTTGCTTACTATTTTTTTTTTGAAAGATAGCAGGGGCGCCTCAATGAGGTTTTCACCCTTGCCATCTGCCTTAAGCGCCTCAGAGAGGTTTTCACTTAAGGATCTTTTTCAAATTCCTTTTTTTTTTTTTGAAAGACAATAGGGGCGCCTCAATGAGGTTTTCACCCCTACCACCTGCCTTGGGAGCCTCAGAAAGGTTTTCACCCAAGGATCTTTATTATTATATATATATATATATATATATATATATATATATATATTATTTATTTATTTTATTTTTTTTAGACCTTTCAGGGTATGCCCAAAGCAGAGGCAGAACCCTTCTCTATGACCAACACTGATTTCTCCATAGTTTTGATGAACTCTTGTCTGGAGAGAGGTTTCCTGTAGATCTTCAGTCGATGCCCATTGACAAGCATGGGGATGGACTCCTCATCAATGGTCCGAATAAGAACAGATCCATTGTCATGACATTTTTCCACTGCATATGGTCCCAGCCATCGGGTTCTCAGCTTCCCCTTGAAATCTTTGTGCCTGGAGTCATACAACAGTGCCCAATCTCCTGGCTGGAATTTCTTGTCATTGAGGTGCTGGTCATGCCACACCTTTCTCTGAAGTTGAACCACTTCTGAGTGAAGGAGGGCCTGCATTCGGTGCTCGTCCAGTCCATTCAGCTGCAATAACCTTTCTTGTTGCGCATGGCTGAGATCTAGGTCCAGCTGAGCTGCCATCCTCAAAGTGTTGTATTTAAATTCAATAGACAACAAAGCTTTCTTCCCATAGACCAGCTCATAAGGTGTGAAGCCGGTGGTGGTCTTCCAGGTGGTGTTGTAAGCCCATGTGGCCTCAACCAGGCGATCTGCCCAATCTTTCCTACTGCTGCTCACCACCTTGGTCAAAATCCCTTCCAATGCTCTGTTGGTGACTTCCACTTGCCCATTTGCCTGTGGATGATAGGGGGTGGAAGTCCTATGTTTGATTTTGTGATGAGCTAGTAGGTCTTCAATTAAGTTGGATGTGAACTGGCTTCCTTGATCGGTGACTAGCTCTCTTGGGTAGCCAAACTTGTAGAAGATGTTTTCTCTTAAGAACTCGGCCACCTTTTCTTCTGTTGCTGCTTTGATTGCCTTAGTTTCTGCCCACTTTGTTAGGTAGTCAGTGCACACAATGATGTAAGACCTTTGCCTCGAAGGAGGGTTAATGGGACCCACAAAGTCCATACCCCACTTCTCAAATGGCTCAAGAGTCACTTGAGGTTGGAGAGACATCTCATCCCTTTGAGTCGGTTTCCCCATTCTTTGGCATCGGTCACATTGGCTGATATACCTTCTGACATCTTGATGAAGTGTGGGCCAATAGTAGCCTGCCTGCAGGATTTTGAAGGCAGTCCTCTTTGCTGCAAAATGTCCTCCACAAGGCCCATCATGATAGGTGAGGAGGATATCAAAGACTTCCTCCTCCCTTACACAACGCCTTAAGATCTGATCAGGGCCAAGCTTGAACAGGTTGCCCCCGATCCAAGTAAATGAGGCACTTTTTCTGATGATTCTGCTCTTCTCTCTTGAAGATAGGTGCGAAGGGAACTGTGCTGAAACAAGGTAGTTTGCTATATCAGCAAACCGCGGAGAGAGTACTGAGATAGAAAACAGACGTTCATCGGGCATCTGGTCATCCACTGTTCCATCCTCATCTGCAGACAAATCCAATCTAGATAGAAAGTCAGCAACAACATTTTCTTTACCTGGTTTGTCAACAATGGTCAAATCAAACTGCTGCAACAAAAGTAACCATCTAATAATACGAGCATTCACATCTAGTTTATTCATTAAATATTTAATTGCAGCATGATCAGTATGTACAAATGTTTGATAGCCAATGATATAGTGTCGGAACTTGTTCAGTGCATGGACCATCGCCAATAATTCTTTCTCGGTTACAGTGTAATTCAGTTCTGCTTTGGATAAGTTTTTGCTGACAAAGTAAATGGCATACGGAAGTTTTTGTTCCACTTGTCCTAAGGCTGCCCCTATGGCTTTGTTCGAGGCATCAGTGTGGATGTGGAAAGGTAGGGCCCAGTTGGGACCTCTCAAGATTGGGGCAGACACCAACTTGTCCTTTAATTCATTCAAAGCCCTCTGACAATCGTCAGTCCATTTAAACTCCACATCTTTTGCCAACAAACCAAACAATGGCGAGGCTAGCTTGCTGAAGTCTTTAATGAATCTCCTGTAATACCCCGCTAATCCTAAGAAACTCCGAACATCCCTTACCTTTTGGGGAGGTGGAACTCTCTTGATGAGAGCAATTTTGTTAGGATCCACTTGTAACCCTTGGCAAGAAATGGTATGGCCTAGCACGGTCCCTTTAGTCATCAAGAATTCACATTTTTCAGGACTAAGGGACAGGTTCATCTCAATGCATTTGGTTAGGAATTTTCCCAGATTGGACAATGCTTCCTGGAAGTTGGACCCATAAGGAGTGAAGTCATCCATATAGATTTCCACCGCATCATGGACCAGCTCCGAGAAGATGCTCAAGACAGCTCTTTGGAAGGTAGCAGGAGCATTGCATAGCCCAAAGGGAAGAACTCGGTAGGCAAAGGTACCCCAAGGACAAGTGAAGGTGGTCTTATCTTGGTCTTCCGGGCTGATTTGGATTTGGTTGTACCCGCTAAACCCATCTAGGAAAGAGAAGAACTTTTTTCCTGCCAGTCCATCCAACACTTGATCTATGAAAGGTAGAGGGAAATGGTCTTTCTTGGTAGCTTTGTTCAGTTCTCGGTAGTCCACACAGATTCTCCACTTCCCATTTTTCTTGGGAACCAACACCAGAGGGGACACCCATTCGCTATCTGAGATGGGGTAAATGAATCCGGCATCCAACAGTTTTTGCAATTCTTCCTTGACAATGTCCTTAAGGACTGGATTCATTCTCCTCTGGGGTTGCCTAACCGGATTACAATCCTCCTTGATGTAAATGTGATGGGTACAGACCGAAGGATGGACTCCTTTCATCTCCTTATAGCTCCAAGCAAAAGCATCTAGATGACTGGCCAACAGACTACACAACTCCTTTTCCTGGGAAGGAGATAGGGAGGAGCTGATCTTTAACGTTCTCTCAGGGCCGAACTCCACATTCTTGACTCTGGGAGTGACAGGGTTGGTTGCACAAAGGTCTACTAAGGTGCTAGCTTGGGCATCCTCCACCAATTCCTCTAAGGTCAGTGCACTAGGAGGTGGATTCTGGATCAAGGTCTCAATCAAGTCATCCTCGGTTGGGGGGTCTCTTCTAGTGGTGTCTAGGGTGCACAAAGGTGCCGAGTACACCTCATCCTCTTCTCCTTCCTCCAACCAAAGTGGTAAGTCATGCTCTAATGAAGGCTGGGCAGGAGGGTATAGGACTAGCTGCTTGGACATAGGACCATTTTTGATGGTCATGTTTCCTGCACGGCAACTTATGTAAGCATCTGCAGTGGCTAACCAAGGCCTTCCCAAAATAAGAGGATATCCAGTAAGCTTTGCCTTTGGTTGCAGAACCAAGAAATCTGTAGGGTATTCCCAAGAGTCGACAGAGACCAAGACATCCTCCACAATCCCTTCGGGAGTCATGGTGGAGCGATTTACAAGTTGTAGGACTGTCGAGGTCTTCCTCAAGGAACCCTGAAGGTTGAGTTTGAGCATGGTATCCCTGGTCATTACATTAATGGCAGCCCCCAGGTCAATCAAGGTGTGAGGTATGATGGTGCCATTGATGTGGACATCTACTACAGGACTCCCAGGATCTAGGTACTTTGGGCAGATGACTTGTCCTAACATAAGGTCAGACAGCTGTCCTAAGACATTGATGGTTGAAGCATCTCTCTTTCGCCTGCTTGGATGTTTGAAACACTTCTCCTTAACTAGTTTGTTGTATATTGGCACATCCTTGATGGCTTGGAGAAGTGGTATTTTCACACACAACTGCTTGAGCTCTCCCAGAAGCTCATCCTCCTCTGGGTTGGGTTGTGTGGTGGCTTTTAGTCTCTCAGGAAAGGGTGGAATAGCCTTTGGTTCACTTTCCTGTTTGTCTTCCTCGTCCTCTAGGGGAGGAGGTTGGCGATCCGGAAGAGTCTTCCCAGATCGTAGATTGATCTCCTGGATCTCCATAGCATAGGTAGGGCATGATGTTTCCCCAGTGTATACCTGCTGGGCCTGTCTATTGTTGGGGTTCGGGTTCGGTTGAGCAGGCATTTGAGGTTGCCTTGGAGGAGCAGGAGGTAATGGTTGAGGTTGAACTGGTGGTGGAGGCAAAATGGCGGGAGGAGTGTTGTACTGGGGCCTCCACCCCGACTGAGGTGCATTCCACTGAGGCTGTGGCTGGGCATGTGAGTGATATGAATGAGTAGTTGGTTGAGTATGGTACTGAGGTGGGTAAGACCATGGAGGAGGCACAGACCAGGAAGGATGAGTAGGGGGACCCCAGGAAGGCATAGGAGTAGATTGGTTGGGGCTGTAATAAGCTTGGGGTGCCCCTTGCATCCCCTGCTGGTAAGGTCTAGGTCCTTGTGGCCTCCTTTGGTTCAGGAAATAGAGAGGTTCAGTGGGGGCTTCTGTCCCTTGGTACATGGCTTTAAGCCCAGGTAAGGTTGGACATTGATTTGTGGGATGGTCCTCCTCACAAACGAAACACACTTCAACCGAATGCAATGGGCATTCGTTCTTAGGGTGTCTCCTTGTACATTTAGGGCAGAAGATAGCCAAGGCCCTCTCAGCTTCTTCCTTCTTCTGCTGGATCCTGAATGTGTCAAGTTGCATGGCAATGGTCTGTCTCACCTCACTCTTGAGATCTTCTAATTGATTTGCAAACTCATGTTTGGAGAAAGGAATACCAGCTGAGAGGAGGTTTCCTCTACCTCGTTTCCGCGCTGCCCTAGAGTGGTTTCTGAACACAGTCTTGATGTCCTCATAAGGAAGCTGGTAAATATCTCCTCCAGCTAACATGTGAAGGGTATCTAAGAGGTCTTCAGGGACTCCTCGGAGCAGGACCAACTTGAGGGATTCAGGGTCAAGTGTGCACCTGGCCCGTTTATAGCTAAGTTGGAACCTTTCCTCATAATCCTCTAAGGACTCATCATTTCCCATGGTCATCCGAAAGATTTCCCCCTTGGTTTCCTTGGACCTACAGTAGTCCCGGTATTTAGTGTTGAAAGCTTGCTGCATCTGAGCCCAAGTGGTGATACTGTTCCCAGGTAAGCCCATGAACTAGCGTAATGCTGCATCCTTAAGAGTTGAAGGGAAGAGTTTCAGCTTCTGCTCATCTTCAGTATAGTCATATGTTCGACAAAGGACAACAAACTCAAACAGGAAGGTATCAGGATCTTCAGTAGTCAGTCCATGGAAGTGAGGTAAAGCGGAGGGGCTAATGTTCTTCATTTTCATGTCTCCATTGGTTTCTCGGATGGGGAAGGCACCTTCTATTCTCTCATCTTCTCCTCTATTGTCAGCCATAGCTTCAGATGGGATGGTCTCTAATTCTTCTTCTGCTATAGGATCTTTGTATATCTCAGGAGGTTCACCTATAGGTTCTTCTGGATCACTGTCACCAAAGAAGAGAGAAGGGTGACTCAGTGATGTGGTGGGGGTGTTGGGTAAGAATTTGCCTGTTTTATCTCGATTCCTATGAGGCATGAAATGGAAAGACTTTTTTGATTGATTTTGTTTTTTCTTAGGTACCTGCAAAAACTGAAACAGATTGATCTACAACTAACTATCTTGCTGAAATGAAAATGCAGAATTGAAATGAAAGCAGGAAAGAACTAATCTACTTTGCTCAAATGAAATTGCGGGAATGGAAATGCTAGTCTACGCTTGCAGAATTGAAATGCTAATCTATGCTTGCAAAATTGAAATTGCGGAATTGAAATGTAATCTATGAAAGCAGGAAATGTCTATGCTACTTTTGTAGAATGGAAATGAAATAAACTACTTGGCAGAAAGCGAGAGTGGGAAAATAGAAGAAAAGCAACAATTACTAATACTCTGACGCTTCCCCGGCAACGGCGCCAAAAAGATGGTGGGCTCCAGTATTGTAGCAATAATGCTACAACTCCTGGAGCTTCCTTCTCTAGTTTTATCAACCCGGTAGTTCGTAACAAACTTGGAAGCGACGGTGCTGTATGCACAAGTACTAGCTCTTGTCGCAGCTGTCACTTGGTTAGCTGGCACAAGTCCGCTAGGGCTCAAGCCAACTTCTATATGTTCTCAGAAGAAGCTTTTTAAGTGATGAACGAAAGCTATCTCAAAGGAAATTAACCTACTTTGCAAGAATGAACTGAAATCCAACAAAACATGGAAACCCTAGTAAACCCTAATTTGACCAGCTTAATCCCTACGATGCAATGGTGGGAATGCAACTTCTAAAAATGATGCCATTACTTCTAGTGAGATGAGATGCATGAGTCTAAACTACTTTCATCTGAAGAGAACATGTTTTTGTATTTTTGCTCAAGTGGTTGGAGTTATTATGACTATGCTTCTTACTGGGTCTTGACCGTGCAGGGGTAGTTCAAGGGGAGGAAGGCTTGGAAAAGGTCAGGAGGACTCTGAGAGGTTCCAGGGGATCCCTAACATCATTCCACAGAAGTTCACAACGTTCAGATGCCTGGCAACCGTGTTTGCAAGCTTCTACAGGATGTCTGCAGGGGATCCTACAGGAAGCTCGGGATTTCTACAGGAAGTCTGCTAACTTCTACAGGATGTTCTGCAATCGGAGTTTTGGGTGATGGAGGAGTGAACGAGCTGTATGGGTGGATAGGTAGGATGAGAGGGGAGCTTGTGATGGCTTATGGACAGAGAGATGAGATGGAGAGGGGGTGTGTAAAGCTGGTTGATCTAGAGGAGGTTAGAGGCAATGGAAGGCCGAAAGGATAAAACAACATGGATAATAGAAGAGTTGGTGGGCAAATGATCTAGCTGGGAGGTAAGGAGATGGATTAGGCATGACTGAGAAGGAGAAGGAAATGATAAAGTGGTGCTGCGCAGTGTAAATGGAACAAATCTCCTCTGTCTTGAGTATCACCGAAATGTCATCAATCTACTCTCACTGTTTTATTAAAAACCAAAGAACAACAATGTAAGTTAAGGGAGAATCGTGCATGGTGCTGAGACGAAGAGCTACTCCACAAAATCTAAGTGCATGGACACTCCTACAACTGAAATTATTGCGTTAAAGCTTGCATGAACATATAAAACAATGTTTTTGGTAGTTGGCACGGTCTGCACTTCCGGTCCCCAAACAGAGGTGAAAGTGAGTGTGCATTCAACCTTTTTTCGAACTCTGATTAACTCCAATCCTTACTCTAATCTAAACTACTGAAAGCACTTTATCCATAAAACTAACCTACTTAATCACATCAAGAAATTCGAATCAGCAAACTGTGTTTTCCAAGTGCATGTAAAGGAAAAGAAATGAAATGCTGAAAGGAAAGACAAGTAACAATACAAAGAAAGGAGGCCTATTGCTCTTAGGTTGGGCCCAAACCTGAGAGCTATAGCTCCTCTAAGAACTCAGAATTGAACTCAAATCTGCCTGCCTTTTATTAAAAGATCATAATCATAAGTCTAACAACATGCCAAAGATGGCTTACAAAGAGCAAAATAGAGCTATAGCTCGTGATTCAAAATCTGCAACAAAGGTTCAAAAGTTCCCATCGAAGGCTACAGCCTCAATATTTATACATTATGAGGGCCAAGCTGGCCTCCTCAATTAGTGGGGCTTGGCTGTCCAACTAAAAGTAAACTGCTGTTCCTTTAGAATCCGTTGGCTACCTTCTAGCTCGGTGGTGATAGCTGTTGGAGCTCGGAGTTGGGGTGGAGATCACGAGGAAGGTCATTCAAGGCTGTGGACAACCTTCCTACAAAACCGCAATGCCACCTTGGCTGTCTCCTTGCCTCCATCTGCGTGGTTTTGCTCCATTTAATGTCAAAAATCGTGAAACAATCATGTATTAGCCACCTAGGAATAATGACTGCCCTCCTTCCTACAAATAACATGAATATACTAAGAAATGATGCATAAGTAATAAAAAATGAAGGGTTGAGCAAGGTAAGTAGGCCAAATGAGCCCAAAATGTTACCAAAATTTGGGGCTCATCACCCTTACATTATTATTATTATGTAGGCTTTGATTATATTGTGACTCCTTAGACTTCTATATATACCAAGGAGGTATTATCATTAGTATCATCCAAGAATTGTTCATTTATGTAATGTGAAGGAGGTTTCCCCCTCGAAGAGGATAATTTTTAAGTCATAGATTTATATTTTCTTTCGTTTTGTGAGTTGGTTGCATAGCATTTGGTATCAGAGCTTTGGATTCTAGGGTTTCACTACTTCAAACAGGTCATCTTGGAATTTTCATTATACATTTTTTTCTACGAGGATTCAAAAACTAAAATTTCGACCACGTGGAATTGAAATTGGGGTGAACTTCGTGTAAAAATTTCAGATATTGGTTCACGATATTTTCTGTGATATGGTCCGAAGAAGTTACAGTTTTTGCAGGCTCAAATTTCAATCTCAAACATGTGACTTAGGAAATTCGTTATAACTTTCTCTCTGAGCATCAGATTTGAATTTTGTAAAAAGTGACTGAAAGTGCATGGTTTTTATTGTATCATTTTCAGGTCCAAAGGTTGAAACAATGAAACATGGAATTCCTTACAAGTTCTCTCCACTAAAGTATTCTATAATTAGGTCGTTGTGGGAGATTGGACTAACTATTTCTTGAAGAATCCAATCTCAGTCTGAGTTATGGGGTTAGAGAGAAGACTCAGAGGGTTACCACAAGATGAAATTTCAGATCTTGGAGATATGAAATTACGAAGTTACAATTGTTTCAATATTGAGCTTCTAAAAGAAATAAAAATGTGCGTTTTTTAAAAACTGCATAAATTTTGTTAGAAAAATAGTTTGAAGTGATTCCAAGGGCATACTAAAGCAATGATATTAGTATTTGGTTCTAAAATTCCTCCCAAAAAAAATAATTCTACACCCATTAAGCCCTCACAAATCTCTACTATGACACATGAAGAGGAAGAATTGCAACATGATATGTCCAAATTACGGGACCAAGTGTAACATATTTCGCTCTCACAAAGAACTGCAACCAAAGATGAAATAAAAGCGGACATGGATGGTTTAAAATAAAATTAATAAAATGTGACATGGATGGCTTAAAAGTAGAAATAAAAGACAACATGAATGTTTTAAAAGAATACATGGAAGATTTAAAGGAAGGTTTGAGAAAGTTGTTGCAAGAAAGGCTTCCTAGTGGTGACAAGGTATTCCATAAAAATCATAATGAGGACAAAAGGAATATGAATTATGATTTTAGAGATTCCAATGTTGGGTTTAAGACCCATCACATTCCAAAGATCAATATGAGGAAGTTTGATGGCAAGGATCCAGTAACATGGATACTACAGATGGAGCAATATTTTGATCTCCATGATGTGCAACACACACAAAAGGTACACATTACATCTTTATATTTAGAACCCAATCATTTTGTGTGGTATCGATGAATTTGGTCTCATAGACCACTTATCACTGGGTCAATTTTTACGGAGGAAATGATAACACATTATGAGGATACAAAGAGAAACACCTTCTTTATCCAATTGATAAATCTCAAACAAAAGGGTTTAATGGAGGAGCACATTGAGGACTTCCAAAAATTGAATATCGGGGTAACTAATATTCCAAAGGAGCATAGGATTGATGTCTTCATCTAAAATTTAAATGATAACATATAAATGAGGTTTGCCTTTGGGAACCTGATTCATTGGAGAAGGCATTCAGAGTAACAAAAAAAGTTGAAAGCAAAATTATAGCAATAGGGAAGTCTACCACTCACAACTATAAAGATGGAAGTGTTGATGCTCCTAGCTTTCCCCAACTTACAAGGTTGACACCACAAAAATTGGAGGAAAATAGAGCAAAACGATTTTGTTATAGTTGTGATAACAAATATACTAAAGGTCATAAGTGTGCTGAGAAGAAATTATTTTACATAGATTATGAATAGGAGGAAGAAAATGAACAAAAAACATCAAGAGAAGATGATATACACCAAAAAACAACCATAGTGAAAAAAGAAATGAATCCGACCATATCTTGTAATGCATTGGAAAGAATTATCACTTCTCAAACTCTTAAGATAAAATGATATATCAAGAATAAAAAGGTAATAGTGCTTATTGATTCGGGTAGTACCCATAATTTTATTCATTGTAAGATAGCCAAGGAATTCAATTGCTTCCTATATCCAACACAAGAGTGTTAAGTGATGGTTTCAAATGGATGAAATATAAATTGCTTTAGAAAGTGCCATAATATCAATCTAACCATAGGGGAATATGTGTTGAATAGTCCAATGCTTTCCATTCCAATGGGTGGTGTCTATGTTGTACTAGGAGTCCAACGGTTACAATATTTGGAGAAAATAACTTTTAAGTTTCAAGAATTTTTTTTTGGAAAGGAAAGGAAGTTGAATTAAGGGTTATCAAAGTGAAACTAGGAAAGATAATAAACTCTACTGGCATGATAAAGCTTCTGAAGAAAGAACAACAAGGCGTAATTGCACAATTATGCTCACTAGAGGTTTAAACATCAAAATCATCTATTTCTCCAGATCTCCAAAAACTTTTGGACAATCATTCCAAGGTATTTGAGACAACCAAAGGCCTCCCACCTATTCATGATCATGATCATGTTATTCATTTGATTCCAGGAAGAGTTCCTCCAAACGTCAAGCCTTACAAATACCCCTATGCCTAAAAGAGCGAAATTGAATGTATGGTTGCATAAATGCTAGAGGCCTAGTCAAAGTTATTTCTCTGCTCTAGTAGTATTGGTGCACAAGCATGATGGATCATGGTGTATGCGTTTGGATTATAGGGAGCTCAACAAGCTCACTATTAAAGATAAATTTCTGATTCATGTCATTGATGAATTGTTGGATGAATTATATGGAGAAATTTACTTCACCAAGCTAGCATCAAATTAGAATGAAGACTGAAGACATCTCGAAAACAACATTACGAACTCATGAGGGACATTATGAATTTTTAGTCATGCCTTTTGGCCTTACTAATGCACCTTCCACATTTCAATGTTTGATGAATTTCATTTTCATACCCTTCCTTAGAAAATTTATGTTAGTATTTTTGATGATATATTAATCTACAACCAGTTTTAGAAGGATTATGTTCAACATGTTGACAGGGTGATCAAACTATTAGAAGAGAAACAATTATATGAAAAGACCTCCAAATGTTTCTTTGGAGTATAGGAGGTGGAATATTTGGGTCATATTGTATCTCACGAGGGTGTTAAGGTAGACCCTAACAAAATTAAAGCCATTAAGGAATGGAAAATCCCCACAACTATAAAGCATCTTCGAGGATTTCTCGGGTTGATAGGGTATTATCGCAAGTTTGTTAAGAATTATGGGAGAATAGCAGCACCTCTAACAACATTACTGAAGAAAGATGCATTTTATTGGACTTCAGAAATAACTAAGCCATTTGAACATCTTAAAGAGGCAATGTGCCAAACACCGGTCTTAGCTACGCTAGACTTCACAAAAACCTTTATTGTGGAATGTGATGCTTCAGGAAATGGAATTGGTGTTGTTTTAATGCAAGAAGGAAGACCCATTGCTTTTGAAAGTTGTCTAATCAAAGGAAAGTATTTACACAAACCTATTTATGAGAAGGAAATGTTGGCAATACTACATGCACTAAAGCAATGCCGACCTTACCTAATGGGAAGACACTTCAAGGTAAAAACAAATCATGATAGTCTTAAATACTTTTTGGAACAAAGATTATGTTTAGAAGAGCAACAAAAATGAGTCACAAAGAGTTGGGTTAAAAATTTGAAATCATCTACAAAAAATGGAAGCAAAATGTTGTTGTAGATGCACTCTCAAGAAATGATGAGGATGTGGAAGCATTGCTTTATGTCATTTCTATTATCCAACCTGATTAGATAACCAGAGCAAGGGATGAATGGAAGAATGATGAAGAGGTGTGGACACTCTTTGAAAAGTTGCAGCAAGATCCCAGTACATTTGATAAATTTAGATGGAAAAATGATTCATTATGGAACAAAGATATCTTATAAGAATTCCCAACTCAAACAAAATATTCTTTTGGAATTGCACACCTTCCCCTTGGGTGGACACTCAGTATTTTTAAAAACTTACCACATGGTCAAGAAGGAATTTTATTGGGATGACCTTAAATATGATATTTAGAAGTTTATTGTAGAATGCTTGGTTTGCCAACAAAATAAATTTGAGACAATTAAGACCCCGAGTTTGTTACAACCTTTAGCCATTCCAAGTTAGCATTGGGAGGAGGTCTCAATGGATTTTATCACAGTTTACCTAAGTCTGAAGAAAAGAGTGTCATTATGGTGGTAGTTGATAAACTCACCAAGTATGCACACTTTTGTGCATTATCTCATCCTTTTAATGCAAATACAATTGCTACTGCATTTATGTAAACAATTCAAAAGCTACACATAAACCCACAAATTATTCTAAGTGACAAAGATCCCATTTTCACTAAAAATTTTTGGAGTAGATTATTTTCTTTTTTTGGTACTCAATTAGCTCATAGCTCATCTTATCATCCCCAATCTGACGGAAAAACTAAAATAGTGAACAAATGTTTGGAAATATATATTCGTTGCTTTGTATCTAATAAGCAAACACAATGGGTCAAGTGGTTACCTCTAGCTGAATGGTGGTATAACACTTCCTTCCATATTGCATAAAAAATGACCCCA
This sequence comes from Pinus tabuliformis, assembly GCA_031772625.1. Lineage (NCBI taxonomy): Eukaryota > Viridiplantae > Streptophyta > Pinopsida > Pinales > Pinaceae > Pinus > Pinus tabuliformis. Next base: position 526,598,398 of record CM062809.1, on the reverse strand, counting down.
GTTATGGCACTTTATGTATATCATCCACCATCCATCACATCACATTTAAGAGAAAATTCTAATGTTTAAGTAGTGGATGACCACATTGACCATCAACAACAAGTTCTCCAACTCTTAAAGGATAACCTCACTTTGGTGCAAAATCAAATGAAACAACATGAAGATCAACATCGCAGTGAAAGAAATTTGATGTAAGTGACTGGGTATTTTTACGGCTTCAACCATACAAACAAATGTCCCTCAAGCAAACTAAGAAGGACAATAAATTATCGCCGAAGTACTATAGTCCTTACAAGGCTTTGCAAAAGATTGGTACCACGGCATACAAATTGGAGTTGCATGCATCTTCCCGAGTACACCTAGATTTCCATGTTTCATGCTTAAAGAAGGTTATCAATGACAAGCTCCCAATTCAAACAGTGTTTCCAGAACTTGATGAAGAAGGAAAAAATCATATTTGATCCTGAAACAACCATAGAAACAAAAACTCGAAAACTATGAAATCGATTAATTTAAGAGTATCTCATTAAGTGGAAGAACTTACCCATTGAAGATTCCACATGGGAGGACAAGAATTTTATATAGAAACATCCAAAACTACTCAAGCGTTGAGGACAACATTTTTTTGAAGGAGAGGGGCATGCTAGGTCCCTATAATACTAGTGTATACCCCTTATTGTTATTGTTAGTATAGCCTCCTATTGTTATTGTTGTGCCTCATAGAAGCCCACTATTGTTATTTTTGTGCCCTTACATTATTAATGTTATGTAGGCTCTGATTATATTGTGATCCCTTAGACTCCTATATATACCAAGGATGTCTTATCATTTTTTTTATCCAAGAATTGTTCATATATGTGATGTAAAGGAGTTTCCCCCTTGAAGAGGATAATTTTTAAGTCGTTGATCGATCTTTTCTTCTATTTTATGAACTAGTTGCATAACAAAACTTGTATAATCTGTTGCTACAAACTCCAATTTGCCTCACCCTTTTCCAGTTTTGGTGTTTGATGAACACCTTCTTCCCTACGAAGTGGATATCATATCATATCCCGTAGTTGGGATACTGAAATAAGGTTCATACCCATGTCAGGAACATGCAACACATCTATAGCATTGGTAGTTTTGACAGACCCCCTCTGAATCTCAATGATACCTACTCTAATTGGAGTATATTTACTCTTGTTTCCCATATGAATCGTGAAGTCCATTTTCTCCTCCTTATAGCTAGATAAGTATTCTCTAACTCCTATCATATGAGTTGGCGTTTCACTATCTATATATCAGACACCCTATGAAGTTGAGCTAGATAGGAAAAATATATGAGTGAATTCATCCTCCAATTTGGAAGACAAATCCATAACCTCCTGAATGTTAAATCTCTTTGCGACCATACTTGAGAAATCTGAGAAATTTACTGGAGACATTCTGGGTATAATTTATGTGTCATTTTCTCTTCTTTTTCTTGCACAGATCTGCAGCTAAAACCCTTGCTGAAAAACTTATGTGCCCAGATTTGCTTAATGAATTAACTGATTTGCACATCGAAACCCTCTATCCGGAAAATCCATTGCCTACTGGAATTCTACTCTGGGAGAATCAAAATTTTCTCGCACTCTGCTTCTGGAAATTGATTTCTACCCAACAATTCACACTACTTGGCTAGTCTATGCATATCTGGAGAAATTGTGCTCATATCTCCCTATGAAACTACACAATTATGCTTCTCTCGCTTATGAGCCTCTGATCTGATCTTCAATGCTCTTATACTATGTGAAATTTCCACGAATGCACCAATTGGATATTATTTTCCTAACTAATTAGTAGGTATTGTTTACGACAAATAACAAATAATGCATTGATGCATTCTTCATAATAAAATATGATGCGGAATAATAAATCAAGATCTGAGAAATAAATGCACACACATAAAAATCATCACAATAATTTTTGGACTAATAGTCCCCCAAAAAAATTCAAAGGGAAAACCGATGCAACAAATGAGGGTTTATTTTATTATGAAACAAAATTGAGAGTACAATAATTTGAATGCCTCATTGGAAATCCTCTAGTAGATATCTGGCTTGCTCGTACTTCTGGTTTGCGCAAGCCAGACAACCACTGTAACCTCCTCCAACTTGGTCATCTAGCTTCCCTCTGCGTTTGGAAATAACTTGCTCTACCTTTCGAGTGGTCTCCCAGCCTTCAAAAACTGAATTGATATCTTCCTGACAATCGTAATGGGATTTCTGGCTCACTCTTACTATTTGGACGACTTTTCTGCAAAATAATTTGGCCTCCCACTTTCCTGCCTCTCAAGCACTAGAAAACTGCTGAAACTCCTCCAAAATTCTCCTCTGCTTCTCCCTCAATCACTAATTCTCTCCCTCTGGCTCGAACTCTTCCCTTGTTGAATCTCTATGCACTAGGTAGCTTGATCTGCCTTGCTCTTTCTCTCAGAACCATGTCTATTTCCATCCCATCAAATTCCTCTTATAATCTCTCGATGAAGCACCAATGACCATGATTAGATCCTCATCAACCTCTAAATAATCTTAGACTTGATCCGTGTGAGTCTCTAGAGTATTCTCAATCATCATTAATTAATTCCCATTAATTAATCAAATTCACTAAGTTAGACTTAGGCATTTTTTAAATATTGATCAATTATTTTAATTAAGGTGTTTTGTAAGCTTATCTTGCAAGACCTTTTCTGGGTTTTGGAGATCTCGTGTTCTTTAGCTTCTTATACACAAAGCGAGACTAAAATACCTAATACTACCAAAATCTAGCAAATCTAGCGAATAACAACATTGTGTCTTTTTCAACTTTACATGGTTTTTGCACATGCAATGAAATTAATCTGTGTTCCTTTTTATTATACTTTTATATCAACAGGGATTGCCTTTTCAAAGCACATAGTGCATATTTAACCTAAAATGGTGGTGGAGATGTACGACAACACTTGGAAGTATATGATCAATAATTTTACTTTTCTTTCCCTTTATAATGTTAATACAAACATGAAGTATGACAAGTTAGTTCCTAAGTCAGCTGGTTTGAATTCAACCTTGAAGTTTGACAATAATTTGATGGTAAAAAAAATTGTAATAAAATTCGACATGCTAGAAAATTAAAAAATATATGTAATAAATAAAAATAAAAATGAAATGTCTATGCACAATCTTGGCTCACAATACATTTGGCATGAATCCTCAGTTAGCTCGCAGAGGGGAGTCATGTGGTTTGGGTGCACAGTCAAGTTTTAACTCTTGGAGTCAAGGAAGTCAAGTTTTAGGCCAAATGTATTGTTGCGTAAATTACAAGCATAGAGTTATAGCTATGTGAATGGGGGTGACAAATTGGAAAGAGAGTTGGGACACCTGCGAGAAAGTAAAATTCTAAGGATGAAAATTTATCTTCAAGTTTAGCGAATCTCGCTAGTCCATAATATGTAATCTCTAAAATATTTAATGATATTCTTGTAAAAATATTTAGTTATCTAATAATTATATATTTTATATATAATTTTTTTAATGATTTTTAATGTAAAATAGTTTTATATTATAAAATCTGGGCGAATCTATTTTAGGAAAAATAGAAATTAACAAATATTATTTTTTAGAAAAAATATAAAAATTTGCCCACTTATAAATAATAACCCCTAATTTTCTCTTTCGTTATGACACATCTAGAAAACTGATAAAAACCATAAATGGGTTATGACACATCTAGAAAACTGATAAAAACCATAAATGTACCCAACACCATGTGGAACTAACCCAAAACCACAAGAAGAGCTTAGGTTTTGTTAATGGTTTTTTTTGTTTTTTGTTTTTATATCTCTGTCATAATTTTAATGATTAAATAAATAAATTCCACCAAATTTAATTAATTAAAATTCGTTTTAGGTTTTCGTAAATTTTGAATTTCAAACTTGAAAATTACCGAATGCGGTGGCTCTGGTTAATACTACAAGGAAATTATTATTTCATGGGACTCCCTCTCTTGTATAAGTTTAAATTTATGATATGGATTATTTCTAGCTATACTGTTTTTCATTAATGATTAGAAACCTATACAAAGTAATTTGATGGGTGATTTTATTTTTTTGTTTATTATGTCTCAAAAACTGAGCATCCGTGCATCTAGTTCACCCATCTATTGATTTAATAATTTCTTATTATTTATTTTGCAGTAGTTTTTTTCCTTGTGATCTAAATTTGGCAAGATAAAAATTTCAAAGTTTTCATTCATTTATAATTAAATTATTTTTTAATAATGTAGGATAATTAAAATTGCAAAGGACATTGTTTATATATATATATTAATTGTAAGTTTAATATTTAATTAGATCGGATAATTCACTTGGTGGTTTACTTTGCTAATTTGTGAAAATTATTGTGAATCTGTGCACTGTGGTGTGGTCTGTCAACTAAGTGTCAGTGGTTTTAATATATTTGTTCATATTATATGATTTTGGAATTATAATTAACACATCACTTGTTTTGGTTTTTTTTTTTTTTCGTCTTTAAAAGATGAAGCGGTTAATAATTCAGTTTTAATAGTGATAATTTAATTGACCCATCAAAAGGTAATATTTTATATATTTCACTATTTTATATAGCTAATGATTAAAAAATGTGATCCCTGTTGTCATAGGCACAATTGAAGTCAAATGGACTTGCTTTGAACTAATTCATTTGAAACAAAGTTCAAAATATTTAAAAAGTAAATAAAACTACATGCATGAAATTCGTCTATACAAAGAAACAATGACATCATGTCACCACATAACCTTTATTTTAAAGTAAAATTTTCAAAATACAATTCACAATTAAAAAAAACTTTTTAATTTTAATACATGTTTAGTTCATAAACACCAAAACATTTTAACATATTTTTATAAAAAATGATAATTAAAAGAAAAATCTTAACCTTTGTTATGGCAAGCATAAGCATACCACATGCACTAAATTATTTTAAATTTTTTTGTAAATTTTATTTACTTTTACCAGCTCTACAAACATTGCTTCTCATTATCCCCTTATATATGTGTGTGTTTTGTAATAACATTTCTTGTTTATTTCATTTTTAATGTTTTAATAATATTTCTTGGTTATTTCCCTGAATTTTACAAATAATAATAATTTTTATTTTTACGATAATATTTTTCTAATTAGAAAAACCAAATAAATTTACTCTTTATCTTTTAATTTATATTTTTAATAAAACAAATTTAAAATTTACTTAAATGAATTGTGTGTGTGTTTTTTTTTCATTTTAATTATTCTCAATAAACAATGTGTACTATCTTTTGGCTTGCACCATTGTGTAGTTTTTAAATAGGTCACATTGTTAGTGGTGTGCCATGCTTTAGCAACACATTAGAATGTAATATAATGAATGAAATATCAATGAAATATTAGGTGTATAAACAAAAATATGGTAGAAATTGAATACATTTTTTTTTTAATTTTAAATATTCACAATGTACACTGTAAATATTGATGTATTAAAAAATCATGTATTGTTATTATTATTAATATAACTGTACACCAAGTCTTTTTTGGGATAATTGAGTGGTTGGCCCAATAGGATGTTATCCCCTCCACTGACTTTGAAATCCCAAGTGGGGACATCTTTGGCCCCTTGTGATAAGGCTCAAAGAGTAGGCTCATCTTTGGTCCCTTGTGATAAGGCTCAAGGAGTAGGCTCCCTCATCCTTGTGGAGTCTTGGTTCTTTCATTTGCAAGTTTCATTTATTGTTTTAAGCTCTACAAACATTGCTTCTCACTATCCCCTTAGAATTATATTGTTTTTTGTAATGTTTTAATAACTTTTCTAGGTTATTTCTATGATGAATTTAAATTCATTTCGAAATTTTATAGATAATAATAATTTTCATTTTTATTGTTAAACACCTAATCCTCGGATTATGATTTGTATTATGGTGTGTTATGGTGATTAGTTATTGAAGTCTAAGAAGACCCAGAAACTGAATCAACATTTTCATTATGTATTTAGATGTACACTATGTACATCATTCTTTCTCACCATCATTAATAATAGTTGAATTGGTTTCCAATTTGCATGCCTAACAATGGTATAATGGTGACAATTAATGATTTTATAGAGTTATTAAATATTTTAATGATCTCTAATGTTCATAACAATGTCCAATCAATAAGGACGCTCTATCTAACATTAGAAATTGCAAAATGCCCAAGAGACGATTGAATTTCTCCAAATAGAGTCACAATTGCAAAAAGATGAATCACGTGAAGTAAAGATGAGTTGTAAATCTGAATCCGTTTTTTTTTTTTTTTTTCCAGAACAACACTTTGTTTGACTCAGATTGATCAACAGTTAGAAATTGATCAATAGTCAGAGATTGATCAACAATTAGAAAATGATAATGGAGCAGTTCAGTGCACCAACAAAACAAGTGTATGCAAGGGTCATTTGCATGCAAATATGAAACATGTCATTCTGGCAAAACTTTTATAAGATCTTGGGAATAAATCATGCACAAAAAAATAGAACTGGCGTGGGATATGATAAAAATATATTTTTTCGTGTTCTTGATTTTTCCAAGCCTATATCGTTTCGTAGTGTTGAATTTTTGGATGATGTTTTCCTATAACAAGTTGTTAGATGCCAATTGGGATTTTCTTTTGGGAAGAAGGCCAGCTTTGCTGTCTCTGCCAGGTGCTGCTTCTTATTCCTGTGAAAGGGTAGTCAATTGTCCAACCACTGGGGACCTTCTTGTGACATAGTTGGACATGAGAAATATCACTGTTATGATCTTCATCCTTGTGCACATTGTGGAAAAAAGAATCATCGTTCAAACAAATGTTTTAAGCATAAGACTACTACAAGAGAGATAATTAATTTTGGATGGATTGCTTATTGGTGTTGGTATAAAACTGCCAAGAAGATTTACAGGTCATACCACATGTTATGTTCAAGAGTATTGACTAGCCTTGCAGTGAAGAATAATTCATCTTCTCACCCTATACCTGACAAGGGGGGAATTGATGGTCTTCTACAAGTTTAAAGATTTATCAAGCGAGCTTGAGTAAGAGATAATCAGAGTTGGAGTTGTATTGCTACAACCTAGAGTTCGAAGTCAGATTTAGAGTTGTAGACATAGTTGTTTTGATTTATTCTCTATGAGAATGAGAATGATTACATGTTTTTGACATGCCGAGATTTGTTTCAGAAACTTCTATGATAGTTCCAGAGTTGGTGGTCATCTTTGAACCATCATTAGTTGAAACCTTTGAGTTCTCATATATTTTGGTATTGTTTGTGGTTTTCTCTTAAAAATCACCATCTTTGGTTTGTGTTCATTCTTTAAAAACCATAGCTGAGAGACATTTAGCTTTTGGCTGAGGTACATTTTTGCATTTTTAGCTCTCATTCTTGGACTTTGATACATCAATTCAGATTAAGGGGGGATTGTTAAACACCTAATCCTCAGATTATGATTTGGGTTATGGCAATTATTTATTGAAGTCCAAGAACATACAAAAATTGAATCAATGGTTACATTATGTATTTATATGTATACTATGTACATCATTCTTTGACACCATCATTAAGAATATAGTTGAATTGGTTTCCAATTTGCGTGTCTAACATTTACTTTATAATGCAATTATATCTTCCTAATAAAAAAACCAAATAAATTTACTCTTATCCTTTAATTTATATTTTTAATAAAACAAATTTAAAATCTATTCTTATTCTTTAATTTATATGTTTTATATTTTTAATAAAACAAATTTAAAATTTACTTAAATGAAATGTTTTTTTTTTCTTTTTTCTCGGTTAGTTTAATTATTTTCAATAAACAATGTGGTACTATCTTTTCGTTTGCACTATTTTGTAGTTCTTAAATAGGTCACATTGTTAGTGATGTCTTATGCTCTACCAATGCATTAGATAGTGTAATATAATGAATGAAATATCATGTCTACAAACAAAATTATGGTAGACATAGAATGACACACTTCTTACCCTTACACTTCTTATTCACAATGTATATTGTAAATATTGGATGTATTAAAAAATCACATATTGTTATTAATATTGTATACTAAGTCGTTTTGTGGGATGAATGAGTGGTTGGACCAATGGGATGTTATCCCCTCCACCTGTTTCAAATTCCAGGTGGGGACATATTTGACCCCTTGTGATAAGGCTCAAGGAATAGGCCCCTCACCCTTGTGGAGTGTTGACTCTTATTTAGTCATAAATTTATGGTATATATGGCTTACAGGATGTTGGATATACTCTTAGCGTTATAGTGCCACTAGGTTTGATCTTGAATCTCACCTATTTTACTTCAACAAATTATCAATTCACCATAAAAAAATAAAAATAAAAATTTTCACTAATTATTCATTATATTCCTAAAATTTGCCATACTAATCAGTGCACAAATGTTTTATGTATTCGTAGGATTAATAATATAATAGTAAAAGCGCCATCATTGGTGCATTTATTTTGATGTGTAGGATCTGAAGGGAATTGGTTTAGATGGTTTTATGCATAATAGATATATAACGATATAAACAAAATTCACGTTTAATATTTAATGAATTTTATATAACAATATATTATAGATGATAAACTTAAGATTAAAAGTGTTAATAGTTTTGGAAGACGAATTTTGGGATAATTTTTTTTGGAAACCTACAATTATAATATATTATAGAGTTTTTATTTTATAGATGTATGTGTTTAATGAAAATTGTATGCTAATGAGGCACAATAATAGTCATTGTTACAAGCATAACAACAATAGATCAACCCATTTACTTTTGTATGAGTGGTAGATCGAGGAGAGGGAGACAAATTTATACTCATTCTATTATAGTTGAAAATTGACCTATTTTGTAGTTAGGTGTGAAACGTATATTATTGACATCCTCGATATGAAAATGATATCCATATGTCTACATCGATGGAAACAAATTCACTTGTACAAATGTTAACTAATGACAATGTCAGTTGTCAAGTAATCCATTGAGTATTAATAAAACAAAATACATGTTATAATCCAAACATGCATTATAAAATGAACAATTGACATAGAGATATTGATACAAGGCTACTACACTTGATCATAATGTTTAATGCATCCTCTTCACCATGTGGGCAACAAATGGATATATCGTATTTTTATTTGATTTGATTAGCCACCCAACTATTGGGACAAACCATTGACATGTTTTCTTTAAATTTTTAGAATAAGACATGTGTCTACCATTCCATCATTTAAATTCTTTCTTCTCATTGTCCAATTTCCTTCTTTTCTATTCATACAACATGACCCATGGTTGGGTTACCTTCGCATTGTTAGGAGAATATTTATTAATGGAATCAATTTCTAAATTCACCAATGTATTCATGAGATCAAAACAAATAGTAGAAATCAAACATGTATTGTTAATTTAGTGTAAATATTTCCTTAGTAAAAAATTAACAAAATATAAGTGACTTATCTTTATCATGCACCTTTCCCATTGGTTTGGAGTAAGCACCCTTCCCTTTTGTCCTCATCCCAATTGTTGCCCCAAATTACCTCACCTAATGTATTGTTTATTTCCTTGATGTAATCACTAGCATAATAGAATGTCTCATATTGTATGTACCCCTTTTCCTTAGACCCCTGGGGTTTAAATTTATCCTTTGTGAAAAAAACTCTCAACATTTTTTTTTGTATCTTTTGAATAAGAAATCCAATGATAGGATATCACCCCAAGTAATTCAACTTCATCAACTAGGTGAACTATATGATGGAACTAGAAGTCCATGAAATTTGTGCAAAATTCCTTCTCAAACATACAAACAATCTCAACTATCTTTTGATGCCACTATGGAATGCTAGTCATGTGAATATCCTTTGATGTAATATAACATCCAAATCTAGATAATTTAGATATGGGGTATTATAGGTCCCCAGGGAAATCATGGTTCACATTACCATGCATGAACAAATGACAATGGTAATATAAATAAATGTGTACAAACTTAATTGGTGTAGAAACATGGTTTCATAACAATATAACTTACATGGTAGAAAAATTATCATGTAATGGACATCCACACCTTTAAAATATTTAAATGGTTATGCGATTTCCACTTAGACAAATTTCTTTCCTTGATGAGGTAGTGTTGTAGAGGAAACTTTAATTAGGTTCAAACCTAATATAACATCCTTTGCTAGTGACAAGTCATGTTTATTCAATATCCATGAGACATCGCGTTTTTTAAAATACCAAGAGGGGTTAACCTCTCATCTACTTTATTTTCTAAGTCAACGTTACTTTTAGCATTTGAAAAAGTAACATCTCTTCTAAAATCCAATGTGTCACCTTTTTATCGATGATTTGTGCCTCCACAAATGAGATGAAACATTGTTGAAGATGTGCATGAGATTTAGTTAAGTGGGAAATATTGATATGCTTCCAGTATGGAAGCTCATAAATCACATATTTTCTTTTCACCCCAATGGGAATTTTCTCAACATAGCAGTTGAAAAATTCAAGATCATAAAGATAACGTTCCCAATGCGTTTGAAATGAACAATTTTGAAATTTCCTTCTCCCTTCATTTCATATACTCTAAGTTAATTTATCAATGTAACTATTTCAAGCCTCAAGGTTATGTTGTTGTACTATTGAAAGCAAATGATACCCTTTTATAAAGGTGGTATTTTGGGAGGAATACGTTTGAGTGGGCATACATAATCTATCGTAGGTGGTTGAATCACCTAGTCTTTGAAAAAGGTTTACAACATTTACATCCATGATACCTTTTCTTACAAGACTTTCCATGTTATTTTATGTGCAACATTTTAGGAATGAAAAAAATAGTTACACCAAGTTAAGTATGATAAATAATGTGATGGATATATACAAATCAATCAACTTTCTTATTAGGGAAAACACCAGTCCTGAATAACCATGCCTAGTGTACACACATATACCATACAAAATAAAAGACCTCTCCCTTAGAATGGGTCTTGATACTTCACATAGTTGTATCCCTTTCAATAATCACTTCAAACGATTGGAGGTAGATGTCCATTATCTTCATTTGTCTTCCACCATGCATTATAAGAGCCAATGTAGTATGTTTACTTCATTAACAATTATGAGGGATGTTGTTATTGATCACTATCACTGGACAAATACAATGATTGGTTTTTTGGAGAGAATACATGTTCACTGTATCCTATGCTTAAATGAAGGAACCATACCTCATCCTTGAATTTATTGGGTTATATATCCTCTATATGCTTGATGGTTATCAATTCCATCATGGTCCACATGATTCTTGGCTCACTTTTGAGTGAGGCATTCCATGCTTGTAACACAACTAGTTTGCAATAACATACCCTTTTAATATGTTAGGCCCCTATACTACTAGTGTAACCCCTTATTGTTATTAGTACAACCCACTTATTATATCGTTGTACTAATAACAATAAGGGGCCTAACATAATATTTGGGAAAAGTGGGATGTGCCTCAATATCTTATGAGCAGGGTCTTGTGCCTTACCTTTGTTATTTCTTTTTTCAATTTTGGTACTTTTCATGCCCACATTTTTGACGTATATCTTTGTTTCTGTATTCACCTTTGTAAAGATACAATCATTCAAACAAGTGCATTGTGATATGTACTCAAAACCCAAACTTTTTAGCTGTTGGTTTTCCTCTTTATCACAATCAGGGAAGGCATTATCAATTGTAGGTGCCTTATATTTAAATAACCTAAAACAAATGTGTAAAATAAATATAAAATATAAAGAACTAAATGGTCGGTTACCCTAGTTGTATCAAGAAATGTGTGTTTGACATATCATACATTTCTTTCAATATGTAAAATAACATTCGTGTCCATAGTTGGTTCGACTATAGTTGATGGGCTTCATATTTTATGTATTTTAGGGCCCATTTTGGAGATGATGTGACCTTATTTGTATAATAAAAGGACCTGTTTTGTTGTGAACCATGCGCCTTAAAATGACAAGAAGCCAACAATAATAGTTCCTTATTACTATATTACTTTATTTATGATCATTGTGTTGGTTATGATAGTAAAGTATGGAGCAGTGGGTTTGAATTCACTTAACTGTGGAATTTAAATGAATTGGGATGCATGGACAATGCATGACAAATTTGGATAATTACATGCCTTCCCTATTAATTGCATGCATAGCCTACTAATTGCATGTTTTCCTTGTTAACTACAAGATGTATTTTATTTATTTTTCTCTACATACTATAAGTATTTCACGAAGTTTAATGATGGAAACCCTAAATGTGATTTTTTTGGGTAACCATGTCATCTTGGCATTTTTGCTATAAATTTTCTTTTGGAAAGTTTTAGAGGTTGAAACTTGGACCATAGTGACAATAAATCATGCTAACCATTTGATTCAATTTTTAGATCTTGATTGCTATATTTTCAAAGCTATGCTCTAAGAAAGTAGAGCTTCCTAAATACTCATGAAATAAGGCCAATTTGTCATTTTCCTTATAACTATTCTTATGGGTGGTTTCAAAGGCTGAAACTTGGGCCATACCCAGGGTGAATCCCTAGGAAATTCTTGTAGAGATTCCAAATCTTGATTCACTTTATTTTCCAATCATGCTCTAATAATTTCGAGCTTCGTGAATGCTCTTGAAATAAGGCTAGTTTGAAATTTTTTCTATAACTTTCCTTTTGGGTGGTTTCAAAGGATGAAACTTGAACCATTCTTAGTGAAAATCCTGAGGAAATTTTGTTAGATATTTCAAATCTTAGTTTTCTATATTTTCAGAGATATGCCTTGAGGAAGTCAAGTCTCTTAAATGCTCCTGAAATCAAACCTCAACACAGGTCAACTTGGCATTCTTGTCATAACTTCCTTTCTGAAAGGTTATGGACTATGAAACTTGTAGGAGACAGAGAAAATATCTCAAGGTACACGTGGTAGAAATTTTAGGTTTTTTCCCTCTGTAATTTCTAATATAGACTCTGTGAAAGATTAGGGTTTGAGAAAAATAGATAGTGCACACAAATTGTTTGATGGAATGCCACAACAAAATGTGGTTTTGTGGATGGTTATTAAACAATGTGTGGGAATTGTTTGATAAAATGATTTAGATAAAATGTTCCCTACATTCCCATTGAAGGATTAGGGGGTTGGTTGTGTTAAAAAGTGGTACCAGAGCTGATTTTGAAGCTCATGAAAATGAAAAAAATTGATACCCCATATCCTTAATTGAGCATTAAGGCATTGTGTATGTTACAATAGACATGAAAATCATTAGAGGGATAACATGGACATAATACATAGGGTACTTAGAGAAAATGGAAAAAAAGGAAAGAAGCATGGTGAAATAACAAAGGCACAATGAACTAAAGAGGGAATCAAACTGGAAATCACCCTGCTCAGTTAGAAGGTTGACACGATCATAATTTAGGCAGGCTCTCTAACAAACATCCTCTCTTTGTGTCAAGGACAACTACACAACCTCGAACTTGACCTTTATCATACGCATTCATATCTACAGGCTATTATGGACCTAAAATAAGGAGAATTACAAGGTCAAGAGGAGCAAGCCAAGCCTCATCCATCAATTATGTTAAGCCAAGCCATTATGAGCACCTTGACCTTAATTGGGTAGCTCTAGAAAGTAATTTCATAATTATAATTGATTAGGAGTTAATTTCAAAAGTTTTCTTAGCGTATACCATCCAAATGCAACTGTATCCTAAGTTATTTTTTAAAATTTGTATCCATATAGACATACCCATTGCATTATTAATGGACAAAACAAAGGTTTGAAGGGTCAACTCATAATAACTTTCATTTTTTTGCCTCTCTCTATATCAGGGAAAAGTTGATGTACTTCTCAAGTGCTTAGGCACATTTTGCTAATATAAATCATATTGTTACTGTAAAAAAAAATAAGTTAAAAACATCAAATTTAAGGTTTAAATTAAAAGAATCAAAGAAAATGAAAAAGTAAAAAAAACCATAGGAAAGAACAAGCATTGAATAAATGAGAATTTTGAAAAAACATCCTTAAAAAAACAAAATGATAAGTTATAATGAAAAATATTCAAAATATGAAAAAACTACCTCGAATAAAAAGGGGTTATTATTGGTAGCACCATTTTGTAAAATAGAGATAAATATATTCACTAAATGGGAGTTTCAAAAAACCAAGAATTATGGAGGGTTTATTGTCAAATCGACAACTATGCTATGTTTTTCTTTTTCTTGAGTTTTAATGACTAATAGTAAGGACAAATACTCTACTATTTTTCTTTACGAGAAGTTAAAGAAGACCCAAAATAGAGAACCAATCAAAATTTTATTAGCCTTAACCTAAAAGGATATTATTTCTGTGATATAATTTTTATGAGATTTTACAAATGAACATAGCAATCACATTTCTATTAAAAAATAAATTAACACTATTCTAACTCCTATTTATTTTTATGTACATTGTATAAATTTCATTATTAATTTATTAATAAAATTTGGTTTCATGTAATATTTATTTTTAAATATTGTATACTATGTTTCTTTATAACAATGTGTGCTTTGTCAAAGGATTTTAGATCGAGTGGTTTGATGAACAATTGTTTCCCTAAGTGCATGAGTTCAAGTGTCCAGAGATATGTTGTAACTCGTCCATTTGTGACATTTATGAAATAGTTGTATTTGGTGTAATATTGGCAATTGATCTTTTAAAGTTGCAAATTCTTCAAAAAATCTCGTTCTCGTTAATATATATATATATATATATATATATATATATATATATAACTAAAAAATTGTGTGTTTTTTTACTTTTATTCTCAATATAATCCAATTCAAAGTATGTTGAAATTATGTTAATTATTATAATATCCAAATTAATTATCCACTTTAATTCTAATTAAAAACTTACTAAATTATTAAAAATAATTTTGTAATCAAACTAAAGATTGGTGCAATTTATTTTACTAATAAAATTTAAAAAAGACACGTTACTTTTTTATTATTATTAAACTATCCCACAAAATTACATAGTTCAATGTAAAAAATAGAATGATAATAATAATAAAGAAATAACATTAGACCTTCACAAATGGTAAGCACAATATCTTTGATTACCATATTTTTGGGATTCATGTGAGAGGGAAAAGTCCATCAATTTCACATTGCTCAATTTGTTCATTACAATTAGAACATATTGATAAGTGTTATGCATACAAGTATATGGTCCAATTCGACTAGTGTGGTCATTGGAGATCGTCACTCAATTATTTCACACCAACCTTCCTTGGGTTCCCATTTAGTGGAAAACCCATCTCCCTAATCAAAGTTTATACTCATAGACCTAGACACAATCAACAATTTTTTTACCTAGAATAATCATTGTGGTGGTACCCATTACATTGCCTCTTGCCTAGAGAGGTTCTTTTTTCTCAAAATCCTTACAAAAGAAGGACATCTTCATTGAAGCTTCCATATTGCCTTGTGGAGGATCAAATCACTAGCCCATATGCCCATATTTGAGCATTTAAGCTAGCCCAAAGAATCAATTATTTATATTTCAAAACTTCTTGCTTATTTTTTTTTCCGGAGAAAAAAGCTAAAACTTTTTATTAAGGAAATATAAAAAGTTTTACAAGTCGTCTTTGCATCTTCAGCCCAACCGAGGGCATCAAGACAGATATAGACATTCCCCAAAACAGTTGGGGATCTTACAAAGTTACCCAATGCATCCCAAATCTAAACATGATTATGGGACGCGGCACATCAACCGGGCCTGTCAACTGATGAAAAGAAACTGTCCAGAGGAACGCGGAGAGATATCCGCAATAGTTGCCAATACATATGCAAAGTATAGCCGGTGAGGCCTCCTTACAGGAAGGATAAATAGCCTCATACATAAGAACGGAAAGTATAAACAGCCAGATGAAAAAACATAAATAAAAAGCATCTCGTCCACTGCCAGACAAAGGATATATTCAGATACAAAAAGCAGATCACCCCGTGTGATAAGAGCGAGTGCCCGTAAAAGCAAGGGCGGCATGATCTGCGAACAAAAAACAGAGATGCATCGAAAGAACTCCACAACCCTGTAGCCACAAAAAATTTTGGAAAGAGATATTATGATGAGAAACTATACTGGCGGAGCAAAAGGAGGAAGCTGTGAGTGGAAAGACTGTCCCTGTCGCAGTTCCTCTATGGTCCAGCTGCCCAAAACTTGTTGTAAGCCTGTTTTAGAAAGCTCATCTGCTGAAGAGTTTTTGTCCCTGTAAATATGACATATAGAGATAGAATTAAAATGAGACTTTAACGACAATATATCATCTAAGGTAGACTTCAGAATCTGGTTTTGACATATTGCTTTCCCGTTCACCCATTTGATAACATTCATGGAGTCTCCGAATATTTGAATGCTCAGGATGTTCATTTGTAGAGACCAACACATTAAGAGGCGTAATGCAACCAGTTCAGCGTAATTGTATGTTCCCTGACCCAACCCTACAGCTGCTTTGAAAGAGTGCTCTCGGTTTAGATGAATACAAATACCGGCCCCAGCCCTGTTCTGTTGAGATGCCCCATCGAAGAAGGCCCAAGGGGAATTTTCATTTATGATCAGGGGAATGTCACGGTTAGATGTATATTTTGACTCAGGAGGAGGAAGGGAAGAGTATATTGCTGCACAATTTGTAGCCACAGATGTTGAAGAGAAAGACTGATCTTGGAATAAACATTTGTTCCTGGTCAACCACAGACCCCAGAAAAAAATGGGAAGGAGGTTCCTGAGATTGCCATCTGGGTGGTTGGTCCACCAATTCCTCCAGACTTCATCCAGCGAAGTTGGTGCCCAATGAGCTCTAATTTTTAACAAGTTTATAAGTTCCCCCCAGATGCTTAGAGAGACAGTGCATGAAATGAAAAGATGATTTATTGTTTCATCATCCGCCTTGCAGAGAGGACATCTCCTAGGTCCAACGAAAAATCTGTTCTGTAGGATATCCCATGTTGGGATTTTTCTTTTTAAAATACACCAGAGGAACACCCTAGATTTCAGGGGGCATTTGAGCTTCCACAAATGTTGTGACCACCACTCTGGCTCGGCCCAACCTTTCTTTTCCATGAGAAAACCATACCCATCTTTTGGGGTATAAACACCTGTTTTGCCGTGCGCCCATAACAGCATATCAGGATCAGGTTTTATCCTTACATTTGTTCTGTGGAGTTCATCAATGAAAGAGGACCATTCATTATGCCATCTGATGTTTAGACCCATGTCCATAGCGTTCTTCCATGCCTGACCCCATAAGGTGGATTGACCCACTTTCTCCACTTGATTTAGAGTATAAAAACCCTTGCTGTCTAAGTGCCTCAAGAGGCCAGGGGATAGTGCAAAAGATTGATTGCAACCAACCCAGGGATCCCTACCAATGCGAACATTCTTCCCGTCGCCAACTTTCCAAGCCAGGCCTTGTTCAATCACAAAGAAAGCCTCCACCGTAGCCTTCCAGATAACGGAGGAGTGTTTCGCTTTCTTGTTTTGACTGCGAATCCAATCTTCCAGGGGCAAAGGGTCGATGTATTTTCGCTTAATCACCCTTGTCCATAGGTTCTCTACGGTAATAAGTCTCCATCCTGACTTGGCAGCCAAGGATAGGCTAAACTCAGGAAGCCGTTTTATTCCCCAACCGCCCCATTCTTTTGGCCTAGCAATCTTGTCCCATGCCACCCATGGAAGAACTGAACTCTCATTTGAGCCAGCCCATAAGAATCTGCTACACAGCCTTCTAATTTTCTCCAAGATGCCCTTGGGGATCCAAGTGAGGGCAGCCCAATAGACCGGGATAGCTAAAAGAACAGATTTTAATAATGTCATTCTTCCTGCTCTTGAAAGCCATCTGAAACTCCAGTGGGAAATTCTTGCTTCGATCTTTGCAATTAACCAGTGCCAGTCCTCTTTTTTGTATGCATCCGATTTTAGCCAAAAACCCAAGTATTTAAAGGAGGAGTCCAAAGACTGAAAATGGAAAGGGAAAAGGTTTTTCATTGTGGAGCATTCTCTCCTATTGAACCCAGCCACACATACTTGGGATTTCCCAGAATTTATCAGCATACCAGTAGCTTTCATAAATAGTTCAAAAATGCTTTTAAGCTCCTTTAATTCATTATGAGAACCATTGGAAAAAATCAAAATATCATCAACGAATAGCAAGTGAGAAATATAAAGGTTGATAGCAACCTCTATACCTTTGATCTTGTTTAATCTTCTGGCTTTGTGAATCAACCTGCTAAGTCCTTCTGCCACCAACAAGAAGAGGAGAGGAGATAGTGGACAGCCTTGTCTGAGGCCTCTTTGACTTTTGAAGAAAGGGGATGCGGCCCCGTTGATCAAAACCGCAAAGCTGACATTAGAAATACAGCCCATGATCCAACTTATGAAGGTATAATTAAAACCCAAATGAGTGAGCAAAAGTCTGAGGTACAACCAGTTTATTCGATCATATGCCTTGGATAGGTCAATTTTTAGGATCACCCCTTTTTTCTTCTTTTGTTTGACACTATGAATGACCTCTTGAGCCACCCAATAGCCTCGTGAATTTGCCTGCCCTCCAGGAAACCAAATTGTTCCATTGAGATATTTCTGGACAGAATAGGAACAAGTCTGATTGCTATCACCTTTGCAATAATTTTATAAATGCAATTGCAAAGTGAAATAGGCCTAAAATCTTCAAAGGACTCCGGATCATCTTTCTTTGGAATAAGAGCGATAAATGTTGAATTGAGAGGTTTATAAATTTCTCCTTTCCGTCTTGACTCTTCCACAACTTCAGTGATATCGGGTCCAATTAAATCGAAGAAATGAAGGAAAAGTTCGATAGTCCATCCATCAGGACCAGGACTTTTCTCCTTTCCCATAGTTTTCATTGCAGCCTCAACCTCTTCCTTGGTAACTGGACCTGATATATCTTCAGCTTCTTCCCCCTCAATGAATCTTGGGAAACATTGAGCTGTCCTCATAGCTTCCTCAATGGTAGCCTCTCCAGGGTCCGAAAAAATTCTCTGAAAATGTCTCAGGCCCAAACTCGAGAGGTCTGAGAACGATTTAACCACCCTGCCTTCTTCATCTTTTAGGCTCCAAATAGTATTTGCCGATTTTCTCCCTTTGGCATAATTGTGGAAAAATCTTGTGTTTTCATCTCCTGCTTTGAGCCAAATAGCTCTGCTTTTTAATCTCCATTCCTCTTCCTTTGCCAAAAGGATCTGGTTTTGAGCTTTTTCTAAAGATAGTATGCGGTCTTTTGAAGACTGAGAAGAATACCCATCCGATTCCACGCTTTCCAGAGACTTCAGCTCCTCACTAATTTTAGTCAATTCTTCATTTTGTTTTATCTGTCTTTCTTTTGCCCAAGACTTGGTCGCTGACTTAAGACGTTTCAGATTTTCCATGAATAGGAAGCTCTTACTTTCAGTGGCATTCCTGTCAGCGCGAATCCAAGTAGATTTGAAAAGGTTATTAAAAGAGGGTTCTTGCAGCCATGTGGAGTTAAATTTAAAAGGGGCAGGGGGCTTAGGAGGGGGAAAAGATAGGTCCAAAAAAACCGGGAAATGGTCAGAATTTCCAACCTCCTCAACCCAATGCCGAAACAGTGGCACTCTTCTGATGAGACCCTCTGAGATCAGAAAGCGATCCAGCCTTTTAGCAATCCTATCCTCCCCAATTCTCCTATTCCTCCAAGTAGGCTTTAGATTAATCGGGGAAGGATCAATAAGATTATGGTCAGAAATGATTTTATAAAAAAAGTCCGACAGCGGGTCCTCCCTGGCAGAGGGTCCCCAGGCTTCCGCTCTGCCCAAGGAAAAGTTTAAATCACCACCCACCACCATCAGGGGCGATTTCATCAAAGATTTGGCAAACAAATCCAACCAGAAAACCTCCCTTCCTTGACATGGGCCATATATATTTACAATTTGGAAGGAAGAAGGAAAATCTAGTGAAATTATTTCCATTCCCATAACATTTTTCAGACCCCACAGATTTAAACATTTTATCCTGCCCTCTCTGTAACCAATGGCAAGGCCTCCTGAATGGCCAGAAGAGTCTATAGCATGAAAGAACCAACCAGGCATCAGAGATTTTAGACATGTTTCTACCTCAGAGCCTTTTCCCAAAGTCTCTTGAAGGAAAATGATGTCAGAGTTTGATTTATAAAGCCACTCTTTTAGAGCCAGTTTTTTAGGTTCACTAGCCAAACCTCGGCAATTCCAGGAAGACATAATCATTTTTTAACAGGTTCGAGGGTCTACACTGCTCTAAGTACCCCTAGAATTGAAAATTGCTTCCCATCCGCCACATCTATTTTTGCTTTAAGTTTTGCTTTTGATAGGTCGGATTTTCTGCCACGTTTTCCCCTCTGATGACCAAGTGAAGGATAATGGCCAAGACCACTACAAGCCTCGGACTGATCATGCTTAATCCCCATCGACCTAAGGTTATATGGGCATGGAACATTTTGAGCCGGGGGCGTGAGAGGAGGCCATGTTTGTGCACATTTGAGGTCAGGAAACGGGAGCTCCCCTGAAAGGGACTCAGGGTCATAGGGAGATGCTTCAGAGACTACCCCGCCCGACTGGTTTGCAAGGGGAGGAAATGATGTTGTTTGAATATCATGCGGAAGTAAGTTGGACTGATCGAGATCTTGTGATGAGAGATTGTGAGGAATCGTGCATTTACCCGTGGCCTCTTCGCTGGGCAATGGTTGAGCAGGCGGTATGTTCTGTTCGGCCTCCACCGCAGCATCCACCGACTACAGCTCTACCACATGTGAAACTTCAGGGCTCTGATGGTCGGCAACTGCTTCCTCGGGCTGAGCATCCCCAGAGACCTGCTCCCTTCCGTTCTGCGGCATCGTATCTTCCTTTTCCTGAGAATCATGGTGCTGAATGTTTCTTGTTTCTCTGTAAAATGCCGTTCTTCTAAAGCGCCTCCGCCTTCTAAGCAGTGGACAGTGGTTTGCAAGATGACCATAGTCATGACAGATATGACATCGAAACGGCAAATGCTCATAATCAAGAATTTGCTCGAATACATAATCCTTATATTGGAGAGGAATTGTTTTGGCCAAACCTTTGCTCAGATCAAGGTTTGTCAAGATGCGTGCAGTACCCATAGCCTTTGTCTCTATAAATGACATATCCGCCTCCAGGAATGTACCCAGGGTATTCCCGATTGATTGGAAGACCGCCTCTGTCCAGAGGAAAAAAGGGAGGCCCGGCGCCCTCACCCAAACAGGGAACACTTCGGTACTTTCCTTGATGGCATCGAACAGTGGAGTCCAACGTTTTAACAGGACTGGTATCTTCCCAATAAACCAGTTTTTGCCCAAAACCCAATCCGCTGCTGCCTTCTCTTCGAATCTTAACATGAACCAGCCTTTTACCAGGCTCCGAGCTTCAAAACGTAAGGGACTCCCGTTATTAAACCTTTCTTCCCCCCAAGACTGGAGATCCGCTGGTGTAAATTTCTTACCCCTGGCTCTGCCAACAATGGTGCAATCAGCCACCTCTAATGTTTCCTCTATCGATACTTCCATGCCTAACACCAGATTTTTCCTCAGCTCAAAAGTCCCTATCTGCTTTGGTGTTTTCCTCTTGCCTCCTATTATCTTCGGATCCTCATCAGAAGTCCCAATGACCCCAGGGGATTCTGTCCTTACAAAACCCTCTTTGGAAGTTCCCACAGGAGAGGCAATCCCCGAATGGGGCTGCTGAAAGTTAGTCGGACCACCTACGAAAAAACCTTGGGCACTTTTTCCACTGGAAAGGTCCTCACTGGTTCTCGTACCTCCTTCCTCAGCACCCAGAAACTCCTCGCAATCCCCAGGAAGAGAAACCCTTGTGGCACGAGTATCTTTTGGAAGTGAAACCCTAGTGAGAGGGGGGACACCACCATCCGAAAATCCTTGAAAAGAACCAGAAAACCGACCAAGGGTTTCTGAAACCCCAAATCCGGCAGATGATGGATTCCATGTTACCACTGATTTGCCCTTGTGGCCCACCGCTGTGAATCCTGATTCCGGCCCTTTCGCCGCTGCATTCTCATAAGCTCGGACATGTACATCCTGCTCATGGACCTGGACATTTTCAGAAGCTGTTACCTCACCTTGATGCAGAAATGGTGGAAGAACCGCCGATTGTTGAAGAACCGACTCTGCCAATTTTTGAACACCAAAGAAGTGCTCCACATTTTGCGCTGTTGTGTCCTTACCCCACATGGACAAGATATCTTCAAGAGCCGGGTTTAAATCCACCAGCTCCTCCGGGTTAACCATGGTTAATAAGCCGCAAGGATAAACAAACCGACAGCCGTAAGAGACAACAACCTATGCCCAAGACCGCGGAAAAACAAACCCCAAGTTGAAAGGAACCCGATATACCCGCGGCGGAGGAAAACGATAAACAAAAGGGCAAGAAACTGTTCAGAAAAAACTTTCAGCTTGACCCGGAAATTACCTCCAGCTGTCCACCTGAGCCCGTCAGGAAGACTCCCCGAAAAAAAACAGCTTCTGATCACCTGATTTTGCAACTGTCGGAGCTATCATTACCCGGGACCTGTGCAGGAAACCTCCAGAAAACCTCCAGAAAACCTCGCTTCCAAACCCTCACCAGACCCATCGCGCAGCTCCCCTGGATTCTTCACTCCTCATTCAAATGTAAAATTTATTTGATGACAATCTAAGAAGAAGAAGATTTGCAAATGTTTTCCCCATAGTTGGTTTTTCCCTAGTCTTGGACCAATCCTGGTGTCTATACGTGAGTCACATACTTACAAAACTTCTTGCTTATGCATACAACTTTCCATCATAAAATTTGGGGCTAATGGAATGAGATGAGGCACTTTATGGGCTCAACAATGTATTGGTTTCAACAAAAACTAAAACACATCAATTCCAAACTAATGAAATGGAATCAAGAGGAATTTGGTAATATTTTCCAAGCCAAATAAGATCTAGAAGAATGATGACCCAAATCCATAAAAATATCAATTTGGAGGGGGTGTTTAGAGGCCCTAAGTTTTGAAGAATTTTATCTCCTCACCAAGATGGAAGAGTAAATGAATCAAGATGAAATCCTTTACAGACAAAAGTACATAGTTAGATGGCTATATAAAAGGGAAAACAATACAAAATTCTTTCACAAATAACTGGTATGGTACATGAATCACAATCATATCTCTTCTCTCAAGGATGTAGAAGGCAAGAAACTCTTTTATCATCTAGAAATTGAAGTAAAGATACTTCATTATTATCGCTCTCTACCCTCATAACCATATATTAACAGATCAACAATAATCAAGAATATCTTAAGGCACATCCCTTCCTTGGTGTCCCTTAAGAACAATATTTCTTAGGATGACACTCATTATATTACCTCCTACTTGGACAAGTTCTTGGCTTTGTAATGCTTACTAGAGAAGGACATCTTCCTTGAGGTTTTCATATTTCCCAATGGAGGATCAAATCACTGGCCCATATAACTAGGTTTGAGCATTTGATCTAGCCCCAATAATTGATCATTTAGATTTGAAAGCTTCTGGCTTACGCATCCAACTTTCCATGATAAATTTTGGGGCTGGTGGAATGAGACAAGTCACTTTATGGGCTCAATAATTTATTGATTTCATATAAAACTAAAACATATCAAATCTAGACTAAAGAAATGGAATCAAGAGGAACTTGCTAATATTTTCCAAACCAAACAAGAGATGGAAGAACATATGAGTCAAATTCAACATAAAATCATTCTAGAGGGGTTTTCAAAGGCCGTAACTCTTGAAGAAGTTGATCTCCTCAC
This sequence comes from Pinus tabuliformis, assembly GCA_031772625.1. Classification (NCBI taxonomy): domain Eukaryota; kingdom Viridiplantae; phylum Streptophyta; class Pinopsida; order Pinales; family Pinaceae; genus Pinus; species Pinus tabuliformis. The sequence continues at coordinate 526,574,499 of CM062809.1, read as the reverse complement.
CTATCTGGAAGAGCGAAGGAATCAAGAAGAAATCCTACATAAACAAAAATACAGAGTTAGATGCTACATGAAGGGGAAAATACTACATATTTCTTTCATAAATCATTGATGTAGCATAAGCATCACAACTGTATCTCCTCTCAAGGATGTAGAAGGCATGAAACTCTTCCATCATCAAGACATTGAAGTAGAGATGATTCATTATTATTACTCTCTACTCTTAGAAACACATATTGATTAAAAAAATACAATAAAGAAAATCATAAGTCATATCCCTTCCTTGCTGGCCCTTGACCATAATGAAGCACTGATGAAGGACATCACTTTAGTTGAGGCTGACTTGGAAGTAATGGAGATGCATATATACAATGTGCCTAGACTTGATGACTTTTCTAGGATTGTTTGCCCCTTTTAGGGTAAGAAATATTAGGTTTGGTAGACGAATAAGTCATTTGCTACTTGACCAACACTTAACATGACCTTCATGAATCTAGCCCCAAAAGTAGATAAATTTGAATACCCACGTATTTCAAGCACATCACACCTTGTGACGTCTTATATAAGATAATTACCAAAATCATCACCAATCATCTCAAGCCTATCCTCCTAAGTATCATCTTCCAAGAGAAAATAAGATCTGTCGAGGTCGGTAGATCCTAGATAGCATTCTAGTAGTTCATGAGGTCATTCATTGTCTAAAGTAACCTAGAGTAGTTGGAATGCTCATGAAATTATATATGTCAAAAAGCTCAGCTAGTCCTTCATTCAATGAATTCTACTAACTTTTTCCTTATTTGAATCTTGGACAAGATGGATAAGTGCACTGTTGTCATCAATATTCTTCTCCTCCATATCAATGACTCACTCTTTGCTATGTTTTCTTCCTCTAGTATAGGCATATGAAAAGGAGACCCACTTTGTCACTTTCTCTTCATTTTAACAACTGAAGGTCTTAGAAGAGTGATCAAAATGACAGTCTCAAAGGGGGAAATTAGAGGTGTTAAACTTTAGGGAGAGGATCTTACGATCTCTGATAAATTGTTTTTTTATGACATGATGTTGATGGGTGTGCCAACAATTTAAGAAGCTTGATATTTTTTCAAGTCCTATATGACTTTATGGTGGCTTCTGGTACCTTTATAAATCAAATGAAGTCACAAATATTCTTCTTTTCCACTCTTCTAGCACTCCAAGGTCATTTCTCTTGCTTGTTGGGCTACAAGAGTTTCTATCTACCATTTAATCACCCCAGAGCTCCTCTAATCAACAAGCCACTCAAAATTAGCCCATGGTTCGATCTACTTCAAAATATTGACAAAAGATGTGTCATTTGGTCATTCTATTCTCATAATATTGTAGGTTGAATTATGCTCCTAAAATTTCTCCTATATGACACCCCTATCTATATATTCTTAGTTGAGTAGCCCCTAAAAGTGTTCTGCACTTTTTTTGTAACCTGTAGTGAGCCTTCCCTTGGGGACGAGATTTTAAGGAGGGAAAATGGTCTCTAGTTTCATGGGACAAGATTTATCTCCCCAAGATCACAGGGGGATTGAGACTTAGAGACCTATTAATGCTCAATTCAGTTTTAGGTGCAAATACTGGGTGGTGATGGATTCAAGGTGGTAATGAGCTCTGTTAGAAAACATATAACATAAAGTATGGAAATAACACCCCCGTAAGTAATTGATTTGAATGCAACATCCATGTATGGGATACTCTATTTGGAGCTTAGCATGGTGAAGCAAGCATATCATTTAGTAACACTACTTTAGGGAAGTAAGGGATGGGAAAGAAGCATTCTTCTGCGATCATTCTTGGTAGAAACTACCCAAGATCCAGGACCAACTATCCCTGTATAAGTTTCAAGTCCCTATGCTTTCTATAGATTTCCATACTGTAGTAGACAACTAGCGTGCAAAATCCTAGAAAAAAATTGGAGGTTCTGGCTTCCTAAAGAATCCTAGATCCCTCTACCTACTAACTTGGATTAGAATCACTTTTTGAATTTGCTATAGAAAAGAAACATTTCAATCTAAAATGAGAACGACAAGTTGATATGGGGATATTTTCCTAAAGGTTCATTCACCATCAAAGAAGACTATCATTTGGAGGTGGGACATGACAACTACCCACAAAAGAAGACTTAGAAAAAAAATTAGTAGCAAAATATATGGCCAAAGGTTTCCCATTCCCTTCAGCTTCTCAGGCATGAAAAACGTTGACGGGTGTTATCACTGACAAAATTCTCAAAGAAAAAGGGTAAGGTAAAGGTTAATTGATCCTAGACATATTCATGTTGATCTTGGTCGTGTTCATGCAATATACATTTGATACAATTCTTAGTTTGAGCAAACAAGCCCATGGTGAGCAGAGATCAGAAATATTCATCAAGTTCAAGCGAGGCAGCTCCTCAATTAAGCAAGGAATTTAGCCTCAGGGCTAAGGAAACATCATCACAGCTGTATAAAGATGATAGAAGTAAGGCTAAGTCCTAATTTTGGACAAATTACCTTTTGATACTTACCTTGAAGAATGGTGTCTAAATATTCAATGTTGAACAATTTCATGTCAAATGGAAAAGTCATTGCAGTAAAAGGAAAGACACAAGAAAGTTAGATTTTGATCCTAAGCTGTGTTTTTGAAATTACATAGCAGTTTCGTAGCGCGCTGCGAAACCCCTGTAGCAGCCTGTTTCAGGAGAAAAACTGTTTTAGGTAGTTAACTTCCAGGAGGTATCTAGAGCAACGAAAATCATATTTTTGGAAATTGAAAGAGGTTTTTATTCCTAATATACTAAAATAGAAAAACCTCTTTCATTTTCTTCAAATTGATTATGAGCTGGGAGAAATGGGTGACTAAAGTTGCGCTACGAAACTGTTGTAGGTGCAATTTTTCATTTTCTGTTTTACACCTGTTTTTCAAAGACACACTCTGAGCAACTGGAGTAGTGCAGCTGGAGTAGTATTTCAAAAAAACAAAAGAGGTTTTTGTTAAGCACGAATTGGTTCACAAAAACCTCCTTCAGTTTTTCCAAATACGTTTTCTGTGAGAAATTATGAGCTCTGTCCAAAGACATATTTTCAGCCAGAACAACAGTTTCGTAGCAGCTGAAGCTAAATAATCCAATCTCAGTCACTAGTTTTGAACTGCAAGTGGAACAAAAGGACTTGTCAGTCAATGGTGAAAGCAAACCAGAAGTCCATGCATTTAAGGATGAGAATGATGATGTAGCTAGTGAGGTAGACAATTATATGGATGCTTTTACTACCATGGGATCAGAAATGGAAACAGATTCGGATGGCAGGGCCAAACATGAGTTTGATTCAGATTTCAATTCAGAACATAAGGAAACAGGTATTGAAACAACAGGACAGTTACATGAGAAGGATGGTCAGTGTTCTGACCTTGCTGATGCTGAAGCTACTGCCTTTTACAACTCTGACTCATCTGATGAATCTTTGAAATTAAAGACTTCATCGAGGCTTTTGAATAACCATCCAGTAAATGTTATTTCTAATGTAGAATCAACAACACACACTGAGAATCATGCGACATCACAATGTGATTCTGTGAATATGGATCTACATAGAAGGCTTGAAAGGAAAACTGTGTTTTTTAAATTATTCAGCAGTTTCGTAGCGCGCTACGAAACTGCTGTAGGTGATGGTTTTAACGCAGACAAACAGTTTGGTAATATGGGCGGGAATTTTCAAAAGGAAACACATAAAGGATATGTAAGAAACCAAATGAAGCTATCAAAGACGTTCAGATCAAGACAGGTGTACCTTTAAAAAGGTGGAATACTTTATCCAAAGTTGAATGTCTGTTATAAAGTCACTTTATCACCGTTAAAGGGGTAAATGCATGGTATACAAAGAACTGTTGCCCGCATACATATCTATTAATGCAGTCTCCAACACATCAGGAACGTGGCAGCGTTCCATATTTCAAGTCATTAAAAGCTAGAAGACAGGCTACTATGCATTTGAGAAAGTTAAGGAATTAGGGCCGAGAAGCAAGGGACATCTCCAGCATGATTGAGCAGTTAAAGGAGTTGGCGTACAAGGTCGATATGGAGTACTAAAGACATCCAGCTCAGCCATATCAAAGGGACCAGGTGTCAAAGAACAAAGAGAAGTCATTATGCGTGGAAGATAGAGTTAGAGTTATAGTTAGTTTAGGACTCTTAAACACTACAGTTAGTTCCTTATTGTATTTATGAGTCAGTTCAATAGTAAATAGGTGTCATTAGTGGCAGACATCGAGCTCCCCTCATGCTGGAGGAGGAAGCTCGAAGTAGTTAGAATTATGTTTCTATATATAGCTGAAACATCTATGTAATGGGAGTTGAATATTGGATAAAAACAGAGTATTGTTTTGGCTTGTGTAAAAATTCAGTTTCAGTAATATAATTTGCTGCTTTTCTTCTCAGGATTCATACAGTATTTCTATGTTCAAGATGTGTGATCTTACTTTGTCCTTGATGTTTTTACAGTTGTATAAATACACAATCACTCAGAATTCACTTATGCTGCTCTGATTTCCTGTGTGTATTTGTAAACTGTGGTTTTCTATGAGTTGTGTTTTGAGCATCTAAATGCCACATGCCCTGACTTCTATGTAAAAGCAGTGTCATTGTTTACTGAAGTATGATTGACTCCATAAGCCCAATGGAAACCTATGTAATGTTTGTCCAACCTTCATATTTGTTAAGTTTACTTCACAAGAGTTAGCCATCTTACTCATAGTCAAAATCAATAACCTTTTGAGAGAGCCCTCTCAGGCTAAGGAGGCTAACCCTTAGTCAAAAGATTGGTCTGAAATAGTTACTTGAAGTCTTCCTGGTCAGCAGCCTTCCAGGGCCTGATTTTGAGATAACAACGGGGATAAGATAATCCAACAAGGATTTCATGGGCAATCCTTTTGCCACCTATGTTGTGAAAATGTGGAAGATACCATCATCTCTTTAATGTTTATCGTTTCTTGATTCTATTTTGGCTTAGGAAACTATTTTATTTTCATTCTTAGATAGAGATAAAAACAACTTTCAAGAAAATATAACTATATTTAGAGGAAAGAAATATTCATCAACCCAATTCTTAATAGAGCTTGGTTCATCATTATTGGATCCCTCCTTGGGGAAATATGGAGAGAACATAATTGTCAAATCTTTCAAAATTAAAGCTTTGTAGTTGCTTGAATCTAGGTTAAAATAATTCATAATATTCAAGAAACAATGCTATCTCATCCTTGGTTTGAACAATATTAGCAATCCAATGCTAGGGAATCATTCATCCTTTAAATTTTTCTTCTTACTCCTAGCCTTTCAAACTTTCCTAAATAGGGCCTTCACCCCTCTCCCTTGTCCTTTTATCTTTGGTTCCCCTCCCCCCCGGGCTTCCTTAAACTCAAATTTGATGGAGCCTCTAAAGGTAATGTTGGAATTGTTATTTTTGATGGAGTTATAAGGGTTAATCAAATATCCATCATTCATATTTATGTTGGCTCACTAGGATTCAATAATAACGATGCAACAAAACCTTTTTCTCTTATTTTTTACCTTCAAATTGCAAACAAAAATAACCACTTGAAGCTATTAGTAGAAGGTGATTCTCAGAATGCAATCTCCATCCTCAAAAAATCCTTATATGGTTTATCTCATATCAAAGTATCCCAATGCTGGGATTTGGAAGGTAGCTTGGTCCATATCACAAACCCTCTCCCAAGACTCTAAGTTATCTTAACCTCTCACATCCATAGAAGATGGAGAAAAATTATGGATATGCTTGCTAATGAAGGATGCACTCTCTGAATAGATCCTCTAAATATACCATGGGAAGATCTCTCCTCATCCTAGCTAAAAGAGGATTGTAGTACTCTCCTTTGTGCATACAATACTTCCCCAGATAGGGTGAATAGGGACATAATCAAGGGAAGGGAGGTGAGGCTACCGTCACACTAGGAAATCAATGGTGGTTATGTTCCATGCCATTCCTCCACCACATGAGATGATTGACATATCCCAAGCAAATAGTCTATTCAATGGTTTGCATTAAACTCCCAACCTCTTCCTTCGTTCAAAATCAATGCCATATCCCCACCCTAATTTGTATTATTATGAGCCTCGATACATCATTAATGCTCGCTTTGATGGGAATTTCCTCAATTAACTCACTTTTTCCTTAAAGAGAGGGCACTCCTTGTTCTTATTTTAACATATATGGTTTCTCTGCTCACGAATTCAATTGTTTCTTTCCTCTCCTAAAGTTTCTTGAGTGTATTTTGGGTAAGAATTTGGCATGTCCTTATGTTGACTAACAAGATGCCCCTAACTTTTATTTGATGGCTCCTTTGTTTGCCTTCCTCTCACTCTTATCATTTCCCCTCCCATCTGAATTATTTCCTGATTCATCTTCAACTCCCCATCACTATAATGACTTGTCATCATCGTAATATTCGTTAAGGTAGTGGTATCCAAGGAGGGCATGGAAGCTCGTATGCTCATTTCAAGGAAAAATATTCATCCCAAAACTTCCACAATAAAATTCCTCGAGAAGTATACTAGGATTTTCATGAGGTAGAAATAGAAGCTCCTCATGATTGAGAATGATTTTTTGATTCAAAGTTTTAGTTGCTATTGCAACATGGGTTCCTGATGTGGGGCATACTCGGGGGCCCCAATTCTAGTATCTCCACACCATCGACCTCTACTGGTAGATGAAAATGGTAATTGACAAGGTTCTCTTGGAAAAGAAAAATTCTGAGGAGGAAATTCTCCTAATGTTGGATGAAATGAAATTACAAATGAATGTAGAAATTAATAGAAATTTACTACTATTGATGTATTCGAATTTAAAACAAGAGACTACAATATTCCTCTATTATTATGCGGAATGGAAATCATAATTTAGAAACACATGCAATGACATGTAACATTAAAACACCACAAGAACATAATGATTTACAGGGGAACCCAAAAGGGAAAAACCCCTCCATTGCTGTTCATTAATCAGATGGGAATGAGAAACTATTACAATTTCTTTCTTTGATCTCGAAGCACACCCTGCATGGTCAACCTGTTCTCTTGCTAACTTTCCTACTCTAGCCAACACTTAGCCAATTCAAGGCCCCATCTTACTCCCATTTCCTTGCGCAATCATAGAAGAAATTAGCTCCTAAAATATAGGAATTTTCTCCTATTTTCTTGCACAATTCCCAAGGAGTGATTCACCTTCTTAATTGCTAAGCCTGTACGCTCAACTAGTATACAATTGGTAATAATAATGGGCCTTTTCCTCCACTCCAGCTAGGCAATTCAAATTCCATACATTTCTGGGCTATTTTTAGCTGATTGACTAGTTTAACTATGATCTAGAGATCACTGAGCTAACAACCATTCTACCACTCAATTGACTCAACTAGTTACTTGAGCTCAATGAACTGAGTCAAACTAAAAATAACTGAACTAGATTGCTAAATTTTAGCAATCACTACATGCACAACTCTACTTCTAGCCTATAACTCAAATTTATTGAGTAAACTTGTAGACAAAGCCATGTCACACAATTTAGCTACAATCCAAGTCATCCTATTGATGTGGAAAATCGAATTACTAAATTTGACCAAGGCACAAGTTAAATTTAGCCTTTCTTGCTACAATTTATACCACTCCCTCTTAGAAAGAAAGGGATTTTGCACCACCCTTATACTGCACCTGTGGAATTCAAATTTTCCTCTTGACAATTCCTTTGTCAAGATATCTGCATCTTGCTCCTTAGTTGGAATGTACTATAGCATCATAATTCTCCTCTACACACAATCTTGCAAGTGATGGTACCTGATATCATTGTGCTTGGACCTGTAATGAAATACTGGATTCTCAGAGAGTTTAACACAAATATGATTATCATAATAAATCAATGTCAGATCCATTTGTTGTCTGAAAAGTCCCACAAGTATTTTCCTCAACCATATGGCGTCACATGCTGCTTGACTTGCAACCATGTATTCAACCTCTTATGAGTTGAGTGCCTTAGACCTTTGTTTCCTTCTATACCAAGATATAGCTGCAAAACCAACATTGAAGATAGCCCCTGAATTACTTTTCCTATCTGATAGACTCCATTCCCAATCTACATCGATGAAGCCTTGGAGCTTCACTCCCTCTGTCCTCCTATACCATAACCCATAGTTGGTTGTGCCTCTGAGGTACCTCAACACACTTCACCATGGCTTGACTCAACTGATTAACAACATATCATATGTCGTTCCTTGTGTTCACCAGGTACATCAAGGATCCCACAAGTTGTCTGTAGATGGTAGCATCCACTGCCTCTCTTGAAGGGGCACTCTTCTTCCTCCAATTTGTAGCTAGAATTATGTCCATAGTCTTACAATTCTCCATGTGAAACCTCTGAAGTATTTAAGAGTAATGCTTCCCCTGAATCATAAAAAACTTACCATCACCCTGCCATACTTCCAACCCAAGAAATTAATGCAACAAGCCCATGTCTTTCATCTCAAATTCTCTTGCAAGGTTCTCCTTATAAGAGTAGATCAACTGCTCATCCCCTATAAGTATCAATTCATCTACGTACAATACCAATATAAGTAACTTTCCATCTACCAAAGTGTGATAGAGGTTGGCATCAACTTCACTTTTGGTGAAGCCCAATCCACTGATATATCTGTTGATCCGAGAGTACCATGCTCGGGGTGCCTGTTTGAGACCATACAGGGCTCTTCTGAGTCTACAAACATGTGTCTCCCTGTCATATGTCTCAAATCCCTCTGGATATTCTATGCACATTTTTTTCCTCAATAACATCATTGAGAAAGGAAATATTCACACCCATTTGGTGGATCTTCCACCCCATCTGCGCAACTAATGCTAGAATGGTTCTGATCGAGGAGTATGTTTCCACTAGTGCAAATGTTTCCTCAGAGTCCACTCCCTCTACATGAGAGAATCCTTTGGCTACAAATATAGTCTTGTACTTCTCGATGATCCCATCAGCTGCATGATTCACTTTGTAAATCCATCTGGAACCAACAAATGACTTATTCTCTAGCCTCGGTACCACCTCCCATACATTTTTCTTCATGATGGAGTCATACTCCTCCACCATGGAATTAACCCACACTAGTTGAGAAACTGCTTCCTCAAATGAAGAAGGCTCTATCTAAATGAGTTCTATCATGAGAGCCATATACCCAATGTACTTGTTTGGTGACCTCCTCTTCTTGCACTGAGATCTAGGAGCTCCCACACGCTCCTGTGCATCTTATACCAATCTATCATCTTCTCTAGTTCTCTTCCTCCCCTCTCTAGAAGGGTCTAGTTGAGTGGGTGCCTCCACTTAACGTCCTGTCTGATCCTCCATTTGTGGCTACTCCACAACTTCTTGAAGCTTTGCATGAGGCTCCTCCTTTGGAACCAGAAGCTCCCCCTCTGGTGGGATACTCAACTCTCGCTCTAGAGAGAATATCATAGCCTTATCCTCATCAAATTTGACATCTCTCCTCACTACTGTCACCCTGAGTGAGGGAAAATACACCCAATAATTATGTGGTGTCTCTGTGTATCCTACAAAGACTCCCATCTCAACTATAGGCTCAAGTTTCTTCTTTCTATCCTTGGAGACATGAAAATACATAGTAGCTCCAAAAAATTGAAAATGAGATACATCTGGATTCCTCCCAGAGCTTCAGGTGCGATCATGCCAAGTATTCTGTGAGGGATCCTATTCTGCAAATAAACTGCGGTGTTGCATGCTTCTGCCCATAGATGTAATGGAAACCATTGATCATGCAACATGGCACTTGCTGCTCCCACAATGATTTTGTTATTCCTTTCATCCAACCCATTTTGTTGTGGGTTATGGGGTGTTATTAGTTCTCTTTTAATACCCTCTTTGGCACAAAAGTCCTTGATGGTGTTAGATACATATTCTCCTTCATTATCACTTCTCAAGGATTTCAATTTTTGAACAATATACTTTTCAACCAACGCTTTGAATTCAACAAATTTTGAGAAAACTTCATCCTTCTTCCACATGAATAAGATCCAACATTTTTTTGAAAAGTCATTAACAAAAATTACATAATACCTGTGTTTTTCCGTAGAAAATGGTCCACATATATTAGAGTGAACTCGCTCCAAGATTGCTCCAGCTCTGCTATCTCAGCCCTGGAAGGTGGAGTTTACATATTTCCCCAATGTGCATCCCTTGTAGACATCATGTTGGTCAAGGGTGCATTTCGGGAGACCGATGGTAATCTGTTGCATGATTTTTAAGGCTCCATGGTGTAAGTGTCCCATGCACCTATGCTAGAGTTCTCCAACATCCCGACTCTGCACTTCTCCTACCTTGTTGCTCAGTGCAACACAAGATTCCACCTCAAGTTTTTAGAGATTCTTCACTCAAACTCCAATATGTTTCACCTGCCCGGTAGCTACATGTATCAGAAAGGATTTCCCCTTACTAAAAATAACATCATAGCCATGATCCTCCCATACAACTACAAATATCAAGTTCTTCCTCAGCCCAAGTACATACATAACATCTTTCAAATGAAGATGGGAGCCTAACTCCTTGTTAAAGGTTACAATTCCAATTCCTTTGGTACTATACTGACCATCATCCCCAAGTTCTGCATGCATCTGGAGATCCTTCTCCTCTAGGATACTAAAGAATTCTTTAAATCCTGTCATATAGAACGAGGCATCTGAATCTAGATACCACACACTCCCCATTATAGTGCTTGCCATGCATACAATTAGGGTGAAGTCTAATTTGAATTGTGAAGCAAGTGCTTCACCTCTTTCTCCTCCTGAAGAATTCTTGTTAGACTTATTGTGCAGACACTCGGTTGCATAGTCCCCAAATTAATGGAAGTGAAAACATTTTATCTTGCTTAGATCCTTCTTCTTGCCATTGTTTTGGCTAGAATCTAGTTTGCTTTGGGCCTTCTTTCCCTTGCCTTTATTTCCCTTCCCAACCAAGGAAAAATTATATTCCTCCTCATATTTGGATGTTACTCCATCTCCAGTGTTCTACCAAATTTATTCCTGCACTAGATTAGACCAAACTCTTTCCCAATTTGGTAATTTATCCCTTCCATTTACAGAGTCCTGGTAGCTATGCCAAGATTTTGGAAGGCCTAGGAGATCTAGGCTCACTAGTTCTGAAGAGGGAATATTTTATCCAACTCCTCCAAGCTCATCTCGACACTGAGTGAACCTAGAGAGGTAATGTGGAATGGTTTCTCCTTTCTGCATGTAGATGTTTATGAGCTTGTCCCTCAATGCCAATTTCCTGGCATCACTGATATTTTCAAATAATTCAGTGAGGGTCTTCCACATAGTAAATGGAGTCTCCTTTCCATGTAAATTTGAGACTATGTGGTCTCTCACACCCTCTTAGACTTCTTCCATTGGGCTGGTTGCCGTGCATTCAATGCTGCTGGTTATGGAATGTCAGTTTTGGTGTATTCCAACACTCCATTATCATCGAGCACTACTTCCATCTTGTCCTTCCAAGCTATGAAATTTGAGGTTCCCTCAAGGGCATACTCCAATCTCAATTTGTTGAAATACATTTTCCCGCATGGAAAAAAAACTGCTTCATTGAATCTATAAATAAAATCTATGAAGGAGAGGCTCTATAGACTGGTTTCTAGTGTGATTTATGCTCTGATACCATGTAGAAATTAATAGATTTTTTCTACTACTGATGTATTCGAACTAAAAATAAGAGATTGCAAATTTCCTCTACTATTCTGTGGAATGGAAATCACAATTTAGAAACACATGCAATGACATGAAACCATTAAAACACCACAAGAACACAATGATTTATAGGGGAACCCAACTGGGAAAAACCCCTCCGCTTCTTTTCATTAATCAGATGAGAATGAGAAAATATTACAATGTCTTGCTTCAATCCTGAAGCACACCTTGCATTGTAAACCTATTCTCCTGCTGACTGTCCTACTCTGGCCAACACTTAGCCAATTCAATGCCCCAACTTGCTCCTATTTCCTTGCGCAATCCTGGAGGAAATTAGCTCCTAATTCCATGTTTGTATGGGTTATTTTTAGCTGATTCACTAGTTTAACTGAGAGATAACTGAGTTAACAATAGTTCTACTACTCAATTGACCTTCAACTACTTACTTGAGCTCAGTTAACTAAGTCAAATTGAAAATAACTGAACTAGATTGCTAAATTTTAGCAATCACTACATGCACAACTCTACTTCTAGAGTATAACTCAAATTTACTGAGTAAACTAGTAGACACAACCATGTCACACAAGTTAACTACAATCCAAGTCATCCCGTTGATGTGGAAAATCTAATTACTAAATTTGACTAGGGCACAAGTCAAATTTAACCTCTCTTGCTACAATTTCTAACAATGAAGAACAAGGACATTCGAATGGAGCATGTGGAAGCTTGTTTGGCTCGTATTCTGGTTCTAGGAACAAGCAACAAATTTTCCATAGATCTAATAAAGGTGGAACCATCTACTTCTTCTTAGATTTTATGACAACTCTAAATCCTATAGCTCTCTGATTTTCTAATGTGCATAGACATTCTCTCTTTTGTGACTCTTACTACTCTAAGTCACTAGTTTATTCTAGGTTCTAGTTGAAGAACACAATTATAGCCATTATTATTTGTGTCTTTAAAACTCTTATGATAAAAAACCTTCTTCATTGTCAACGATTTATTTTTTCTAATAACTTATTATAAACTCTTTATTATGTAAAATATTTGTATTCAATAAAATTAAACATCAAAATTAATTAAGTTAATCTTAGAACCCATATTAACTTGGTTTATTATCATATAAAGAGAAAACCACCATAATAAATATTATTAAAATTTTGAACTATATTTACATAATTTATCATTGAAACAAAAATAAAATGATAGAAAAATAATTATAATATATTTTTAAAATTTTAATACAATTCATTTTTTTTAATATATTAACTACTATTATAAAATATATATTGAAAAATAAAAACATGTATGTAGTATATATATTTCTATATAATAAATTTTATTTTTAAATATTTTTTAATACATCTTAAAAAAATTCTCACAGGGACCAAATATACATAATAATCAAATGTGATACTTATTTTTCAATAGAAAAAAATACAACTCCTCATTATTCATGAAGAGTGACTCAAAGGAAGCTTACATACTATGTTTGCAAATGCACCATATACCATAATTTTTAGTGTTTTGCTAACTAGAAACTATTTCTCCAAAAAATATTAATCCCTATACATATCAGACATTTAGTCTTTATAAAGTTATTGATTATCCCACATATAAAGTATTATAATGTCTTATAGTTATCCAATTAAACAAAATGTCAAAACAACAATACTTCCATAAACCACTTTTAAGACATGTGATACTAATAGCATTGGAAATAGCCCTATCTACAATGACCAAATCTTTAAATTCTTCTTCAAAAAAAAATTGTCCTTCCTCTGGTCCCACAACTTTTTTAGATAAGTAATCATCTTGGCTATTTAATTCTCTGTACATGTGAAAATGTTAAATTCTGGAAAAATCCCCGTGCATCATGAATTCTCCTTTTCCAATGTTCCAAGTTGAGGCCCTGAAGTTTAGAAAGACTAAGAATTCAATCACCAATAAGCTTGGAGTCCCCACAAATGATCTATAGGTTTTGAATGTTCTTGAAACTAGAAAAATTTAGTAATATGCATAATGCCATTAATTCCGCCTTTGTATTTGTACCATCTCCTCAACCCATCCATAAATGAAAAGATTGAGAATTTAAGCATCTGATAAATACTCCTCCCCCACATATATCATTCTTTGATGATCCATCAGTGGAGCCCACAAGAATATGATCATGTAATATCGAAGGACTAAGAATTATTATCTTCTCATGTGTGACTCACTTACAATATTCCATAAAAGATCCATATATCTTACAACTAACTATATCAATGGATTGTTTCTTGTTTTAAAAAATTACCAAGTTCTTGTTTCTCCAAACTCCCTAAGAGATAAATACCGACAATTATTTGTAGTTAGGTTCAATTCTAACCCAAATATATAGACTACCCTCAAAACACAATCCTCCCAATCCTGTGATTAAAGCTAACCTCCTAGAAATAACTGACCATACACCTTGTGTGAAAAAAAACCAATGAACATATGATTTATAGTTTCAACTGCCAAACGAAGACGAGGGAAAATACTTGGACTTGTAAATACTCCTTTAATCAAATTATCCCAAGTTGACACCTTATTCTCTAAAATAAACCAACTAAAACATTTAAATTTTTGTGGCAAACATCACTTCCAAGTATTTTTACACCACCACTTTTAATGACAAGAAAATAAAGACATAGAAATGACTTCATATGCCAATATAACCTATACCTTCCCATTAGCTATATTCCCACTCAACATTAATCACTTTTGTCTCCAATAATCTGATACCCTCATTGTTCAATTTTTGAGTGTGAATATGCCATCCCACTTAGTGTTCACAAACCAAACCCAGGTCCTATTATGTTATCCAATAGTTCACTGCAATATCTTGTACAATATTTCTTACTTGTGCTAAAATAAAGATTACAAAAGTGTCTAAATGGTCAATCATATAGGAATATAATTTATAAGACCCAAAAACATCAAATAAAATAATCTCTTCCTACCAAGATCTGCTTTACATTGCCCACTTTCTAAGCAAGCCAATGTGTTAACCACTTAAAGAATGACATCAAACTTTCCCAAACCTTAGAAAAGTTTTGTCCAAACATCCCACTTCCCATAAACCAATCAAAGACTCATTTATTTTTAATGTATTTATATTTTAATATTTGTGACCACAATCCATGACAAAAAATTCCTCTCCACAGGCCTTTTAGAGCTAATGCTTCACTGAATCTAGTGAGATGCTTGAGTTCCTAACTACCTTGACTCTTTGGAGCAAAAAGGGATTCCCTCTTTGCTTTTCCTTCTAGTCCACATAAAATTAAACATTCTACTTCTAATCTTAATTAGAATGAAGCTGGGAACTTTAAACAAGGTAAGGCAATACACAAACACATTTTCTATTACTGATTTACAAGTACCGGTTTACCTCCTAAAGAAAGCCACTTGCAAGTGCAAATTTCAATTTTCATCTCAATCTTCTTGAAGAGCCATAACCAATCTTCCTTTTTATAGTTATTTGGATTCATAAAGTATCCCAAATAATTCAATCCCATTCCTAGACTCTCAACCTGATAAGGCATAAAAAATGTAGTTGATAAAGAAAAGTATCCTTCGTATTCTGCGGAAGAAAACTAGACTTTTGAGTATTGACCTTCATTCTAGTTGGTGCACTAAAAAGAGAAATAACCCTATGGAAAGATTTCCATTCTTCCACTTAACCAATACCAAATAATAAGACATTGTTTACAAACAAAAGATGTGTCAAATTGTCACAATTTGAAACTCTTATACCCTTAATTCTCCTATCTCTTTTCTCTTGTAAGATCAACTTTCTCAATCCTTCAATTACAATAAGAAATTAGAGAGGATACAAGGGGCACCCTTATCTTAAGTCCCCTGAACTTAAAAAAAAACTAGTGGGTGATCCATTAAGCAATATATAAAATTTGGCAGAAGTCATGCATGCCATTATCTAGTTTGTAACAAGTCCAGTCCAATATGCAAAAGTACCGATCTTAGAAAATACCAATTGACCTTGTCGTATGCTTTCACCAGTCCATGTTCAAGATTAATACTTCAAGCTTTCTGACTTTTATAATATGGAGCCCTTCTTGAACCACTCCAATTGCATCATGAATAAGTTTATTCTTTAAAAAACCAAATTATTCCAAAAAATGACCTCAACTAACTTATCTCTTATCTCTAAATCTGTGAGAGATTATCCTAATAATGACTTTTTACACTAGATTACACAGTGAAATAAACTTGAAATCCTCCAAAGTCCCATATTTAGATTTTTTTTTAATGCTATAAAAATAGCATTCAAAGCTCATGTAACTTTCCCTTTCGCTCTAGATTGCTAAACAACTTCCAGCCAGTGTAGCCCCATCAAATAAAAAACCTCTAGAAACAACTCCAATGTCAAGCTATCTGGACCAAGGCTTTTAACTCTAGCAAAAAGATTTTAGCCGATATTATGTGTTACAATCTATTAAAAAAATTTATCAAGATTTTGATTATCTTCTTGTAATACATATTTCGTAATATTTTATCAAATTACTAAAATATAAAATAATATTTTATAAATAAAATACCATGGCCGACCAGCTTTGGCTTTTATCAAATTACTAAAATATAAAATAATATTTTATAAATAAAATACCATGGCCGACCAGCTTTGGCTTTTGCTCAGAATTGTTTTAGAGACGTGAGGCCGCTATTTTGTTGCGGGAATCATTCGAATTTATTCCTTCACATTTCAACTCAACTCATCGTTATCAGAGTGTTGGCACATTCACATTAAATAGTGGGAGTCACCGTAGTGGCTCCCACTAAAAACGCCGCTAAAGTAAGAAGAGTGTGATGGGGCCCGGGGGTTGACAATATCACTAGAGTCCAGATAGATATGATAGATATCATGTGCAGTATTTGGCATTTTATTATAATTATTGAAATTTGGATATATTAAATAATTTATACGAATTTTAAAATTATTAATAATGAAAAAGAAAAATAATATGGATAGAAATTAATTTATTAGATAAAAATCATTTAAATTTAAAAAATATTAAGAAAAATATTTTAAGGTTACTATATTTTTGATAATTTAAGAGGTTAATAAAGTTAATATTGTAATAAATATTTTAAAATTGTATTTTAATTTGGGTTATCTAAAACATTTTAGTAATAAGTTATTCTCATCGTCAACCTTTTTAATGTTATAAAAATGAGACATTCTTGCATCACATGGTGTTTTGGAAAATTTCTAACTCTTAAGTTTGTTATTTTTTTTCCGAAGAAATAGAGCGCGTAATTTCCATTAATTTCAGAAAATTACATGTTGTAGATGCTGAAACGCATATGCAGTATTGTGGGTAAACCACTTACAATAACCAATACTTCTGGGAAGTATGCAGATACAGCCCTCAGCAGGGCCTCCAGAAGATAAAGCCCACAGACAGGGCAGCCAGATACAGGGTATGTAAACCCCAACAGGAGTATACGCCTACCCTTTACAAGAAAAATAAAAACAGTAAATAAACGATAGCTCCGGAGGAGTACAGAAATATTTCAAAATGGCTGCCAAAATAACAGAGGGGAGAGGCACGAATTGGTAGAGGTAGACACACCTCCCCCATCCCCTCAACTCTCCACCAATAACCTCAGAAGCCAGAGGAAGAAATCCTCCCATATGTCCAGAGAAGCCAGAAAAAGAAACAACCCGCAACAGCCATAGAAAAGCGGCACGAATCGGTGCAGAGAAAGACTCCACACCTCAGATCCCTCAACACTCTCCATGGCTGCATTGGTTACAAGCAAAGGACCAAAAAAGAACCCAGCCTCAGCAAGGGAGCCCAAAACAGGTCCCGACAAGAGCAGAGGCGGGCCGGATTCGGGGGCAGAGGCGGCTAGGGCAGCCACCTCGCCCCCATGAAGAACGTCAGGAAGCCGAAACCCCTTGACCCCGCTCTGCGGCGCAGCACAAAGAACAAAGGCCCAAAACCCTTGCTTAAACCACCAAGACGAAGGGTCGGTCGGTGAACAGAGAAAAGCCGAGGAAGCCGAGGAGAAAAGCCGCCGCCGCTAAGCTCGAAACAAAACCCCGGACCACGGCCGTGCAGATGGGAGGCAGCCTACCCGGATACACCAGTTGAGGCCGAAAGAATCGAGTCTCGCTGAGGAGAGATGAAGAAGGGCGCTGCGCGAGGGTCGCAGAACCACCAGATGCAGCAAGCCCCGGAGCAGGAAGAAACTGGCAGCACGAAGCACCAGACGAAGGCAGCCGGATGGGCAAGCAGTACCCCCACCAGCGGAAGCCCAGCCGCCGCAGGCTCAGGCTGCAACCAGAGCCGAGATAACCCTAGGTTTCCGCCGCGCCCTTAAGTTTGTTATGTAACTAGTCGGAGTTGGTTTGTATTTTAGTAATCATGATTTCTTCTTTGTGCTATTATGACTTGAAAGATACTTTTAATCTTGTAAATTAGGTCAACCTTCTCCTCCTTGTATTTTAGCTTCCTTTTATTTTCTACTTCTTTATTGCATCACAAATTCTCTTTAAATTTAGATGTAATAATATAATTACTATTGATACCCTGCAATATGATATCTTCTAGTATTTCCCAATGATTTTAGCCATGAGTTGGCATATTGATGCCATCCTCACTTATGGTGGTTATGGCTAGAGTTGGAGGTAATTTTGGAGAGCATATTGTCATCCATGTTGTTTTTCTTATTCATGGATATTAAGTACTTAACCATGGTCGTGCACTCGCTTTTATAAGAAGGATAGGATAGGGTGTTTTGCTCTTAATGTTAGCATTATAAGTGTTGCATTCCTAGACATCACATCCATATAAGATTTAACTAGCGTTGTGCACTCACTTTTATAAGAAAGATATGATAGGATGTTTTGCTTTTAATATTAAGATTATAGGTTATAAAAATCTTTTGGATTCGCTCTATCATTCTAGAAGGTTTTTTAGAGATATTGCATCCCTACACTTCACATCCATATAAGATAAGAGAAGTCACTAAAGTATCAAATATGATTTTTTTCTTATCCTATTGATTGCAAGATATTTGTACGAAGGAACTTCTTCCACACTTGCATCATTAAGTATGGGGCCCCCAAGATTTAGAATGCATGGGCCCCCCAAGATTTTTTAGGATGCACCTTCAGTTCTTTTTTTAAGGATGCACCTTCGGTTCTTTTTCTTAGGATGATATGAAAGTGCCATAAATAATATTATGAGATTTTATTATCATAACCTTTCTTTTGTCCATGTTCAAAGTCAATAAATGCCACTAATGGGTTACGACATGTCTCGTGAGACTTAACATACACAACGAGGGAAACAAACAAAATGTTCAACAAACTATTCCGACTAAAATCCTTTGACGAGTTTCTTCCAACTACATGATCTTTTATTTTTGCTGAAATAGTTTTTTTTTTCCTCAGATTTTAATTTTTAAAATATTAATTTTGATAAAGCTTTTATTTTTTTCAATTTTGGTAAGGTTTGTTTAGTGACTTATTTTATAATTAATAGTATTTTTCAATCTTAGTAAGGTTTGTTTAGTGAATTATTTTGTAATTAATAATATAAAAATTTAGTAAATCATTTTTATTTTTGTCTATATAAATTATTTAGTTATATTAATTAAAATTTATAAGTAAAGAACTATAAAATTTTAATAATTAAAACCTATAGAAGCATAAATATTCTATCTTTATTTTTGTAATTTATTAAAAAGAAACATATACCTTAATTATTAGCTCAACTCAAATTATATTAATTTAAATAAATAAATTAAATATTATTGTTTGTATTTTAAAAAATTTAATTATATTATTATTATTTTTAAATATTATGATAAAATTTTATTTATTCTATATATTATATATTAAATATAAAATATTTAAAATTTTATATCTAATATAGAATAAACAAAATTTACAATTAATCTATATAATCTATGTATAAACAAAATTAACAATTAATCTATATAATCTATGTATATATATATATATGATGAAACGATCAAAATATATTTACAATATAATTAACTAAATGATAAAAGTATGACATTGAATTTTTTAAATATAATTTTTATTATATGTAACTAAATAAAATATAGTTAAATACAATTGTAATATATAGTTTATATTTATTAGTATAGATTAAATGTTAATCTTATTTTTTTTTTATAACTAAAACTAGTATTTTTATTTATGAATGACCAGAGCCAGAGCAAAAATTACAATTCACTGTTTCTCTCATTGCTTTTCTCTGCTTTTTCTAGACCTCCTAGCTCTTTTAGGGAATGATTGCCATTTTCAGTGCCCCTGCATTTATGCTGATCATACTTTTTTCAAGAGTGCATCCTGCATTTGCTAACCTGTCTGCTTCTGTGTTTAAATCTCTGAGGATATGGAAGAGCTGTGCTGATGAGAATTCCTTCATAAATCTGTTTACTCTTGTTAGCTGCTTGTTTAGGGCTGGATCTTTGAGGCCTTTCTTATTTATTAGAGACCTTATCAGCAGTTCTGAATCTCCAAAAACTATAATTTCATTTGCGTTTCCTTTTCTGGCCAGTTGACAAGCTTTTAATAGACTGAGTGCTTCTGCTTGATTGTTGGTTTTTAGCCCAAGTCCCCAACTGAATTCCTCTTTTCTCCCATTCTGAAAATAGATGACTCCCCCTGCTCCTGACCTGCCTGGATTTCCTTTCGAAGCCCCATCGAAGAATATTGTGCATTTACCTTGTGACTTCCACCACTTCTGAAAGTTGTCCGAGTTGTCTCTAAACTGCCAGTTTTCCTTGTGGATTGGGCGGATGATGGCTGGTGTAATTGGCATGGGTGAAAAGCCTTCCAGCCAAGCCTTTTCTTCATTTCTGAGGGTGCTATCTTTGACGCTGGTTTGTCTCAGAGTTTCTAAAAGAAGATCCTTGGCATGCTTTGCTACAACTTCTGCATTGATGTCTTTTTGATTGAAGACAGATTCGTTCCTGGAAAGCCACAACTTCCAACATACATATTTCGGTGCAGCAATCCACAGCTTGTGCCAAAGAGATTTTTCGTTGATGCTGTGGGGGTACCGAGTTTTCCAAGACAGAAACATTTCTGTGATCTGGCAGTGTGATGGGGGTCTCACATTCAACCCTGTCAAGAAGCTGTTCCAAACTTTCTGTGCGTACTCACAGTCAATAAACAAATGGACTGAGGTTTCTGGGGCGTTCTTGCAGAGGGCACAGCGATGCGGGCCTGCAATGTTTCTTTTACACAGATTGTCTCCGGTCAAGATTTTATTGTGGAATAAGGTCCAGCTGAAGAAGTTGATCTTGGGGATGCTGAAATTTTCCCAAATCTGTTTCCAAACTGATTCCGGGTGCTGTGACTCCTTTTTTCCTTGCATTTGAAGATAGCCTTGTTTGACCGTGTACTCTCCTGTTTTTCCCCATCCCCATAAATCTTCCTCTTCCTTATGCACTGGTGTAAAATCTGTTATTGCCTCTAAAAGAATTTTTGACTGTTCTTTTAAGTGAGTTGGGATGAATGGCAATGACCAACGCTGCCAGTTGCCATTGCTGTCCCACTCTACTATATCCTCAATTTTCCTTACTCCTTTAGAAATTAACCAGGCTCTTACCTCTGCGATTTCATTGATGGTTGAGAGAGGGGGATGATTCATAATTCGATCTTTCCATAGAAGCGAATTTTTGCCATTCCCTGGGATTTTGTATAAATGATTTCTGAAGAAATCGGCCCCTCTGCAACAAAGCCTCCAGGCTTGCATTCCTCTTGGGGAATGCGCTGGAATGAATGTTGAGATTGATTGCTTTTGCAAATATTTAAGGTTCAGCAACTGACTGGTTGGATGCGATGGCTCTGTGATTAATTGCCACAGGAGTTTGCAGCCCAAAGCCAAATTTGCATGCTGGGGGTCGCGGATTTGAAGTCCGCCTTCTGCTATTGGACGCTTCACTGTTTCCCATTTGATGAGGTGGAAACGATCTCTGTTTCCTTTCCCTCCGTTCCAGAGAAAGTTTCGAATAATGCTGGTTATTTGATCGGTGATTTGTTTTGGAGCCAACAACAACGAGGCTTGGTATGTAGGCAGGGCGGAGAGCACGGATCGGATGAGGGTGAGTTTGCCACCAGTAGTGAGCCATACTCCGCCCCACGCTGTTATCTTTTTTTTATATTTGGAAATCACCTCTTCCCATAATTGATTTCGATTGGAGCCCCTCGTCAATGGTAAGCCGAGATATTTAATTTTTTCCCACAGAGCATATCCTTTGAACCCCAGTACGTTGGCAATTCTGTCTGTAGCGTGCTGATCGATGTTCCAACTGTATACTGCGCTTTTCCTTTCGCTGACTAACGCACCGGTGATGTTACAGTACTGTTGAAGGATGGTTTTGAAAGCATTTGCAATTCTCATGGATGCGCCCCCCAGCAGAATTGAATCATCAGCGAATAGCGCATGATTCACCGGGGCTATTCCTTGAACAATCCTTATCCCAGGAATGGTTCCAATTTGTTTCTCTTGAGTTAGCTTACGGATTAGAACTTCAGCCATCAAAATGTAGAGAAAGGGCGAAAGAGGGCAGCCCTGCCTCAATCCCCTGGTTGCTAAAAAAAAATTCAGTTGGTCTGCCATTCACCATTGGGGCGATCCAAACGTTTTCTATACATGCCTTGATGAGGTTTATGAAATCCTGTTTAAAGCCAAAAGCTGCTAGAACCCTGAACAAAAAGGAGCGATTAACACGGTCAAAGGCATTGCACATATCCAATTTAATAATCATACCTTGTTCTTTCCGAGTTAGACTGGAATGGAGGGCTTCTTGAATCTGGATGACATTGTCCAGAATTTGTCTGCCTTTTACGAATCCTCCTTGTGCCTGAGAGATGAGCTTTGGGAGAAGAGGCTTGATTCTGTTGGCCAGCAGCTTGGCCACAATCTTATAAGATGAATTGCAGAGAGAAATCGGCCTATATCTGTCAAAGGATCTTGGGTTTGTTTCCTTGGGAATTAAGGCGAGAAAGGTAGAGTTTATTCCTCCGCCCACTTTTGCCTTCCTCAGGATTCCTCTTATCATTCTGAATAGATCGTTTTTGATAATTTCCCAACAAATTCTGTAGAAGTGAACTGAGAACCCGTCGGGTCCTGGAGCTTTATCCGGTTCCATGGACCAAACTACATTAGTTATCTCCTCTTCCGTGACTGGGCTCAACAGAGAGTCGTTATCCTCCTCATTGACTAGGTTTGGGATGGTTGTGAGGAACTCCTCTGCATCCTCCTCATTTCCATTTCTTTCCGCGCTTAAAAGATTCTGAAAGTGAGTGACCGCTGCTTCTTTGATTTGTGAAAATCCTTTATACACCTGTCCGGTTGTGCTAGTTATCTCTGCTATATGATTGCGGGAAACTCGTGCCCTGCACTGTCTATGAAAGTATTTGGTGTTCCTATCTCCAGATTTGAGCCACAAACTTCTGGACTTTAGGCGCCAATATTCTTCTTCAGTTCTGAAACAACAGTATGCGTTCCTTTGGGCAGATTTTTCGATGTCTAAATCTGTGGGAGAGGGATCTTTCTCCTCCAATTCGAATTGGACTCTTTCCAACTGAAGAACTGCTTCCTTCCTTTGGTTGGTTGGGGTTTGCATAGATTTTTTTATCCAGTCTTTAAGAGCTTTTTTTGTATTTTTTATTTTTTGTTCCCACACATAACTTGGGGATCCATGAACAACTATCCTCCATGCTGTTTGAACTGTTTCGTAGAATCCGTCTTTACCTGCCCAGAGAGGGCTGAAGCGGAAAGGAAGAGGGCCGAGGTCTTCTTCTTCTTTTATACATAGTAGAATTGGCTTGTGGTCCGATGTAAGCTTGGGGAGGATCTTGGAAAAAACCATTCTGTTATCCAGCATTAATGTACTACTGATTAGAAACCTATCCAGCCTAGCTGAGATTTGATTTTCTCCTGTTCTATTATTGGACCAGGTGTATTTGCCTTTTATAGGTTTGAAATCAACTAAGTCCCACTGTAAAATCAGATTGCCCACAGTGTTGATGAAGGGGTCCCTAGAATAAATCCCTCCTCTTTTTTCTTTGGGATCTAGGATGATGTTCAGATCACCTCCAATGACTATATTTGTTGGGTTGATCTGTTCTATATAATCCATGAGTGTCCTCCAACACTCTCTCTTTTCTTCGTAATGGACAGGAACATACAAGTTAAAAAGAGCTAAGGAGAGATTGCTTACAGTGTGGCGCAGATCTGTGTGGATCCAATGTTGGGTCTCTGTGGATCGTTCCAAAGTGAATGAGTTTTTTGACCAAAACGTGCCTATTCCACCGGCCGAACCCCTTGCACTGACAGTCTTTCCTGAGTCATATTTCCATTTCAACGTGCTGGTGTTTAGAAGGGCTTCCCCTTCTATCTTAGTCTCCTGGAGCATTAGGATGTCTGCGGTTTCCATCTTCAGTAAGTCTTTGATAGCCTCTGCCTTATTGGGATTACCCAGCCCCCTACAGTTCTAGGAGATCAACTGCATCATTTACCGCTTGATGAAGGGGGGCCTCCTGGTTTGGACGCCCTTGGTCTTGTGTTTCTCCCGATGGTCATTTCTATGGTGGCTTGACTGCCTAGGGTTTTCTGCCTTTCTGATTCTTCTTCCCTGGTTTCCCTGTTTGTTCTTCTACCCACTTTTTTTAGTGGCCTTTCAAGTATTTCTTCATCAGATGAACCCGCATATTCTTGGTTCTTCTTCTTTTGTTTTATGATGTCTGCATAAGAAGGAGAAGGAGTGTTGCTGGGATTCGGATTTGGAGTATTACCTGGCTCTTGGATATCCTCGTTGTTCTTCTGAGGTGGATCTTCCGGTTCGGCCTCTGGCGGATCTTCCGGTGGAGTGAGAGATTCGAAGGGATTTTTGTCTCCAGCACTGCTTTCAGCTTCTCTGCTTCCACTGTTTTGATTATTTGTGTCTTCATGCCCTGATTTGTTCCCTGTCTCTTTTGCTTTGTTTTTATTGTTCTGCCTGCTGCTCGCTGTTCTCTTTGCTTGCTTCCATTGATCGCCTTTTTCTTTTTCTGCTGTTTCCTCTATTTTTTTTTTGCAATACCTTACAAAATGCCCGTATTCGTGGCAATGCCGACATTTAAAAGGCAACTGTTCATAGTCTAGTTCTTGAATGTGCGACCAGTCTGCCACTGTTAGTTTGATGGCTTCAGGGAGCCCGATCTCTAGATCAACTTCCACACAGATGCGGGCACAAGAAAACTGGTCCTTCCTCGGAGTCTGATCTATATATCTGCCTAGGGCATTGCCAATGGATTTCAGCGAACTTTGACTCCAGCAATGAAGAGGGAGATGTGGGAGGCGCACCCAAACTGGAACCGCTGTGGGAACATCTTGAGCAGGATCAAAATCCGGGTGCCATTTGTTCAAGTATAACCCTCGTGGGCCCATAAAATAAGGTCCGTTTCTGAAGATCAAGCTTCGATCTTCTTCGCTATCAAACACGAATACGAAGAACCCTTTGCCTACGAAATGACTTTTTATACCTTCCTTGACCAGCGGGATCCAGTTTCGGTTGACCCATTCATCTACTGCCTTCGGGGATGGCCATAGCCCTGTGAACTGGCCAATAAGACCCCTTTCAGCTAGATTTAACGCTGTTCTGCATGCTTCTTCTGCCGGGAGAGACACCGAGGGGATGCTGTCCAGCTTTTTCACAAACTTTTGTTGCGAGAGCGAGATCGGTCGCTTTTCAGATGCAGCAACCAGGGATCGGAAGGCATCTAGGTCTGAAGGCAGGGGCTCACCTTCTTTCGCCATTCGGGAAGAGTTGAGATCAGGGTAGAAGCCCCATTCACCTGATCTGGTCAATCCCCAAAAGTCCGATTCTGAACGAATCCTGATCCACTATCCCGATCGATCCAGCAATCGTTCTGGCCGCGCCCAGTTCAGCAGGGGCTGAAACCGACGGGAGCAAGGTAGTCACGGAGCGCGTGCAGTCAATCTATAAATGTTAATCTTATTTTTATTAAGTGTTGAGAGAGATTAAATATCTTGAGGTGTAATGTTTTTAGAGTGTAAAATTTGAACAAAGGTTTACGTGTCTAGAAATTTGATTTTTTGCTTATACATTAATTTCATGTTAAGCATGGAAGGAATTACACATCTCCTCATTTAAATCAACACACTTATAAAATGTTTTAACTATAAAATATTTTTTATTTTCATTTACTTTATACAATAAATAAATAATTGACATAAAATATTTCATTTAACATGGTCATTGAAATATTTTATGAACCATATTATCCACATTAAAATATTTGTTTTTGTTATTAATATATTTTTACACATATTTCCTATTGAAAAATAAGAAATATATCCATGTAATACACACCTTATATATAATAAAATTATATATATATATATTTTTACATATCAACTCCATATAATTTTATGTTGTTATTTTATATATATATATATATATATATTTCATTTAACGCATAGATTTATCTGGCTAAATTTCTACCTCGCACACCAAAAAAATCAAGTTCTAAGAACTCATAATGGGCTTTTTGGATGCACAATTGGAGAGAAATTTTAAGGGAAAGTATCGTTGAATTTAATGAATATGTGTTCACCTTTGCATCCCTCCCATGAAATTTTTTACGTTTAAGGTGAAGCACCATCACAACATAAGTGTTCCATTATGCGTCTTGGAAACAATGTCTAGTTAATTCCCGCGCTTGCTTCATTGCATTGTATATTACATTAATAAGCGAGTTAATGAATTGTATCTTAGTTTTTGCAAGTGGTTATATATATATATATATATATATTAATTTTTTTGTAAGCTTAGATAGGATCTTCTCATTTTCGAGTTTTAAATGTCCGTTATTCACCCCATTTTCGGGGACGGTAGCACAAGAATCGAATCCAAGATCTCTGGTTCGGTGAGACTTCATTTCCACGACTATTGCCACTTGAGCTACCCCATGTGAACATATATATATATATATATTAATTTTAATTTTAAATTTAATTTTATAGTTTTTTTTTTTATAAATAAATTTATTTATTAAGTATTATATTTGACTAATTTTTAATATATTTGGTATAAAAATCTTTCATGTTTGGTAAAAAGTTGTTTAATTGTGAATATTGTATAAAAAATTAATTATTAAATAATTAATATGTTAAATATTTTATAAATAGTTAGTTAGTATAGATTTATCTTAATTTCGAATCTATTAAAAGCTAAGAGAAATAAAATAGATTGAGATGCAAACTTTTTTTTGGTACAAAATTTAAAGGTTTGTACCTAACTAGATTTGATTCCTCTAGGTTTTTGGTAGAGCCAGAGTTAACATGAATGTTTGCTAGTTGATAAACGATTTTGAAATACATATATGAAATTAAGATAGATCTAGATTAGTTTTGAGAAAAACATTAATAAAATGTTTTAACTATAAGAGTCTTTATTTTTTGTTTTCACTTGTTTTATATATATAACATTGAAATATTTTATTTATTTATGATTCACATACTCCACATTAAAATGTTAATACTTGTTCTCTCATATTCGATGGTAAGTAGAAAACATGCGTCTATAGGATATTATCTATATCTCTCTCTAGACATACACACACACACTAAGTTAATTTTTTATTAATATTTTTTTAAATGTTACATGCCAACTCTATATTAAACATTGAAGGAACTATAAATCTGTCTCATACCTTGAATTAAAAAGAACCTATTAATGAAATAAAAACAATCTCTCTGTCTCCCCCCCCACCTCTCTCTCTCTCTATATATATTGGTTTTTGTTTTTTGTTTTTTGTTTTGTTTTCTTTTTGTTTTTTTTTTTTTTTTTTTTTGTTTTGTTTTGTTTTTGTTTTTTGTTTTTTTTTTGTTTTTTTTTTGTTTTTTTTGTTTTTGTTTTGTTTTGTTTTGTTTTATTTTTTTTATTTTTTCGATGTTAAAATCTTTTAATGTACATGCATTCAAATATTTTATTTATTAGTCACATTAAACCCTTTTTTGTTATTAATTTTTTAAATATTATACATCAATTGCATATTAAGAATGAAATAAATTACACATCTCCCTCACAATGAAAAGGGAAAATATAATAATTTTTTTAATATAAATTACTTAATTTCTCTCTATAATTTGATATAATTTTTATTTATTTTATTTTTATGATGAAAAAATTGTAATTTTCATTATTGAAAATGGAAATTACATTCTGCGGAGGCATCACTGTGCATTAAAAAGATTATATCTAGGTCCCCTAAAAAAACAAAACAAAAAAATATCAGTGGCCTATATCCCACCTATGCATGCATAAAAAATTTGCAAGATCCCCTCATAGTGTAGAAAAAACAAAAATTAGGCTTATTTTACAGACCTATCTAGTTTGTTGAGACACTGTTATAGAGATTGCATAAATATAACAATATACACATTTTATTATATGTCTATAAATCGAAAGAAACAAAAAATAGATAAAAGTATAAGTTCAATTCATGTTTTCTCTTGCTACAAACCCTCCATAAAGGGCCTGTGGTAGTATTAAGAAGAGGTGGCTCCTATTCATTCTGTGATCTTCTAAGTACCCATAAATTATCGAGTGCCTGCTTTATAAAGGGTGTCAGCTGCTACGTTTCTTTCCCTGTAGATATGATGGCATGAAATTATGTCAAATGCATGTTTAAGTTGTAAAATTTCTTCTAAGATAGAAGCCAATGTGTGCACATGACATCTATGAACATTGTTGAACCAATTAATGATAATCATAGAATTGCCAAAAATGTGAATATGACAAACATTTCTCTCAATAACAAGCAAAGGAAGGAGCTTAAGGCTAAGGATTTCAACGTAGTTATTCGATCCTCTGCCTAATCCACTTTGCAAGTTGAAATAATGGTCCCCACCCCCCCACATTCACCTTCTTGAGAAGTGTTAGGATATTCCGACACATAGGAAATAGTTAAGTATAACTTGGTCTAGTGTAGAGTTAGGTAAAGTGTGTTTCTTTACTATGTACTTTTGTAACTTACAATCTAATGGTCACGATATGTTCTAGACATGAAGTGATCCAACTTTCATTCTCTCCTCGGTATTACTGATACTTGATCCGTGGCTTAACACCCGATTGGTCCATGATCTCTATTTAAAGAGCATGGAGGGTCATTTATAAGGTGACCGTTTATGAGAGAAGCTTATGTAATTTTTCTTTATTTTATTAATAAATTGTCTGAAATGGCCGCGTTGGCTCAGGCCGTGGATTGTTTCCCTCTTTGAGGGTTTTAAACACGTCAAGAATACTGGTGTATTGATCAGTGCTCTGTTTGTGAGCGGTGTCCTTTGGTGTTTTATTTGAGGAAATTACACTGTAAATTCCTCCATGGTATCAAAGCCATTTGAGGGCTGCATTCATTGGTGATCCAAATCCGAAGCCGGTACAACTGCATCCGATTGTCGTTTCCTAGATCTACTGTTTTTGACTGCTTTCGGGCCGAGAGGACTGCTCTATTGTGTTAGGAGCATCTGGGCCAGTAAGGAACCCCCTTCGTTTCACGCAAAAAGGTTTTCGGTATCCCTAGCTACGTCATTTTTAAGATCTAGAGGTATATAGCCTTTATTTGCAATTTTAACTATTCATCTCTCTGTTTATTTCGGTTTATTTAGCTCTCTGTTTTTTATTACTGGATTTATACCTTTCGTTTCTGTGTATGCTCTTTTCCCTGCGACTCTGTGCAATCTAGGAAAATCAGAAACAAAAAGGAATGATTTTTCTCATGCGTATGCTCTTTTCCGCCGCGCCTTAATGTGATCTCGAAAAATCAGAAACATTGAGTAAAATATTTAGTTTTCAGCGAAAGCTAACTTTAAGCCATAAGGTTTGGTTTTTTTTCTTTTGCATGTCTGTGTGGGGTTGTGTGTTTTTTTTTGTTTTGTAGGCAAAAGAAGATTTTTCAAGTAACCATGCACTCCAAAACTTCAGTGGCTAAAAAAAAAAAAAAACATTTTCTCTTTTCCAAAAATTACTAAATTTTTAAACTAGTTCACTTGATCCAAAGTTACTTTATGAGAATAGAGGTCTTGGGTTCAAGCCTTCTTTTTGTTGAGTTACTTTTTCAAAAAGTACATGTAACTTATGTTTTAAAGTTACTTTATGTAAAAGTGTTCTCAGCCATTATAAAAAAGTGAGTCACTTATAATTCTAAAGTCTTTTTTATCTTTTATTTAAGTTACAATTTAGTGGGTAGCTGATAAAGTAACATTGTAAAAGTGACCGTCACTTATTTATAAAAGTGGGTCACATATATATATATATTTTTAAAGTGAGCTAACTAGATTAAGTTTGGAAAGAAGGGGGATTTTTTTTTTTTTAAATATAACATTATCATTCACTTCCGCACATTCACGTACTTCGTTGGCATCTTCAACAACTTTTCTTCAAAAAGCCATAACTTCTTCATCCGGAAGCCATTTTCAGAGCCGTTTTTTTTAATCAGCTTAAGTTTTTGATATATTTTCATTGGAACACTTAGTTTCCACATCTATAGCTTCAGTTTTTATTAAAATGGAAATTCCATGCCAAGTTATTCTTGACAGCACCAACTAATCTTCCAATGGGTGTCCTACATGGATGATTTACTTAGAAGTAAAGGTCTTTATAGAATAGCCTGAGGCCAAGGGTCTAAACCTAAAGATGAAGATAAGGCAATCAAATGGGAAGATAAGCAAGATCAAGCACGTGGGTTGATAGGGATGTCTATTTCTCTAGACCTTAGATTCCATATCATAGAACTTGATACCCCTGATGAAGCAATGAAACAACTCAATACAGTTTTTGGAATTAAAAATGAAATTAGAGCCTATCAACTCGGAAATGAGTTGCTTACGTTGGACCCCAATAATTTTTCTTCCATTGAAGATTTTTTGTCCAAGTTCAAGACCCTTAGATTTATCTTGGAAGATGTTAAGGTTAAGAAAGAAGATGGTAGCCTTATCTATTCCATTCTTACTAAGTTAGGACCAGCCTACTCTGTGTTTGTTTCCACCTTCCATTTTACTAGAGAAGTCTTTATTTCTCAAGGACAAGCCTACAAATCCCCCTATTTTGATGCATTTTGTGATTCTCTAATAAGAGAACAAGAACAACTCTTACATCTTGGTCTTCTTAATCTTGGAAACTCTTCTAAGAAAGCCTTAGCCGCCCAGCAACAACCAAGTTCAAAGAATCCTAAGAAGAAACATCTTAAAAAGAATGGTCCTAACCAACCAAGTGTCCTAAGCACTTTCAGTCTCAAAATGAAAAATCCATTCAACAAAATGATAAGGAAAATAAAAACAAAGGGAAGAAGACTGATAAACATTGCAACTTTTGTAATCGAGATGGCTACTTAGAATCCAAATGCTTTAAGAAGATGGAAGCCTTGGAAGCAACAATGAAGAAGCATAACATCCATTTGGAGCACTCTTCAACTTCAATTTCATCTTCAGGAATAACACTTTCTGCATGTGGTTATTAAGCATCTCGGTCTGGTTATGCACTAAATGTATATTCTTCTTCTCATTCTCATGAGTGGCTCACTGATTCTGGAGCTTCTTATCACATGGCAAAAAACAAAGGCATATTTTATTCTTTAAATGATTGTAACACCAAAAATTTATATGTTAGTGATGATAGATCTCTTAGTGTTGTAGGGACTGGAATTATTCATATAGACAATGGTCAATTTAATGATGTATTATGTGTTCCAACCTTATCCTGCAACCTTTTATATGTCTATCAGATAACTCATTCAGGTGAAGGTAAAATCATTGAATTTTCACCTCATGATGTTGTAATTAAGGACCTAAGAGATCCTAGACAGATTTTAGCCACTGGCATTGCTGATGATTCTACAAGGTTGTATAAGTTTAACAACTTTGGGTCATCAACTCTTCCCTCGGTATTTGTTGCTTATAATGATGAAGTGAGTAAAATTTGGCATGAGCGATTTGGTTACTTAAACTATCACTCCCTTCAAAATCTATGTTATAAAATATGTTGATAGGTCTTCCTATGGTATCTTGTAGAGATGGTGTTTGTTCCGGATGTGTACTCGGAAAAAATCATTGGGATAGTTTTGAAAAACGTGCCTCTTGGCACGCCTTAGCCCCTTTACAACTTGTGCATAGTGATTTATGTGGTCCACTTCCAGTTGTTTCATTCTCCAGCTACAAGTATTTATTAACTTTCATTGATGATTTCTCCAGACGCACTTGGGTATACTTCTTAAAACTCAAGAGTGAAGTATTTAACATGTTCTTGGCCTTTAAGGCATTTGTTGAGAAACAACCTGGACATCAAATTCTTAAGCTAAGATTTGATAATGGCGAAGAATATGTTAACAACAAATTCATCAACTTTTGCACTAAGCATGGAATTCAAATGCAACATACTGTTCCATATACTCCACAAGAAAATGATGTAGTTGAAAGGAAGAATCACACCTTAATGGAAATGGCTAATTGTATGCTTCAACCTAAAGGACTTAGTCTTAATTTTTGGGCAGAAGCAATTAACTGTGAAAATTTACATAGTAAATCCAACTCCTACTAAGGTTTTAAAGAATATCACTCCAGAGGAAGCATGGAGCTCAATTAAACCAGATGTAAGTCACTTTCGTGTTTTGGAAGTGAAGCATGGGCCCATATTCCCGATGAGAAACATAAAGCCGTAGAACCTAAGAGTGAAAAATGTATTTTTGTTGGATATTTTGAAGATGTCAAAGGATATAGACTTATTTCACCTAAATCCAAAAATGTTATCATTAGAAGAGATGTAAAGTTTGCTGAAAATATATTGGCCTATGAGCCTAGTTCGACGGATGTGCCACCTCTCTCTATCCCTTCTACTTCTAAAAATATTTCTTCTTCAGATGATGATAGCGAGGATGAAAAGCCTCCCCCACCTTCTCAGGATCCTATTTCAGCTCCTCAGCTTCCAAAATGGGTCCGTGCTACTCGGGATGTAGCAAGTTCTCTTGCAGGTGATCCTACAGATCAACGACGTACACGTTCTTAGTTCGATAGAGGCTCTTCTTTACTGGCTCAAGCTTCAGCAAATTATGATCCTAACACCTTTGCAGAAGCTTCAGGCCATCCAGATTGGAATGCAACTATGAATGAAGAATATCATTCGTTATTGGCAAATGATACATGGGATCTTGTTCCTCTTCCAAAGGGAAGAAAACTTGTTAGATGTAAATGGGTTTACAGAACTAAGTTTGGACTAGATGGAAAAGTTTATAAACATAAAGCTCGTCTTGTTGCTAAGGGATTTTCACAAGTTGAAGGCATTGACTATACTGAAACCTTCTCCCTTGTTGCCAAAATGAACTCTATCCGCCTTGTTCTTTCCCTTGCTGCCTCTTTCAAATTGGAAGTCCATGAGATGGATGTTAAATCTACCTTCTTGCATGGGACTTGCATGAATAAATCTATATTGAACAACCTCCTGGATTTATACAAACAGACTTCAGCCTTGTATGTCTGCTTAAGAAATTCCATTATGGTCTCAAGCAAGCCCCTCGGGCTTGGTATGCCAAAATGGATAGCTTTCTTTTAGATATTGGCTTTTCTAGGTGTCATTTTGACAATATTGTCTACACTAAGAAAGTGGGCAAGTCTCTTATCATTCTTGTTCTTTATGTTGATGATCTTATCCTTACTAGTAGTGATCCCAACCTTATAAACCATGTGAAGTACATCCTTAGAAAGCAGTTTGAAATGACAGACTTAGGACACTTGCATTATTTTCTTGGTCTTCAAGTCTTGCAATGCAAGGAAGGTATTTCCCTTTCACAGTCCAAGTATGCCTATGATCTTCTACGCCACTTTCACATGGAAGATTGTAAGCCAACCTGTTGTGGGGAAAAGTATCCGATGCGGATGACACTAACCCTTCTAAAGGTGACAGTCTTTAGCAACAACTGAATGATAAAGTTTTCATGTTCCACTTTATGAAAGTACAGAGAGAATAGTAAGAAGGTCAACCAACCTGGTGTCTTGCGCTTAGTCGATCTTTGTCCTTCTCTCTTTGTATCCTGCTCCCAGCTCTTTGCTCTCCTAGCCGATCCAGCTACATACAGATCCTGCACAAAACAAGAGAGCGAACTACAAGATACATGTACTCATAACTGAAGCATGGATTAGGGTGCATCAAATATACATGTAAACACAAAGCATCTATGTAAAACAAGTATATAGGAGAACATGCAAACTTTATTGATAGAAAGTAACAGGGTTCCAGAGGAAGTTACAACCAATGATGTTGGATCCAATCCAGCAGCACCTCCTCGGCAGCAAGAACTCTCCTCTTCACCTCTAGTAAAACAATCACCCAATAATCCTGGCGGTATACCAACAGCACCTCCTTGCTTATACAAAATTCCAGCCTCTTTAGACCTCATAGAAGAGCTCTATATATAGGAGAGAAGAAGAGAGGATGAGTCAGCTTGAGATTGACATGAAGCTGCCTTGTGTCCTCTCCCTCTTCAGTTCATCTTCAGTTCTTGAGTCCACTTGGAGATCCTTGCTTACACATGGTGATCAAGTACCTCTTACTCATCACAGGGCGAATCTTATGAACCAAGTGTCAGTTTGGAAGCTTCCTGGGCAGTTGACACCTTGCAGGATGACTGTGCCACTTGGCCAATCTCGCCCAGCGCAGGTAGCCTTCATTACTTTTGACTTCCAGCGCAGGTACTAAGAGGGACAGTTGCATTCCAGCGCAGAAGCTCAGTGGAGCAGCTGACATGATCCAAAATAAGCCTGTTTTGAAGTATTTTCAGGTGGAGAACTGATTGGAAGTGCTGTTGTTTGATGACCTTGTTCTTTTAGGGGTAAGAACAACATGTTTAGGGACTGAGGATCCCTGTAATTATCGACATTTCATGCTCCATGCTGCGAGGCACAAAAATGTCTATAACAGTTGCCCCCTAAAGTATGAGGCCGTTTATCGGGTGAAATGCTTTATCTAGAGGATCCGAAGTTCGTTCCAGTGCTGAGGAGAGTGCCCTGTAATACAATACAATACAATACATTATTTTTCATTCTTTTTTCATGATCTAGCTGAGGCGGGCATTCCCATGCTCAGCTTTTATAAATACATTTTGGTACATATGACAGATGATCGTCTGAAGGTAGACTGATAATTTTCTGCTGAAATTATCATCCTTTGAATAGGATGATCATCTGCTGCAATGATGTACATGGCAAATGCTTTTATATTTCCTGAATATATATCGCAGCCCGGATGGATGAAACTAGATCCGGGGTCTTCAAACTCGTTCGATCTTCACTCTAAGTAAAGTCGATCCATGTGAGAATTGCGCTGAAGTCGAACATGGAAAGACATCGCTTGATTACCGGTCAATAATGAAAACCGTTAACAAGCGCGAGAGGAATCACCAATAATGACGATGACCCTCAAGGTACTGCAGTACAATTCACGTGGCGTGAATAAAGGACTTGGCGTCGAACGCCACGCAAAATCTTCTGGTCGAAGGTCATTGATGTATACCTGTCGCCGGAAGTGAGAAACTTGCCATTGAGGCATGCAAGCTTCAAAGTACTGATGGGGGTGTTCCTAGATCAACTTCTTGGATAATGAGCTGAAGTCGACAAGAAGCGATCCGTCAAGGGAGGGCCTTAATGAATCCCACATCAATGACACGGAACGGAGCTAATGATTTTAGTGGAGGCGAAAACAAACTGTGAAATATGATTCAGGGTGGCGATCATGAATGGATGAAGGATAATGTATGGTAGTGGATGGGACACGGTTGACACTTTCAGAATGACCCCTCTTGAACATATAACGACACTGATGCGATGGATCGGTAGCATTACCCCAAATGTGGATGGTGTGGCGAGGACCATGGCGATGAGACCGGTGAATGAAACAACCCAACCCGATGTGGTACGGAGGAAAAGTGTCATGTTCAAGAGTGACTTGCTACCATTAAACTTTGATGTTCTCCCAATTTTTCCCCAGTCATTTCTGACCAGTACCTCTTTATTTTTGTCAAGCTTGAGGAGGATAACATATGCTTGTTCTATAACCTGCCCTTCGGGCAAGCCTATCGCTATGATTTAATGAGCCTAGCGATAGGGAAACTCGTTCTCGTCTAAAGACAAGTTTGTCGCTATTTAATCATTTTAACGAGTCTAACGACAAGGAAAACTCGGTCCTTTTCATTTTTAGAGAGTCTGAAAAGGTACAGAAAGTTAACTCCATAATTCCTTTTTCGTCATCTAATCCCTTCAGTCCGAAAAAGTTTAAAACAATACAGAAGGGATGAATTTTCGGTTGCTTTAACGAGCCGAACAAAACAAGTGCTCGATCTTTTTGTGCAATAATCCCTCAGGTCCAAAAAGATTAAAATCTAGAGGAGGGATAGCTTTCCGGTCGCTTTAACGAGCTGGAAGGCCAAAACTCGGCAATCTTTTCATATTTTACGAGTCAGTGAAAAGAGCTTAAAGACGACTCGTCTTT
Source organism: Pinus tabuliformis (assembly GCA_031772625.1). Lineage (NCBI taxonomy): Eukaryota > Viridiplantae > Streptophyta > Pinopsida > Pinales > Pinaceae > Pinus > Pinus tabuliformis. Next base: position 526,538,189 of record CM062809.1, on the reverse strand, counting down.
CGAGGAACGAGTGATTAACAGGGCAGCAGCAGATTCTAGGTACAGGTTGGAATATTCCAATCACGGCAGTGTCACAAGGATGGCTTAGTGGCATCACTCTTCGCAGCCGTTCCTCAAAATGGGTAAACAAACATATGGAGATGAACGATTGGCCAAATGAACGGATGGAGGTGAGACTGCAAGAACACGACCAAGGGCTTTAATATGGCTGTCAAAGGTTACATTTACCAAGGTTATTTACCGGTTCATTTTTTCTGGGTGAGCTTGAACTCTAAGGTAAGATTGCTCACAACTTATGTTTATTTTTTAACGAGCATGAACTATGCGCTAAAACTGCTCGGACCTTGCGTTTATTTTTTAACGAGCATGAACTATGTGCTAAAACTGCTCGTTATGCCCCCAGCATAATAATGCAACCGAGGTGCATGCCCCCCAAGCTTCATTGCATTCAACTTTGTTGATTGGAATGAAGGTTTACCATTGAGATCTGGAAAGGGGATTGTTTCATTTTTTAATGAGGTTGACATAGTAAAAGAACTATCCTCATGGTTTTTCATTTTTTAACGAGGTTGACCTGAGATAGGAACTATCCTCGAAGCCGACCAAATATCTAGGAATCTTCCGAATCCAACCAGAAGATTGGATTAGATTTCATTTTGTAGGTTTCCACCGTGGCCACTCCCACCAGATTAATTGGAGGCAGTAGGGCGAAAGTACCCATTAAGGTAGGGTCTTTTAGGAGACCTACTCCGATATTTTGAAACGAATGGTCGCTTCCATGGATCAGAGGAACGCTTCCTGTAACTTGTGAACCATTAGGGAGGAAATTTTGTTGGTCAATGATCGTAATCTCTCCTTGAAAGGGGAATGCGATTTTCCTAAAATAGGTCGACACAACAGCTTCCATGGCATAAATCCATGGTCTTCCCAGTAGGATGTTATAGTCAAGATTGCCATCGATGACTTCAACATCTATTTCTACTGTTTTGCCCCCTAGTTCAACTCTCAAGTTACTAAGGATACCGTAAGGGGTATATGTCCTTCCGTCGAATGCTTTTAATGTTGTTGATGATCGCGTCAAGGTTGGAGATCCTAAAGTTTTCCAGCAACTCATCGACATAATACATGTCGATGCCCCCTCATCAATAATTGTTCAATGAACAGTTTTGTTGAGGGCTTTCACTTGGATGAGGAAAGCTAGTTGAGCTGGTAACTGAGGATCATATCCTTTGTGATCAAAGGATACAAGATTGGAATCTTTAGGATCCACCCCACCAATTGCTGATAACAATGCCTGCCTTTGGGATGGGCAATGTTGTAGTACTTCAAGAGTCGACATAGCAGATGGCGATTGCGCCAAATCTTCCACTATATTATAATGTTGTGCCGCTCTGGCACGAGGATTAAATGTCGACTTGTGTACTACTCCCTTTGGCGGTTTTATTGTTAATTCATGTGTGATGGGGGGTACAACTTCTGCCGAAGTTGTTGTCGAACTGCTAGGTTGATCTTTACCTTTATCGTTCGACACCTGTGGATTCCCGTAATCTTTGTTCCTTGTCGAAATTAAAGCATCATCCTGTTGCTTCGATATCGATAACATAAGCACTTGCGACGGTGAAGCATTTCCACTACCAACCAGATTTTTTCCCCGATCGGGAAACGGATCAGTTAACACAGCTGGAGTTTGCGAACTCTTTAAGAATCTTTTTAGATCAGCTTTGTATGGACATTCTCTCGTCCAGTGATCCTCATCACATATCTGACACCCATAAGGTGGTTTCCTATCTCGAGGAGGGCTTGAAGAAGTTTTTCGAGGAGATGACTCTCCTTGTTTCTTCTTCTTCCCTTTGTTTTGATTCTTCTTGCTTCCTGGTTGATTGGAGTTTTTGCCTTTATCCGTAGATACAACATTTACCTCCGAAGCAAGAATCTCTTGATTTGCTTTTTGATTCGAAGTCTTACAGGCTTTCTTATCTAAATCCCTTGTCGACTTAGCGTTTGCAGTTCCAATCACGCCATCACCGGCATGAGAGTCACTATTTGATCCGGGAGGAGGAGGGATTGAAAATTCCGGTCTGGGGGCGTCAGGTATCTTATCATATAGCGTGCCCGACTGAGTATATACTAAGTCCAAATATTGAGCACGAGCAATAACCTGCTCCTCTGTTACGACGCCTCCCTTGGCCACATCTTCTGTTATAGCAGGCAGAAGCGACTTTATAAACCACTCAGCCAATAGCTGATCTGGAACATAGGTCTTTACCATTCTGCGACGACGACGCCACTCATGTATATGATCTGATATATGTGTGGCCGTTGTCTGCTTGAAATTGGTCAAGATCTCCGTTCCAGTTTCGTACCTTATAGGTAACTGAAAGTGTGTTAAGAAAGTCGTGGCTAGGGAACTAAAATTGTCGAACGAGGCTCTAGGTAATTCAATATACCATTTGGCCGCCGGACCAGTCAATGTCCTCTCGAAAAGACGAAGCCTTATCGAATCATCATTCAAGGTATTCGATGAACACCACAGATGGAATGTCATCACATGATTCGACGGGTCTTCGCCAGGATTTCCATTGAATTTAGGAATGTCCGAAGGAAGTTTGTGAGGAATCGCTGGCCACCAATGGGCATAGGCGATTGGATCGTTCATTAATCGATGTAAATCTGGTAATTCTAGGGTCGCCACGAATGGCAACTGCTGATTCAGGTTTGGCGAGGCGTACCCAGGGTACGATGGAATCGCCTGAGCAGTAGGTCTTTGCATACCAGCATAATGCAACTAATGTTGATATGACTGATATGGCTGGTGGGCTTGGCCACTGTAAAGTGGTTGATTTAACCCGTTCTGAATATAGGGTTGCCCACTATTTGCAAAGATCTGTTGCTCAGATCCCTGGTACACCTGTTGAAACTGAGGTTGTTGGTATTGCACCATCCATGGTTGTGAAGCCATGTTTTGCTGTGCGACACTAACCGACGGACCAAGATGCGGGGTTATGGTTCCCGTTTGTATCTGTGTCATCCCGGCAGTTGGCGATTGTGGCTGTGTTGCAGGGTCAATAGGCTGTTGCATTACAACTTGGGGTTGACATACAACAGGCATCGATTGAACTTGCGACACGGTTACAATTGCTGGCGTCGTCGGGATACTGGACATAGGTACACATTGTTGCATGGAATATACAACTCTTGGTTGTTGGGGTAACATAGGTACCCAACCACTCGTCGTTACCTCAGTTAAACTTGAATGTGGTTGAAAACTGCCGTATGGGTATCCCCCCGGAAGGGGAAGTGAAAGGGCATATTGCCCCCCATACGGTAACAATCCGGAGCTCAAGGGTGTAGATGGCCTTTGAGGACTGGATGGCCCAAACTGATTCCCAAAGGGATCAATTTGTCTAGTTTCAACATAAGAATTACCGGGTATTATACCGGAAGAACAAACTGGAACAGACCAAGTTGTCATAATAGTCCCTGGGTGGACTCCTTCTAGCTGATGAGAGCTAGTCGGGACGGCTGGTATGCCGGCAAACATCGTTGGAGTGACAGCAGGAGCTTCTGCTATTGCTGTGTTATTTGGCACAGTCCTAGATGTCGACGGTTGTTCAGACATTTTAAGTCTATCCAATAAACTTCCTAACGATTCTTCAGGAACTTCCGGTGGCGATAGACAAACTTCTGATGCAGAAGGAAAAAGAGGGGTACCTACTCCAAAATGAATTGGAGTATTTGCTTGCTGGTCCTCTACGATTTCCTCTATTGCAATCAGACCAGGAGGAAGAGGAAGACTGTCAGGTCCGTAAAAGATTTCTGGTGCCGAAGAAGGGGTTGCTTCGACAGCGACAGTCGTTTGAACAACAAGACTCTGTGGACCGGTTTCAGATGGAACTAGTTCAGTTATGCAAGTACTTGTCTTCAGACTAGGATCAGTACCACTGTCCTTCTGTTGCTGTTGAACTTCTTCAATAGAGGTAGGGGTTCCAGAAATATTGGGAGTGACCATAATCTCAGATGTTGTTGGAACTTCCGTTCTAACTTTAAAAGGAGATTTTGACCTGGTCCAGCGAGTTCGCTTTGTCCGTACTACTCTCGGTTCCGGAGACAAAGGTGGTTGACTCGCAAGTCTCCCCGAACGACGGAGTTTTAATTGACTTTCCTCCACGGTTGCGGATTACTTGATCAACTAAAATACAAAAAGGGGAATTATGTTTCCGTATTGAATGAATTTTATTAGACGCTTTTAGACACAACTTTGCTTTTTCATGTTTTAAGAGTCGAGAAAAGGCTAAAGATGACTCTAGTCGCCTTCGATGTATTAACGAGCCCGAAGTGACAAATGCTCGGTTGGACCTTTTCAGTTATAGAGTTTGAAAAGGGCCAAAAGAAACTGCTCTGGAGATCTAGGCAGAGGGTGTGCCAAACCTTTCGCGAAACCACAGAATACATTTTACGGTACGGGTGGTCGATCTTCGTGAATGCTGTGTTCACTGCATCGCGATCAGTAGGGCGGTCGACACGGCTTCCTAAGGATAAAGGATAATTGCCTATAGGGGTCTCCCAATATACGCGACGGTACGCGGGAGCACAAGTCCGTATTAGTGCTATCGTCCCTCAGGAGGAATCACCCACCTTCGTAGAGATCGACAGTCACTACGTTTAACGACGCCGGAACACGTCTCTACCTAGACCTCTATTGTGAGCGTTATGTTACAATGCGTTTTTAGATTCATTCAATATATTTTAAGTTGATCTTGTTTATCAGTTTGTCTTTCAGGATCACCACGAGATGTATTGGTACAAATTCCTAAATGCAGCTAAAATGATAAGCAAGCTTTTACAATCTTTTTAGCTTTGAAAATCCTAACTACTGAGGGGAGAGAAAAACAATATCTTTCCACACAGAGCACAAAGCACAAACTAATGCACTTTCTCCTAGATCAGACACACAAACTTATCAAAAATGCAAATGCAAGATGCATGTATTTCTTTTCTTTTCCCTTAATGTTGATGTAGACAAAAGGAAATTGTTGTATAATTTTCGAATTCAATTTGAAGTGTAAACAAACAAGTTTCGTCTAACATGAAAAGACACCTTACAGGTACTTGTCTTAACACTAAAAATATACGAATTCAAACCATAATATGAAAAACAAACAAACTCAAACAGCCATGAACAGTAATAAAACTAGCTCTTAAGATCACAAAGACACTTTTACAGTTCAGGATCTAAGAGGTCACAGCTATACTGGTTCGCTTTTCACAATGGGAAACTGTAACTGAAGCAAGAAATACAAAAAGAACATTCACAGTTTCATCACACAACTGAGGCGGAATAATGTCAAGGAGAAGTGGTTTACAGCAAGTACAATGACCAGCAAGCAATCAGCAAAAAATCAGTGAAAACAGGGCTGAGACACAATGGGAAAACTGAGCAAGACAAAGGCTAACTGGACCAGCGCAGGCTCTGGTCTGTCAGTTTGACTCTCAGCGCAGTTCCCGAAGGGAGTACCTGCGCTGTAATGCAGACTGCTTGTGGACAGCCTGCTCTGGGACACGAGAGTTACGTCTACAAAGTTTTCCGGGTCATAAAAAGCTCAAAAATGCACTGTTTTTGCTGAAATAAAAAGCTATAGGTCAAGTACAGGCTAAGGGATGATCAAGAGGATGAAGATCTATCACAAAGAGTAAAGAGTCTTTTGTAGATTAGCTCTTTAAATCTTGAATTTGCTCAGCAAATGAGCAAGAGTAGCAGTCCCTCTACTTCGCTTTTGATATAGTCAAAAGCTTTTCGATTTGGTACTCTTTTCTTCAAGAAATGAATAGCAAAATACTACAAACACCAACAAGATACTAGGCTCCCCAGCGGAGTCGCCAGTTTGTTGTGGGGAAAAGTATCCGATGCGGATGACACTAACCCTTCTAAAGGTGACAGTCTTTAGCAACAACTGAATGATAAAGTTTTCATGTTCCACTTTATGAAAGTACAGAGAGAATAGTAAGAAGGTCAACCAACCTGGTGTCTTGCGCTTAGTCGATCTTTGTCCTTCTCTCTTTGTATCCTGCTCCCAGCTCTTTGCTCTCCTAGCCGATCCAGCTACATACAGATCCTGCACAAAACAAGAGAGCGAACTACAAGATACATGTACTCATAACTGAAGCATGGATTAGGGTGCATCAAATATACATGTAAACACAAAGCATCTATGTAAAACAAGTATATAGGAGAACATGCAAACTTTATTGATAGAAAGTAACAGGGTTCCAGAGGAAGTTACAACCAATGATGTTGGATCCAATCCAGCAGCACCTCCTCGGCAGCAAGAACTCTCCTCTTCACCTCTAGTAAAACAATCACCCAATAATCCTGGCGGTATACCAACAGCACCTCCTTGCTTATACAAAATTCCAGCCTCTTTAGACCTCATAGAAGAGCTCTATATATAGGAGAGAAGAAGAGAGGATGAGTCAGCTTGAGACTGACATGAAGCTGCCTTGTGTCCTCTCCCTCTTCAGTTCATCTTCAGTTCTTGAGTCCACTTGGAGATCCTTGCTTACACATGGTGATCAAGTACCTCTTACTCATCACAGGGCGAATCTTATGAACCAAGTGTCAGTTTGGAAGCTTCCTGGGCAGTTGACACCTTGCAGGATGACTGTGCCACTTGGCCAATCTCGCCCAGCGCAGGTAGCCTTCATTACTTTTGACTTCCAGCGCAGGTACTAAGAGGGACAGTTGCATTCCAGCGCAGAAGCTCAGTGGAGCAGCTGACATGATCCAAAATAAACCTGTTTTGAAGTATTTTCAGGTGGAGAACTGATTGGAAGTGCTGTTGTTTGATGACCTTGTTCTTTTAGGGGTAAGAACAACATGTTTAGGGACTGAGGATCCCTGTAATTATTGACATTTCATGCTCCATGCTGCGAGGCACAAAAATGTCTATAACACAACCCCTTCTCCCTTTCAGTTTGGAGCCAAACTTTCAATCACTTGTACTTATCCTGAAGTTGATGCTACCTTATACCGTAAGCTTGTAGGAAAACTTTTGTATCTGACCCATACTCGTCTTGACCTTTCCTTTGCTGTTGGCCTTATTGCTCGGTTTATGCAAAACCCACATGAAAGTCATTGGAAAACAACTAAAAGAATACTTCGTTATGTTTGAGGTACCGTTCAGTTTTGGATTCATTACAATGTAGAAGCATCCCCTCTATTGGTTGGTTTCACTGATTTTGATTGGGCTAGTGAGCCTGATGATCGGAAGTCTACTACAGTTTATGTATTCACTCTTGGTTCTAGACCTATTACATGGGCTTGCAATAAAAAAAGTGCCATTTCTCTTTCTTCAGTAGAAGCAGAGTATCGTGGCGTCGCAGAAGCTAGTAAGGAATCCCTATGACTTCATCAGATCCTATCAGAGTTTGGCTTTCAGTAGCAGCATCCGACTACACTTTGGTGTGATAATTAAAGTGCCATTCAACTATACAAAGATCCAATCCAACATCAATGTAAAAAACACATTGAGCTACACATGCACTTCATCAGAAAGCTCATTCATGACCATGTTCTTGAAGTGCAATATTGTTCAACCGATGATCAAGTTGCAAACATCTTTACAAAGGCTCTCACAGAGGCGAAGTTTACTAAACTTCTATTTATGGTTAGAGTTCAGGAAGTTGTCACTAAGGGGGGATAGGCTCTAATGCCTCCTTCCTTCTCCTATTGTGTCATATTTGTACATCCTTCAATCCTATCCCAAGTTGTTCTTAAGGGGGGATGTTAGGATATTCCGACACATAGGAAATAGTTAAGTATAACTTGGTCTAGTGTAGAGTTAGGTAAAGTGTGTTTCTTAATATGTACTTTTGTACCTTACAATCCGATGGTCACGATATGTTCTAGACATGAAATGATCTGACGGTTCATTCTCTCCTTGGTATTCTCGACACTTGATCCGTGGCTTAACACTCGATTGGTCCATGATCTCTATTTAAAGAGCATGAATAGTCATTTGTAAGGTGATCGTTCATGAGAGAAGCTTATGTAATTTTTCTTTCTTTTATTAATAAATTGCCTGTAGTGGCCGTGTTGGCTCAGGTCATGGACTGTTTCCCTCTTTGAGGGTTTTAACCACGTCAAGAATACTGGTGTATTGATCTGTGATCTGTTTGTGAGCGGTGTCCTTTGGTGTTCTATATGAGGAACTTACCCTGTAAATTCCTACAAGAAGAGCCCCCATCGAAGTAGGCATAGGGGATGGATCGATCAATCTCTTCAACGGTGATGTTACATGGATGTTGTATTGATATCATTTTAGGGAGAAGGGACATAATAACTAATACTTGGGTAGTCACAATGTTAAGAACATATGGTTTGTCTCGAAATATCTCCTTTTTTCGAGAGAGCCAAATACCCCAATTTATGGGAGGAGGAAGTCTTCTCAGTTCCTTAGGGGAGATCCCCTCCCATCAATTCTTCCAAGCTTCATTAAAAGATTCTCCCTGCTAGTTAAGAGAAAACCCCAGATGAATTTTTATTGCCTCCCATACCCTTTTAGAAAAAGGACATAAGATGAAGCAATGATCCACTAACTCCTCTTCATTCTTGCATATCACATCAACTAGGACCAACCATATTCCTCTTTTTAAAATTTTCCTCTATGAGAATCTTGTTGTTCAAAACATGAAAAAGACATGCTTTGGCTGGACAATTGAGCTTCCATAGATTCTTCCACCACCAATCCAAAACCACAAGTTACCGATTTTCAATGATATGCAAATACCCTGCTTTGGGCCTGTATTCACCTAACAAAGAGTATACCCATGCAAGAGTGTATTATCTGTCTTAGATGCATACATGAGAAGTGTTTAAAGCTGCAATATAATTCTTCAATATATTTACAAAGTTTCCATGCAAATTTAGCTGGTGAGGAGACATCCACCCCTGAGCCTAAATAGTGGTACACGTGATATCAACTATCTGATTTAAAGTATTTATGCCTCTGTTATTAAGCAGAACTACCAACTCCTAAGGCAGCCGGAAATGCTCCCCACATCCCACCCAAGGGCCAGTTCCAATACTTACCTTTGATCCATTACCAATCTTCCAAGCCAACCCCTCCTCAATTACAAAAAAGGAAGATAGTACAACTCTCCAGACCAATGATATTTTAGGCCTCTTTTTATCTGCCTGACGAATCCATTCTTCTAACGAGAGGGGGAAAATGTATTTTCCATACACCACTGCGTTCCACAAGCTATCGATTGAAATCAACCTCCAACCCACCTTCGTCGCTAACACCTTAGATAAGGATGGATTTTTTTTAATCCCTATCCACCCCAGATCTTGGGAAGAGAGATTCTGTCCCATTTAACCCATGAGAATATTCGTCCTTCTTTGGAGAAAAGCCATAAGAAACCACAACATATTTTGTGAATGAAATTTAGGACTCCTTTAGGGCTCTAGGATAATGACATCTAGAAAACAAGAATCACCTCAAGAACATATTTTATAAGAACCAATCTACCAACTCTATATAACCACCTGTAGCCCCAAACCTTTAATATTCTCTCAATCTTTGCAATGAACCAGTGTCATTTTGCCTTTTCATAATCATTAGGTTTTTGATGGAAATAAATAAAGTTGTATGAGTGAAAAGGAAATAAATTATGTACATTAACTGATTCTTCCCTCAATAGACTAAGTGGAGAGATATTATTATTTTTTACTTTCAATTAATTTATTTATCTATATAAAGTTCATATAAAATTAAGGTGAAAATTGAAGTATTTTATTTATGGTTGACATTTTTTTTTGAGTAAGGCACTTGAAATTATCATGTCAAAGAATTACATTGTCCCAAAAAGTCTGCTTAGTGGGAAATCATACCAAAAGCTAAGATTCAGAGTCTCGAGGTTATAAAAATGCCTTCTAATTAGAGCATCCGATAGGCACAAAAATTTATACATAATTTGAAAGTAATAAGAACTAGCATGCTTGGATGAGTAGTGCATTATAAAATCTACTATCCAAAAACCATTGATGCATAAATATTACTGATCTGAGCTTGTTTCAAAGTGTCCTGAGAGCCATTTCCCTCGAAGGAGTGAGGGTGGTCGATTTTCTTGCTGATAAGGAGGTCTAGCTTATGATCAATCCCTTCAAGTGTCTCCAATTATGCAAATCTAATGTTGTTTTCCTGCTATGTGTTATTGATGTTAGTGAGGACATGGCCCATAAGTACTTTGATATGCTAGTAAATATTGGTAACTTGAATATAATCAAGAAGCATGAGCAGATGGAAGTTTCAGTGTTGGGAATCCAATCCTTGGTGTCTACATTATTATGATGCTTAAAATTATAATGCCTCTCACAACAAGCCTCATCCTCAGTTCTCTCGATCTCTCAATGAACTAGTTCATGAATCATTTCCTCATGACGAGCCAAGGATTCTCGGTCTTGTGCTTGGGCATTTAGTTGCGAGATGGAAACAATGTTTCTGTTAGTCGGCCCAGAGAAATAGGAGCATCCCCTACCTCGCTCATGATAAGTGAAAACATAACTCCCATACGACATAGCTAACTAGGGGACAAGATCCCCAAAGGGTTGACAAAGGTTAACACAAGAGCGGGACACATGAGCAAGACACAGAGAAAAGTGAATAGCAAAATATTCAGAGGGGGTGAGGATGGATGAAACAAAGTAAGAAAAAAATGAATAAGAGATGTAAGATGAAAAATCAGAGCCAAAGGGAAGACTGAACCTAGATGGAAAGAGAGTCACCGAGGATATACAAGGAATAGGAGACTAATTCTGATTTTGGTACTTACAAAAGAAAGGCGAGTCTATAATCTAAAAATAAAGCAATTTCTCCAATTGATATACAAAAAAACTAGGAAAATACAGAGCTTGACGATGAAAGGGCTTACCCTGAGTGAGGTGAAGCATATAACCAGACCGACACCATGGAAATTAAGAAAAAGCGACGAGAATTTGCTTGCACAGAACCAAATAGAAACAATGAAGTACGACATAACCATAATTGTCTGCTTTGAAATGTTCAAATTTCCAAATTCTAGGAGATTCATATCAACCGAAATTAGGAGCTCGCCAATATAAGAGATACATGATTCCCACCCCAAATCTGTTTGATAATTTCGCTAAGATGAACTCTACAACCAAGTGTTAGGGAGATGTTGTAGTGTTTGTAAATGAGTGTAAACATTTAAATGCCAACTTAATAAAAATAATAATAAAAGTAATAGATTGGTTCAATTCAATTTCTTTTATTGTTACTACAACCCAAAATGGGAGAGATATTGTAGTGCCCATAAATGAGTTTAAATATTTAAATGTTGACTCAATTAAAATAGTAATAAAAAGTGAAAGTAATAAAAATAATAAATGGTTTCAATTGAATTTGTTGTATTGTTATTTTTTTATTAATAAAATTACAAACATTTTTTTTTGAAAAAATCATATTATGCATATCACATTAAAATAAATTTAAATAATAATGATTCATATCATTAATAAATATATAAAAACTTAATAAATTTAATTAATAAACATATAAAAACTTAATAAATTTAATTAATAAACATATAAAAACTTAATAAATTTAATTAATAAACATATAATTAAAAATAAGAATATTTCTATATATATAAAGATGTGAAATAACTATACATTAAGATCCATTTTACCATATAAATTAAAATAAAGATTCATATTTGTAACCATTATATTTCATAGCTTCATATTTATATTTAATTAATAAGTATATAAAAACTTAATACTTACAATAAACTTGCAATATAACAACGGTATCAACTATGAAGATTCACCTCCACTTTACCATGGAGATTACTAACTTATAGGTAAGCTTGTTGCAGTACCAAGGCTTATCAATACCACATGCTCAAAAAGCCATAACTCATTTATCATTCAAAATATTTTATACAAGTTTTATTTTAATTTAATTTTAAAACATTTTCTTAATTAAATTTAAAATTTAAAAGAGCATAACTATTTCGGATAAATCTCAACCCTCTAGACTCACTAATAAAAATATTTCGTGGCTATTACATAAATGTTAAATCAAGGTTTTCATAAAATTAAAAGTAAGAATATTTTTCCCATGAGGATTTTGGATTGACGATGAATGTGTGTTCTATTAAAATATAAACATCAATATTTTTTTTTGTAGATTAATATTTTATTGCCTCACAAAATCATAAAATCCAGATACATCAATCAACCATCCATCTTAACCATGTTTATTAGTAGGTGGTCTCAATACATCAACCAACCATCCATCTTAACCATGTTTATTATTAGGTGGTCTCAATCTAATCAATGGGAAACTAGATTTTTTTGACCACCTACCTATGGAATAATTAGTCCAAAAGTATAAAAGTATTAACTGTTTTAACAAAAATAAAGTATCTACTACCAAGTTCACAAAACAAAAACTAAAATCAAACATTATGAAACTTAGGAGTCTAATGAAGTAACATGTGTCGGGTCTTTGGAACTTGAGCTTGGTGGCGCTGAGGTGGCAGGGACATACTAGATGTGGTGCTCAATATATTCCAGCCTGACATCTATTCTTTCAAGGCACACCTGCTGATTTCTCTGAACCCGTGTGACATCTTCAAGGCTTGCAAATATGTTATATGTATCAACCTGCTTCATTGTAAGGACCTTTCCTAGTAAGATTTTCATTTTCCAATACAAAGAAAGAACACCAAAATACTGCTTCCTCTTGCCCTTGGTATGACCAGGGTTAGGAGTCCATTGACCAACATAATCCATGATCTCAAAAGAAGAGAAATCATGCCTATCTCTCGTAGCCATATTTTCAAATTGCCGAATTTCATTTGTGGCATCACGGGTGACAACCGAATGGAAATTTTCAATAGTCTATTGGACCACTTCTAGGCTATATTTCAGCCCTTGTGGTTGCGACCTCCTCCCCCCCCCCACCCCCACTGGATTCTCATCCTTTTCTCTGCATAGTGACTAACAATCCATGTGACCTGGCTCCTTCAGAGGTCAAATGTTATAAGAGGCTAAGCGAAAAAGGGAAGAGAAATTCTGGGGCAACAGTGAGATGGAGTCGAGGGAACACCAACGGGACAAAGACCAGCTAACGCATAGGGAACCCGCCACTAGGTAGAATGACAACATAGAAAAATGTAGGGGAATTTCAAATTCAAGGAGAAGCCAACACAACACAGGCATAAGGTCTCACTGCTAATAATACACGACAAAACCACTCTTAAAACTGCCCCATGAAACCAGTTACTAAAGCCTCTCAAGCTGCTAAACAAATCCACTTTTAACACAACACTGTAAAACCATGCAAGTAGATAGAAATACCAGCACCAAAACCCAAATTGCATACAAAATTTTAATTTATGATGAAAATTGGAAGGATTTAGAGGTACCACGACAATGATGGCCACTAAATTCCAAGAGTGTAGAGCTAAAGAAGGCCCCTACATGATAGTTTACGGGGCATCCAAGAAAATGCGACTTGGAAATATCCTTAAACACAAGCTCCACAAAACCACCACTAATTTCTTCTCCAAGCCACCATCTCTTAGATCTGTCCTGTATTCGTTTCTCCCAAATGTCTCTCTCAAAGTGGATAAATATATCCCACCCTACGCTAAAAGCCACCAAGAATTTGCAGCATGCTCAGACACATTTCCCCCAAAAACAATAGAGTAGACCAATTTCTCTAGGAGGTCGAGTTGTTTCCCCTAAGCTTTGCTCTCCCTCCAGAATCAAAGACCCTCCTTCATCCTTTGCGTATGGTGAACCATGGAAAAAATAAGGGCATTTATTTGCATGCTTATGAATGCATGGGGGTGACCACTCCACCCCCATCATTTAATGCAGATGTCTCCTTGGGGTGGCACAAACAACCCCCAAACCCATCCTCCTCCTAGATTAACACCCCCATCAAGGAAAAAAATAAGTAATATTATTAAGAATAAGAATAGATCCATCTTAACTTTGGATCAAATTTCTCGAGGTGTAAACCTTTCCTTAAGTTTTGCACTCAAAAAAAGGTTTGCATCTTGAGAGATTTAATTCCTCTAGGTGCTTTGTAGATCCTAAGCTAAGCTAGATCTATGTTGGTTACATTGAGTACTGTCATGCGTGAGAGAAAGAGTCCCCATTATGACTATTTCACAAGAACTGCGAGCAGGGAGAACCAAGGATTTGATAAGAACTATCACGTTGCGAAGAGCTGTGCCAATTTCCAACCTTGGTAATAAAATTCATTTGTGTGACATGATACTTCTTCATCCGCCAACGTTTATGCTTGTGCTGGAAACTTGCATGATGTGACGAGATGATTTGCTAACATTAGGGGAATTTCGAGGTCTAAAATGGGCCTCCTAAGGAAATTATAAAATAATGGTGGAAATAATAAAATAAAATTGGATTACATCATCAATTTTTAGAGGGAAAAAAGAAAAACTACTTTTTCAACTTGTATATTCAACTTATCTCCCTATGGGCTTACTCAAATTTCGAGTAGGAACACTCATTGGATGCAAAACTTAATTCTTCATCCAAGAAGTAACCATGTTTCAAACTTTCGATGGACTTTGCTACATGAAAAATGAAAAATACATGAAAAACGTGATTGCAATCACATTTTTTCATGTATTTCTCATTTTTCGTGTAGCAAGGTCCATCGAAAGTATGCAACATGGGTACTCATTGGATGAGGAATTAAAATTTTCATCCAATGAGTACTCCCGCTCAAAATTTGAGTAAAACCTTAGGGAGATAAGTTGAAAATACAAGTTGAAAAAGTAGTTTTATTATTTTTAATCTTTTTACTTTTTTACCCAAAAAATGGTGAATCATCCCCCATGGTTGACATCATTAACTTGAATCCTATTAGTTCTTATAAAAGTTTATTTTGGTTTTACATTTTTCTTAGGAGGCCCATTTTAGACCTCAAAATTTCTCTAATGCATGCAAGTTGTCAAGTGACCTGCATGCCGTGGTAAATTTTCACGACTCAGGTTGTCATTAAATCAGGGCGTCGGTGGGAGGCGGGGTGGGGTGTCAGGACTCCGAGTCGAGATTCGTGCGATCGAGTTGTAGCGGGCGTGCCCATGTGCGACGAGCACCTGTGTTGGACCAACTCGGGTGGAGAGCACGCGTTGGAGATGACTTGGAATGGTGTTAAGTGTGATGGGTGGACACACTTGTATAGCGGGTGCGCCCATGTTGGGAAAGCACCCAACCACTGCGATGAGCAACTATGTTGGAGTGGACGGTGAGTCGTGCGACGGGTGACCGATGAGCGAGTCGTGCGACAGGCGACTGGTGGGCAGACATGCGATGGGCAACCGGTGGGAAAGTGTGATGATGAGTTGGGCGTGCAAGTCATGTTGGAGGTTGGCTAGGCGTGTGGGAAAGACGAATCACAAAAGGACATGATGGTTCATGTGTAAAGGGATGCGATGTGTTGGATGGCAGGTCGTCCCAGTATACACATGGGAAGGACGACCCATGAGGCAGCCAAGTGATGTATCTTTTGGAATAAACACCTCCATGGAGATGCGTATATATATGAGGTCGAGTTGGATTGTTGGAGGCATCATCCACTCGTTCAACATAGAAGAACTAGTGCGAAGACACAAGAGGTGGACGCAGATTGAGGAGGGCAGACCACAGGGTGGAAGCGAGCAAAGTTTGTGTTCGGGTTGCCACAGGCAGGCAGGCCGCAGTAGCGCGTGGGCAGGTAGTGCCACCGGAAATGGCCTGGGAAATGTGCCCACCCAACGGGCAACGCTGCATGACAGAGTTAAAGGGGAACACTGCATGATAGGCAACGTGGTTGGGCACGACTAAACATGGAGTGGGCACATCTAAACAGTGGACTGGGCAGGCCGAACAACAAGTGCCGACGGGGCTGAATGACAAATTGGGCCAGGCTACATGACAGCTTTGGGCAAGGCCAAATGGTGGATTTGGGCACGTCTGAATGGTGAGGTGTTGCACAACTTTATGCAACATAAAATTGAGGTTTCCAATAGAAATAGTTCGGATGGGTGGGAGTGTTGCACGAATTGGGAACGATTGCCGAGTGAACTTGGCAAGGTGTGCAGGTGGTTGCATCAAATTAGGCAAACTTGTAAAATGTTGTATTTATACATTATTGAAGATTTTATATATTGATTGGGAAGACTTAACAGGGAGATTCCCCTCCCAAGTATATGTGTGTATACTTGTGTATTTGGTGATTCCGCTGCATATGCATAATTGAAGATAAATGAAGATGATGAATGCTAATGTTATTTTCGCTGCATTGTGATAACACTTAGTGAAGAAATTGGCTAAGTGTTGAAGTAGGCATAGTTTGTGTGCTTGAGTATTGGTGAAAAGAAAAATTACGGCGATGCCGCACTTGCCTATGTGTGGTTGAAAGACTACCACCAAGGTAGGGGCGTGATAGATGGTATCAGAGCCTGTTTTGCAAAAGTGGGGTTTGGTTGAGGAAGGAGTAGGAATACAATGACAATGGTTGTAGTTGGTATTGAAGCTTGGGTATATACGATTTGGTCGCAGTGTGACATAGTTGAGCAGGGGTGAAGCACTGATCTTGGTCCAAGCTGAACGAAGGAAGATGGTAGAGAGAGCTTTCCAAAATCTTGAAGACATGATCGATTATTGGAAGGAAAAGAAGCAACAAAACTATGAAGCTCTTGTGCAAGAGTGGGAACTCTTGGGGCACATTGGAGATGGGATAGTGGATGTGCAGAAGGCCTTGAACAATCTTCATGGAAGGTCTATTGAACTTGAAGAACTTGACGAGAAGATACAACAAGTTGACTGAAGACTCCAAGAACTCATGGATGAACGAGTTCCCTTAAGGGAGATAAGTGCCATGTTGCAAGATAAAGTCTAGGGATGTGAGGATGAAATCAAGAGGGGCTTTCTTGGTCGTAAACTAGTTGTTATAGAAGAAGCTGAGCTTGAATACATTGGAAAACTTGGAGAGTACTACCGAGCCATGCATGATAACATGTGGAAGGTGGGGTCATTTCGAGTGGAGGAGGTCAATGTTTTCCAAGTAGGGGCACTTGAGAAATATGCGAAGAAGGAGAAGCTTGATGGAACTCAAGCTAGACCAAGATTGGAT
The DNA here is from genome assembly GCA_031772625.1 of Pinus tabuliformis. Classification (NCBI taxonomy): domain Eukaryota; kingdom Viridiplantae; phylum Streptophyta; class Pinopsida; order Pinales; family Pinaceae; genus Pinus; species Pinus tabuliformis. The sequence continues at coordinate 526,521,006 of CM062809.1, read as the reverse complement.
TACTTGAATGAACTGAAATGGGATATTACATACCTTAAGATGATTGTCAGGTTTAGGCACGGGTCGAAAGACAACTCTGAGGTGGAATTGTTGAAGAAGGTTGCTGAGATAAGATGAAAGACAAAGCCTATGAAGGATGGAGATGCCTTGAGGTTGAGTTTTGTGTAGGTAACCGTACATGGCAAGAAATTTGCTGCATTGATTGACACGGGGGCTACACATAGTTTCCTTAGTAGGAAGGAAACAACATAGTTTGGGAAGAAAGATGAATTGGAAAGGGAGTTGAGTGCTTTCAAAGCTATAAACTCTACCATGAAAGATATGGCATGTGTTTGAAGAACACACAAGTGAGAGTGGGTTCGTGGTTTAGAAAGTTGGATTTGAGGGTGATTGATATGGATGATCATGCTATGGTTTTGGGGCAAGATTTCTTGGCAAGCTACACAAGCCATACTGATGGTGGACCATGACATACTCTTGATTACAACTGGAGGGCAGACCATGATCGTTCTGATGACAAGGAAGAGTTGTTTGGGGTATAGGCCAATGATTGCTTCAATGAATTTGTATCTAAAGGACCCAAATGTGAATCATGATTATGCAAAACAAAGGGAACTTGGATGTGTGACTCAAGTAATGAAGGAGAAGAGGATGATCAACTTTATTGCGAGAGCTAGGAAGGAAAATAAGGATGGAGGTGGGAAGGTAGTTCCACCTATCATGGGGAAAATGGCAGATGCATCTTCTACTAAGAGACTTCACCATGAGGTTGCTGATGAGAGAGGAAGTCTGAGTACTTCTTTTAAGGAAAAGGTTGGGGAAGGTTATACAAGTAGAGATCCAACTGGCATTGTGGAATTTTGCAGGTATGCTATGGGCATATATGACTTTCAGTTGACGAAAGCCAAGCTTGAGAAGCTTGGATGTACACCAGAGGAGGTTTTTGCTGTGCATGAGTACTTGAGGACGCAACATCAATCTGACACTTGGGTGGATGAGAGTTAGGGAGGCAACTTCCTGGCCCTTGTTATGCACTAGACCTTTGGAGATGGGTGTGTGCAGTGCCTTGATGATGAGAAGGACTACACCACCTTGACAAAGGGGCCTTTGGGGAAAGGGCCTCTCACACTTATGATGATGATGCTTGGATGGATGTGGCTATTGGGACATCACCATTGGACAACACATGGACATTAGCATTGATGACAACATATTGCAGATGAGATGGAGACTACTTCATGGACCTGGATATGGCTTACTTAGAGCATTGATGGACAACATGTTGCAGATGAGATGAGGGACTACTTCATGGACCTGGACATGGTTTATTCTACATTTAGATAGAGATGGGATGGATTCTTGATCGAGTTGATATTGTGATAGGATGCTAGAGAAACGACCAATGATGGCATGAGGAGGAGCATTCTCATGGTTTGGGTGTGACAATTAGATTAGCTACCCAACTAGTTCGAGTCATGGGGGCATGCAGTGCACTGAGCTATGTCATAGATGTATCGAGGTTTCATCGAGATATGTTATGTTGGGATGGAGTATCATGGCAGAGATTCACATGATGACGATACATGGTGAGTCGACACGATATATGTTGCAGTGATAGCATGTAGCTTGAGTTGGAGGGACCAACCTTCCACGATGGGGCAACATGGAGATTGCGACAAATGTGGTTGATGATCATGGATTGAGGAGAATTTCCCATTTTTTGGAGTCATGAGCCTTAGAGGAGGTTTGTGCGATGGTGAGCAGAGTTGGGCAGCATGGACAATGGATGTTGGAGCTAGCGACACTTTGCGACGATATGAAGTTTTGATGATGATGGTGTTGTCGAGGATGACAACCTTATTTAGAGTGGGGGAGGATGTCAGAACTCTGAGTTGGGAGTCATGCGACCGAGTTGTAGCAGGCGCGCCCATGTGTGACGAGCGCCCGTTTTGGATCGAGTAAGGTTGAGAGCGCGTGTTGGAGATGACTTGGAGTGGCGTTCGGTTAAGTGCGACAGGTGGACACACTTGTATATCGGGCATGCTCATGTTTGGAAAATGCTCACCCATTGCGACAAACGACCGTGTTGGAGTGGCCGGTGAGTTGTGCGATGAAAATTGATGAGCAAGTCGTGCGACAAGCGCTTGGTGGGCGAACGCGCAATAGGCAACCGGTGGGAAAGTGCGATGGTGAGTTGGGTGGGCGAGTCGTGTTGGAGGTCGACTAGGCGTGTGGGCAAGCCAACCCACGAAAGGATGGTAGGTCGGTCGGGTATACACATGGTTAATCTGGCCCATAAGGCAGCCAAGCGACATGTCTTTTGGAGTAAACGCATCGATGGAGATGCGTATATATGAGGTCGAGTTGGATTGCTGGAGGCATCATCCACTCATTCAACATAGAAGAACGAGTGCAAAGAAACAAGAGATAGCCGCAGAGCAAGGAGGCCGAGTAGAGGGTGGGCTGCAGGGCGAAGGTGAGTATAGTTCGGGTTCGAGTAGCCGCAACAGGGCGCGGGCGGGCAGTGCCATCGGCACTGGCCTGGGCAATGCACCCACTCGACGGGCAAGGATGCACAATGGAGTTGAAGGGGAACCCTGCACGATAGGAAGTTCGGTTAGGTGTGACTGAACATGGAGTGGGCGCGTCTGAACAATGCATGGGGCGGGTCGAACAACGAGTGTCGTCAAGGTCGAACAACGAGCTGGGCCATGCTGCACGACAACTTTGGGCAGGGTTGAACGGTGTAGTTGGGCACGTCTGAACGATGAGGTGCTATACGACTTTGGGCAACATCAATTTGGGGTTTCCGGCAGAAATAGTGTGAACGAGTGGCAGTGTTGCACGACCCGGGCACGACTGCCGGGTGAACTTGGCAAGGTGTGCAGGTGGCTGCACGGACTTGGGAAAACTTGTAAAATATTGTATTTATACATTATTAAAGATTTTATATATTGATTGGGTAGACTTAACTGATAGTTGCCCCTCCCAAGTATATGTGTGTATACTTGTGTATTTGATGATTCCGCTGCATATGTATAATTGAAGATAATTGAAGATGATGAATGATAATGTTATTTCCGCTGCATTGTGATAACACTTAGTGAAGAAATTGGTTAAGTGTTGAAGTAGGCGTAGTCTGTGTGCTTGAGTATTGGTGAAAAGAAAAAGTATAGCGGTGCCGCACCTGCCTATGTGTGGTTGAAAGACTACCACCAAGATAGGGGCATGACAGGGGGTGGTGAGAAAAAAATTCCCGCTCGAATAAACTCTCCATGAAAAATTTATGATTGATATTGATTTTTTGTTATTACTATTTTTTAATTTACTAATATAAATATTATTTTATTATTTTTAAACATAATGTTACAAAGCAACATCTCCCTCATATTAAATTAAAAAAAAAAACTTCCAACATAATTATTAAAATTATTTAATAATTAATAAATTTAAATTAAAAAATTCTCATTATACATCATTTATTATTCATTATTCAAATGTATAATGTTATTGTTTACACATTTAGTAATCATTCTTTCAACATGATAAGTTATTGTTCATATATAAATAGCCATTATTATTAGGATTCGAAGAGAGCCCACACGAAGGTATATAAAACTTAATGATTACACGAACTTATTATAAAAAAGATGTCAAAATGCGCATAATCTCATTAATGCCTTCATGAAAGTTTTATGCGGGAAAGTGCATATTGTGAGAGTAACCTCATGCAATCCTTATGCCATTTTGATAATAATTTTTGATATTTGTGTATTAAAATGGTTTAGTTTATAAGTTTGTAAGTTATGTAATAGTTTATATGATGAAATGATTTATTTATTATTTTTTTGGGTTAATTTTGTTATTTGTTTTTTAATAAGAGATTTTTAAAATTCATAAATTTAAATTATTTAATTTGTAAATTTCACGTGTTTCAAAATTTTTAATGTATTAAATTTATTAATTAATTTAAAAATGCATTTTAAATTATAAAAAATCACAATTTTGCTTAAAATCGTATCTAGGAATATCAATAAAAAAGTTATTTCTTTTATTATTTAGACTATGCTAATAATTTATTTATCATTTTTTTAAAATATTAATTATAATTATTAAGAATGTAATTATAATAATTGTAAAAAAAATTATTTATAAAATATAAAAAAATGTTATAGTTTATTTGTTATATATTTTTGAACATATTTTCTTATAAAAGTTTATTGTGAACTTTCTACAATTTAAATGCCTTCAGTTTTTTTAGAATATTAAAATTTATATTTATAATAAAAAATACATTTTAAATAATAAAAATTACAATTTAACTAAAAATTGTTTTTCCATAAAATTCTAAAACTTATAATAACTTGACACCTTAAATAAATTATAAATTAAAAATAAATAATAAAATTGACTTTTAATATTATATAAAACTATCTTATTTTATGAGGAGTGAGGTGGAGCACAATATTAGATAAGATATATTTATTTTATTGTTTTGTTTTCCTAAATAGATTTTTATTTAATAATTATTTAATATATACTATTTTAAGATGTTTAATATTAAAATTTAATTTAATTATTAGAAAGTGAAAAATTAAAATAATGGATCCGACAATAAAAGGATTTCTTAAACTTGAAGAGTGTGATATTTTGTTTGGAGTGCCACCCGCAAAAATAAAATGTGTATATTTTGATAGTGAAAATCTTAAGAAACTTGGGTAAAAACAAATATATTGAAGTTCTCCCGCAAGGAAAAATCATCTCCGTAAGTTTTATGAATTTCTCTTTTTATCAATGACCTTACAAGTTTTGGAAAATCAGAATTTTCCATATTAAATTATTGTAAATATTTTAATCAGATTAATTATGTATATCCTCAATGCATTTAGGTTGCAAAATAATATCAATTTAATTACATTAATTATGATATATTTTTAATGGATTTAGGTTATAAAATAATATAATTTTATTTTAATTTGTTAAAAAATGTGAATGATGATAATTAACGTCTATTAAAACTAATAAAATATATAAATAAATTTAATATTTATTTATTTAATAATTATAAATTTTTAATATATATATATTTTTTTCAAAACTTTTCCATAAAAATTATAAATTTATAAAAACCAAATATCAAATTTCTTAGATAAAATTAAGTGTAAAACTAAAGTATTAAACTTCCCAAATAAAATTAAGTGAAAAACTTCTCATATTTTACATGTTTAGACTCTCTTTCAAAGATATCAAGATCATCATTAACCATATTTGAATCCACTATGGAGGATTAAAATGAAATATATAATAATGAAAGATAAATATTTGCAAACATAAAAACTATATTTATATTAAATATACATATAAATATATAATTATTGGTTTAAGATAGAAATACTATTTTAACCACATAGTCAATTAGTTGAGAAAATGTCTTAACCAAACACTAAGTTAATAGCTATTTTAGTTGGACTAAATCTCTCAAATCCAAATAACTAACAATCAAAGCATGTAGAGGGGTGATTTTTGGCCTTGATGGACTAAGAGAAATACAATTTGCGTGGGGATTAGGAACAACAACAAATAACCAAGCATAGTTCCCTGCTCTATGGCAAGGATCAAAGCAAGCAATGGACTTGGAAATACAAGAAATAATGATTTTTTGGTGATTCAATGGTAGTTATTTGAAGAATTTGCGAAGATTATTGCCACTGTAAAATAACCTCCTCTTCCATTAAGGCGATGATTCTTCTCCTAATTCCAACAATTTGTGAAGGTAGAAATCATACATGTGCTAAGGAATCTTAATTTCTCTAGAGACATGTTAGCGAATCTAGGAGCAATGTTATCCAAAGGAACCTTAGAACTAAATTGTAATCAAATATCATATTCCCCCTTGCCATAAGGATGCAAGAGGTCTTTCCAATCAGGATCTTCAAGTGATCTCCTTTTGGAAATTTCTAGTTTGCATTCAATGGAGATAAGGTGGGCTTTCAAAAGTTCTATGATTGATGTCAGGACTTATGAATTTGACGCTTCTAAAACTAGTATTTATATTGCTCTTAGGTCCTCTCAAAGGGTAAGGATTGAATCAACATTTTCTACAAACTGTTGTGTCTATTCTGAACATCTGGTGGTGTTGGTTAGAAATCACGCCATGATTGCGGTTGGCTCCACCTCCCATGACTCAAAATTGTTAGATATAAACATAATTTTGGACCGAGTGTTGGCAGCCATGGAGAGTATGTATTTGGGGCATCAAGCTAGACGAGAAGGCACATTGACCACTGCAGTTTATGGTAAAGGCTAAATTAGACTTGTTTCAGGCTCAAATTGACAGGTGTACATCAAAATAATGATTCTTTAATGAGGAATAAACACTTAAAAGAATCGAAAAACTTTAATACCCAAACAAAATCATACCTCTAGCCATTGATGCTTGCTCACACACTGATACTGTTTATTCTTTAACATGCTTACACATTCACAACAATCTTCAACAGAAACAATCAATAGTTAACGGCACTAGCAAATCTCCACGTGAAAGTTCTGTCCCGGAAAAGCCCGATTCTAGTTTTGATTTTTGGCAAGTATTTGATGGAAAAAGAAAATTAAAATCACTGCAGCTACGAACAAACCGACTCCAATTTGCTGCTGCTTCAAACCTGTTAGATAGAGCTCATGATGCGTAGTCTAAACTGGAAGCTTGACTATTGTAAGAGCAAATATTAAAGAAATGCCAAGTTAAGAAATGCTTATCCTAAGTCTCAAGCTAGCTCAATGCAACAAGGGAGGAGCCCACAACGAGCACTACAAACTTCACAATGCGTCAGATGGAAAAAATAACAAAGAGGTGCACTCCACCATATGCAATGGACAACACATTAACACATCTTAGTATGAAACACATATAAACCCACAACTGCAAATAATCTAAAGGCAGAGCTTTCAACACAGAGTTTGTAGGGCTTCCAACTACAGCAACATTCTAGTATCTGTAATCTTCCAAGCTTTGCTCACTCTAATTTGATGGTGTAAGGTTGAAGGGGTTTGAGTTGAGTGAGCTTAGGGACCAAACAGAAGTATTTATAGCCAAGCTTCCATTAAGCTTCTGATGGCTATGTGTCAAGTGTTCCACAAATCATGGTAGAGAACTGCAGAGGGAGTAATGGACCACTCCAGGAGCTCCCAACCAGAAATTAATTTAACTGCAGATGGTTTCCTTAATTATCAGCAGCTGGAAAGGGAAGCTCTCCGATAGACAGTTCGGCGGCAGACAATTTTCCTGATAGTCAGTGGCCGTTGAGCTAACTGACTCGGTGACAGACAATTTTCCTGATAGTCGGCGGCCATTGAGCTAACATTCTCCCACTTGGTCCATACTTCCAATCTTAATGTCTCATCTTAAAACCCATTGATAATCTGTATTAAGTAATAGATACATGAATCATGGCGATAAGTCCTCTAATGATGAGTATTATCTTCCATGTATTACTATGTATTTATTTCTATTAAAATTTATGTGGAAACAATTTCTTAATGAATAAACCTTATGTTTATTCTTGGTCCTACACAGATGAATTCTCTCAAATCAAATTAAGGTGCACACAAGTATGAGAAAAACAACACAATAATTAAGAATTTCATTAAAATAACATTGTCCATACAATGAGAAACTACATAATGGAACCAAGTCCCATATTCATTACATGATCCTTGAATTCAAACGGTGGCATGCCCTTAGTCAAAGGATCAACGATCATCAACTCAGTGTTGACGTGCTCAATGACCACTTTCTTTTCTTTAACACGTTCCCTTATAGCTAGATACTTAATGTCGACGTGTTTATTTCGACTCCCACTTTTGTTGTTTTTAACCATAAAAACAATAACTAAATTGTCGCAATACATTCTCAATGGCTTAGAGATGGAATCCATAATTCTAAGCCCAGAAATGAAACTCTTAAGCCATACACCATGTAAAGTAGCCTGAAAACAGGAAACGAACTCGGCTTCCATAGTGGAAATGGCAATCAAGGTCTGCTTGGCACTCCTCCATGATACAGTTCCACCGACCATCATAAAAATGTATCCTGATGTTGATTTGCATGAATCAACACAACAAAGTCAGAATATGAGTAGCCAATTACTTCCAAATTGTCTGTCCGTCTATACATAAGCATGTAGTTTTTGGTTCCTTGAAGGTACCTCATTACTTTCTTTGCAGCTCTCTAGTGGTCTAAACCTGGATCACTCTGATATTGTCCCAACATTCCCACAACAAATGCAATGTTAGGTCTTGTGCAGACCTGAGCATACATTAGGCTTCCGACAGCAGAAGCATATGGAATGTTCTTCATTTGTTCCCTTTCAAAGTCGTTCTTCGAGCATTGGTTCAAATTGAACCTATCACCCTTCACAATGGGAGTTGCATTTGGTGAACAATCCTTCATCCGAAATATCTCTAAAATTTTATTAATATAGGTTTCCTGAGATAGACCCAAGATGCCTCGAAATCTGTCTCTATGGATCTTAATGCCAATGACATAAGATGCCTCACCCATATCCTTCATATTGAAATTTTTAGAGAGGAATTGTTTCACCTCATGTAGCAAACCCTTATCATTGGTTGCTAGCAAAATGTCATCCACATATAAAACAAGAAAACAAATTTTACTCCCACTGACTTTCAGGTATATACATTGATCCATAATATTTTCTACAAAACCGAATGAAGAAATTACATTATGGAATTTCAAATACCATTGGTGGGATGCTTGTTTTAATCCATATAAGGATTTCTTGAGCTTGAAAATCAATTGCTCACCATCACTAGAGGGGAATCCTTCATTGTTTCATGTAAACCTCCTCCTCTAGATCTCCATTGAGAAATGTCGTTTTCACATCCATTTGTTGCAACTCCAAGTCAAAATGGGCTACTAATGCCATAATAACGTGCAAGGAATCTTTCTTAGATACAAGAGAGAAAGTCTCCATGTAATCGATTCCTTCTTTCTGAGTGAATCCCTTAGCAACAAGTCTTGCCTTGTATCTCTCAATGTTGCCCAATGAGTCTTTCTTTGTATTAAAGACCCATTTACATCCAATGGCTTTTGCACCATTGGGAAACTCAATAAGATCCCAGACTTCGTTACTCTTTATAGAATTCATCTCTTCCTTCATGGCATCATACCATAATTCTGATTCTTTGCAACTCATGGCTTGTGAAAAGGACTCGGGATCATTTTCAGCTCCAATGTTGTAGTCAGATTCTTGCAGATACACAACATAATCATCAGGAATTGCTGATATATTTGGTCTAGTAGATCTTCTTAATGTTGTACCATCATCTTCCTAAGAAGTATGTGGTTCAAATCGTTGTTCAAAAGTTCTTGGCAACTCTTGAACTACCTGATCTACTGGAATGCCGTCAGCAGCTTGTGGAACTTCAACAATTGGTTGTTCAACACCAGTTTGTACTTGAGGGGTGTTGTGAAAAATAACCAATATATCACTTGAGGTGGAAGGTTGAGATCCTGAATGATCCTTCTCAGAAACTATGTTCCTGGTTTGATCGCTCCCATTGATCAAGTCATTTTCAAGAAACTTTGCATTTCTTGATTCCACAATCCTAGTGCTGTGAGATGGACAATAAAATCTGTAACCTTTAGACCTTTCAACATATCCAATGAAATACCCACTAATGGTCCTTGGGTCCAGTTTCTTCTCTTATGGATTATATATTCTCACTTCAGACGGGCATCCCCAAACACGCATATGTCGCAAACTCGGTTTCCAACCTTTCCATAATTCAAATGGTGTTTTAGGAACAACCTTGGTTGGAACTCGGTTTAATATATACACTGCCGTCTTAAGTGCTTCAATCCACAAGGATTTAGGAAGATTGGAGCTGCTAAGCATACTCCACACCATGTCCAATAATGTTCGATTTCATCTTTTTGCTACACCAAATTGGTCGGGTGAACCAGACATGGTGTATTGGGCAACAATCCCATGCTCTTGAAGAAATTTTGCAAATGGCCCAGGTGCTTGTACATATTCTATGTATCTACCATAATATTCTTCACCTCTATCTGATCTCACGATCTTAATTTGCTTGCCGCATTGTTTCTCTACTTCAGCCTTAAAGATATTAAAGGCATCTAATGTTTCACTCTTTTTATGAAGCATGTAGAGATACATATATCGTGAGTAATCATCTATAAAAGAGATGAAGTATCTCTGACCATGTGAGTCCATGTCTGGACTACATATATCAGTATGTACGATCTCTAATATGTCTGAACTCCTATTGGCACCTTTCTTTGACTTGTTGGTCTACTTTCCCTTTATGCAGTCCACACAAGTCTCAAAATCAATAAAATCCAGAGTATTAAGTACCCCTTCATTTACTAATCTTTTAATTCTTTCTATGGAGATATGACCTAATCTCTGGTGCCATAATTTAGAGGAATCTTCATTAATAACACATCTTTTAGTGCTAGTATGAAAATGCATTGAATCATAAGTGACATTGTTTTGTAAATTAATGTAGTAAAGACCATTAGACAAAATACCATTCCCAACACAATCAGATTTATAAAATAAACTGAAGGATGTTTCTGAAAAGTTAAAGGAATATCCAAAATGTACAAGTCTTGAAACTGAAATCAAGTTTCTAGAAAAACTTGGAACATAAAAGGTATTTTCTAATTCTAAAACAAAGCCACTACTTAAAGTTAAATAGCATGTTCCTATAGCTTCCACATGTGAGCCCATCTTGTTTCCTGATAAGATGCTTTTCTCACTTCCCACTGGCTTCCTTAGGTTTTGCAAACCCTGCAAGGAATTCGAAATGTGAATTGTTGATCCAGAATCAATCCACCAGGTGTTAATATTGACATTAACCATATTAGATTCATAACAAACAAACGAGATTGGATTACCTTTGTCCGCAAGCCATTTCTGAAATTTGGCGCATTCCTTCTTCATGTGTCCCTTCTTTTTACAGAAGAAACACTTGGAATCCTTCTTGATATCAGCTTGGGGAGGTACTTTACCTTTCCCTTTCTTATTGGCTTGAGATTTGCCCTTTCCACGTGTTGCCAGCATTGCACTTTCTCCCAGTTCCATCACCAGTCTCTCTTCCTCTTGAACACACATGGTCATGAGTTCATTAATTGACCATTTATCCTTATGTGTGTTGTATGAGATTTTGAAGGGTTTGTATTGGTGTAGAAGGGTGTTCAAAATGTAGTGCACTAGGAAGGACTCCGATATTTCAACCTCGAGTTTCTTCAATTGAGCCACAGTGTCCCTCATTTGCATGATATGCTCGCGCACACGTTTCACACTGGTGAGCCTTAGGGATGATAAATTCATGATTAGGGTGCTTGCTAGTGCCTTGTCTAAAGTGACGAATTGATCATCAATGCCTTTCAGCAAGTCTCGAACCTTTTCATGCTAATCAACGGAACCACGAATACCAGCTGAAATTTTAGTCTTAATGAACATCATGCTTAGGCGATTAGATCGCTCCCATCGTTCATAAAGCGTGATGTCCGCTGCAGTGCTGGTATTAGTGAGTGCTGGTGGTTCATATTTCCTAATAGCATAGTCTATGTCCATCCACCCCAAATGAAGGAGAACTCTCTCCTTCCAGACCTTATAGTTATCTCCCTTAAGTTCAGGGATATCACAACGAATTTCAGAGAAATTTGTAGGTTGTACAACTGCATAAAATTAAAGATCACATGCTTATGTTAAATTTGAGGCCTAAATAAAATTTCATGCTTTACCAATGTAAATCATGCTTAAAAATTGAATCTAATGACATAAAAATTGTTTGTGGACTAAATTTTCAATTCAAGTAGATTCAATTATTCTTTATGATAGAATTTTTCAAATAATTCACTTAATTCATAATTCTAAAGGGTATATTATGATTATAATTTGATATAAATTTTATCTTAGATTTGAACTTTATGATAAAACTATTAATTCATAATTCCTGTGGGTAAGTTATGAATATTTTATCCTAATTAATTATATAAACATAATAAAAATTCATGTGGGATAAAAGTTATTATATTTAGTATAATTAATTACAATTAATGTCTAAATATTCTTTATGTGATCCTAATCAATCATAATATATAATATTATTTAATTAGAGATGCTGTGGCTATTCTCTAATCAATTAAAATTATATGGATCACTAGACATTATTTCTTTTATGCATAAAAAATTAGCTTGAAATAAACTATAATATTCATGCATAACATTCAATGATGGGTCTCGTATACTCATCCAAAATAGCATGTTTTAATTTAAAACAGAAATAATCAATTCATGCAAATTAAATACGAGCATAGTTAATAAATTTTGCACAACAATTATCCAAAATGCATATAATTAAATAAATATTATAAGCATAAAAATTGAGCAAAAATTAGACATATTTCCAAATAAATGCCTTAATTCAGAAAATTCTCAAAATATAACATTAGCATAATAGAGCATGTCTATAAACACCAAGGCAGAGATAAAAAATTGCTCTGATACCAAATGTACATCAAAATAACGATTCTTTAATGCGGAATAAACACTTAAAAGAATCGAAAAACTTTAATACCCAAATAAAATCATACCTCTGGCCATTGATACTTGCTCACACACTGATACTTTTTATTCTTTAACAGACTTACACATTCACAACAATCTTCAGCAGAAACAATCAATAGCTAACGGCACCAACAAATCTCCACGTGAAAGTTCTGTCCCGGAAAAGCCCGATTCTGATTTCGATTTCCGGCAAGTCTTTGATAGAAAAAGAAAATTAAAATCACTACAGCTACGAACAAACTGACTCCAATTCGCTGCTGCTTCAAACCTGTTAGATATTGCTCACGATGCGTAGTCTAAATTGGAAGCTTGACTGTTGTAAGAGAAAATATTAAACAAATGTCAAGTTAAGAAATACTTATCCTAAGTCTCAAGCTAGCTCAACGCAACAAGGGAGTAGTCCACAACGATCACTACAAACTTCACAATGCGTTAGACGGAAGAAATAACAAAGAGGTGCACTCCACTGTATGCAATGGACAACGCATTAACACATCTCAGTATGAAACGCATATAAACCCACAACAACAAATAATCTAAAGGCAGAGCTTTCAACGCAGAGTTTGTAGGGCTTCCAACTACGGCAACATTCTAGTATCTGTAATCTTCCAAGCTCTGCTCACTCTAATTTGATGGTGTAAGGCTGAAGGGGTTTGAGTTGAGTGAGCTTGGGGACCAAACAGAAGTATTTATAGCCAAGCTTCCATCAAGCTTCTGATGGCTATGTGTCAAGTGTTCCACAAATCATGGTAGAGAACTGCAGAGGGAGTAATGGACCACTCCAGGAGCTCCCAACCAGAAATTAATTTAACTGCAGATGGTTTCCTTAATTATCGACAGCTAGAAAGAGAATCTCTCCGATAGACAGTTCGGCGGCAGACAATTTTCCTAATAGTCGGCGGCTGTTGAGCTAATTTACTTGGCTGCAGACAATTTTCCTGATAGTCAACAGTCGTTGAGCTAACTGACTTGGCGGCAGACAATTTCAATGATAGTCAGCGGTCGTTGAGTTAACAACAGGCTCTAGCACGAGGTCAGGATGGAAATGGCAGTCCTGCACTGCGTGTTAGCGAAGATGGAGGAAATTTTTATGGCTAAGTTCTAGTTCTTTCTAGAGAGAATCATGACTGAAGATGACCTTGCTAAGAAATGAGGAAGGACGAACCAAGCGTCGGGTCACCCAAGATGAATTGGTAAGATGCATGGCATCAAATTTTGGAGGCTCCTTTGTTAATTTTATTTTGTAATGCAATGTCAATATAGGTTGCTTTTGGGCAATTTTGTAAGGATTTATAATATACATCTGTTTAGAACTAGTGGGAAAATAGGCCACAAGGTGAAACTGCATGTGCGTTGGGGCTAAGAAAGCATAATTTTGATGGAATTTGATGAAATTTGCAACGTTCTAGCCCGTATACTAGATTTTTATAGGTTAGATTTTTATTTTTATAATAGAAATCTATCACCGCTTCTTAAAAAACCAATAAAAAAGCTCATGTAACAATTACATTTTATAATGAGGAATATCATTCAATATGCGCAAGATAAGTAGGAGTTAAATCTCCAACAACCTCCCTTAACGAGTACCTGTCTTTGATCTTCTTGTCTAGAAAAACCTTCATTTACTAGATTTTTATTTTTATAATAGAAATCCATAACCGCTTCTTAAAAAAAACAATAAAAGGACTCATGTAACAATTACATTTTATGATGAGGAATATCATTCAATATGTGTAAGATAAGTAGGAATTAAATCTCCAACAACCTCCCTTAATAAGTAACTGTCTTTGATCTTCTTGTCGGGAAAGTTCTTCATTAACATCTCTAATGATTTTCAAAATCATGTAGAGTGAACTCCATCAAGTTGTCTCATAACCTTCACAAAGGTGTAGTTGGTGAGTTGAATTCCCAAGTTCCACTCCTAAAATCCCAAATCATGGATCTCCCGAATTCAATTAGTGAATAACATCCATAGGTTGTCGTATAACCTCACTAATAGAGTGTAATCGAAATGCAAGTATCTACAACTAATTAATGATCCTTCCCTAGATACATAACTTTTAAATTACCAAACAACTATCAATAGAAAGCTTTACTTCCACTTGATTCCTTGAAGACACAATTGCTTGACTACTAAATCAAATCAATTCCCTATTTCATTTGATTCATGATCATTTATTTCAGAAAAAAAATAATGCTAATTCAAATTGTTCGAAAAATGATCTTCTGCTAAAACTAATATAACCACAGGTGTATCTTTAACCAATAATATTTTGTGCTCATGCAATTCCCATTCGATCTACTATCCACCAGTATAATAAGATCGTTACACTGTGGAATATAGTGGGCTGATCTATCATCATAGCTCAAACTAATCTAATTGGTTTTGTTACCACGAGTTCCATTGGACAAGTGCGTAAGAGCGCAACAAGGTTGAGATACTTGGGGTTCCACCAATATCTATGATAGGAGGTACAAAGAGAATATACTCATACATGCAACTAAGCTTGGATTGATCCCTCTCTTTTTTGCTCTGCAAAATCTCCTACATATCCATCAGGCCAAATAATATAGAAATCACTTATCACAAGGTCAAGATTCTATTTTTTCTCCCTTAGCAAGTTCATGGTTGTGATTTGTTTCCCACATGATATAAGTTTATAATTGCACGACGAATCCATTTCATCAGTAACAACACACAATACTGCGGTTTGCACCATAAGAGTACATGTAGATGGAATAAAAGAATTAAGAACGATGGCGAGATTCATAACTATCAAAGCTTCGTTTATCTACTAGAAATAGAGTTGAGACAGGTTGAAATGTAGATAAAAATGTGGATATTTTGTAAGACTCACTTTTTCTAACCAATAGTCCCAAATGCTAATCCTGGAGTAGAGTGCTATTAGCGTGACTATCATCGAAGGACTGAAAAATATAGCTAACTAACGTTGTCCTGTACAAATGGAAAATTCTTGGTGAAAAGTTATAGTGCAGTTCAATGTAGGTAAGAAACTCCTCTTCTTACATATATGATAAGACAAACAAATATTGCCACAGACACTCAATGGCCACATCTTCTCACTCAGGAAAAACTCACACAAGAAATCATTCACACAAAAAAAAATCTACTTCCTATTGTACAACAAATTAATCTCACAATTTCCACATATTGCTCGACCCTCCCCCAAGGGAGTTAGACCCAAGATACCAAGATAAAATATTTCCTCACACAAAAACTATATCTCGTCTTATATTAAACACACATATAAATACATCAAGCATTGGTTTAAGATATAAATACTGATATAAATACTATCTTAACCATACAATCAATTAGTTTAGAAAATAGCTTGACCAAACACTAAGTAAGGAGCTATTTTAGTTTGACTAAATCTCTCAAATCCAACTAACTAACAATCAAATTGCTCATGTAACAGTTGCATTTTATGATGAAGAATATTATTCAATATGGACAAGACAAGTAGGAGTTAAATTTCCAACAATGAATACTTTAGTAAGATTAGAGTGAAATAAAATATCAATGGGTTTACTCATGAAAAATAGTTCGAAATAAAAATAATAATGAATTCACTATTAAAAAAATCAATGTAAGATATTATTATATGTAATTTATAATCAAACATTGCAAGGCATCAATTTTTTTGAGATACAAATTACTTTTAAAGGATGAAACTTAGAGGTTTGCATCTTCAGAGTTTTGATCCCTCTTAAGACTTATATGGGATGAACGTGGATTTGGTGAAAAACACAATAATAAAAATGTTTTAAAATTTCATTTGTTTTATATATATATAGTTGAAATTAAAATATTTTATTCAACATGGTCATTGAAATAAATTTTTTATGACACACATTGATGTCCTTTTTTTATTAGTGTATTTTTAAATAGATATGCTTTGCGCGTGCACACACACACACACATATAATTAATTATTTTAAATATTATACATTGACTCCATATTAAACATTGAACAAATGAAAATTTCTCCTTGAATTACAAAGCACTCAACAATAAATAAGAAATCTCTCTCTTTGATTCAACATGATCCTAAATGGCTTAAAAATTAAAGTCCTCAAATGTTAGTGAAATCAACATCAAATCAAATATCTCATCAAAAGGAATCTAACGGTGTAAACGACACCTCAATCTGAGTTCGTATGCAAAAGTTATGCTCAATCAAAGTTATAGTCAAACTTGGCATTGGATAAATTTGGTGACAGAGTTAGTTGTGGTTAAATTTGGCAGCACTTGCTAAATTTGGTATTGGTGTAGACCAACCAGTGGCTACCATGTGGTCCAATCACCGGGCTCCATGTGGCACCCCACGGTTGGCCACTTGGGTTTAACCATGTAACAAAATGGTAACCACCGAAGGAGGAACCAACTGTGTGCGGTTTGTTTGAATGAGCCGTTATATATATATATATATATATATATTTTTTTTTAATAAAACAAAAACAATTGGGGGTTCACGGGGTTTGAACCCGCGACTCCGACCAACCAACTGCTCTATATAACATGCGCTAACGAACTTCCCAATGTGTGAGTTTTTATTATTCTTTGGGGAAACATTATAAAAATCCTTCCAAACCATTTGATAGAACAACATGATAGAGAGTGGAACAATGTTGTGGGGTGGAAGAAACCAAAGTAGGGGAATCGGGCGCTGTGGAACTAGAAGCAGAACCCCGCGAGAATGATTTTTGAGGAGTATATTCCCAAGGTACATTCTTTATAATATTCTCATGAATATTCCCAAAAGATTATACTATAGAATCTTAGAGATTCTTTGGGGGGTCGAGAGTTGACAGTGTCAGAATCTAGTTGATTTTATACTCATTTTACTGATAATTTTGCAAGAATTTCACTGGTGTAGTCAGATTTGGGATTTGACTAGCCCATTTTTAAGTCACCATTAGAAGTGAGGTATAATGATGTATTTTCCATGTATTTGCATTTCTTTTCACTAAGATGAATGAAGAGGTCTCTCCACTTTTCAGTTGGGCCCAAAGACGTAGCTCACACATTGTGAGTGAACTCCATGACCAAATATTGGCGCATTGTCTTTACAACATCTTTTATGTGTTTTTGCTTCTTAAAAGTGTCAAATTTATGGTTTTACATGCTATTTTATGCAATTCTGCTAACATCACTGAAGAAGAGATTCAAGATCATGTTGGTATCATAGTGGTCTTCTTTTTGATGTGAATTGCGAGTGTGGATGATAACCAGGGCCAAACTCAAAGAGGGCGAAGGAAAGGTAAAGTTTTTTGACCTCGAGATTGGACGTGGAACACAAAGAAAGAAAATGGAAAATGACGATGTTCATGCCGAGAATGACAAAGCTTTCCGTAGAGCTTTCTACAGGATGGCAAACATGGTAGATAAATTTTATGCATATTATGAGAAGAGAACATCAAAGAATGCATGACTCCAAGAACTTGAGGAGATCAAATAGAGCATTCAAGCAAAGAATGCTAAAATGAGAAGATTGCTACAAGAAGCATAAGAGGAGAAGCAGGGATTACAACTTCATATTCAAGCCACATAATAGGCCTTGGAAAAGTTGAAGTGTAATGAAGGATTAGCAAAGCCAGCCTCACCTGCTTCACAATCGACAACTGAGGTAAACAATGTCAATGATTCTTCAGTTTCATGTTCTCATTATGATGATGATTTTGGTGCATTTGAAAGGCACACCAAGGGCATTGGTTTGAAGCTAATGAAGAAGATGGGATATGAAGCAAAGGGCTTAAGAGTTAATCGCTAGGGCATTGTGAATCCCATTCAAGTGGTGGAACTACCCCTATATGAATGATTAGGATATGTCATAGGGAAGTTGAAGAAAGACACTCCAAACCCACGAAGATAGGAGAGTATTTAAGCAACAAGTCTGAGTCAATGCAGTATGGTGAGAGCACATCCCAACCTTCCAGTTATAGTGAGCATTTCAAAGGAAGAGCTAAGTCAAGTTCGCTTCGTTAAAACCACACCAAAGACAACCGTTCAAGGAAGGTTATGTCACCCAGGAAGGAGAAACAAATGAAGGTCTAGAAAGTATTGAGGAAGAAAAACCATTGCAACCATTGAAAAAAGGGTGGACATTAGAAATCCACATGTTGGGAGCTCCATCCAGAGCTACACCCAAAGAAGGACCATAAGCCTATGAAAGCACCTGTGAAGGAACCAACCGATGAAGCAATTCAACAAGGAAGCTAACTATAGGAAGAAAGCCCATTAGCATGGTTAGGTAAGAGGGTAGCCTTTTTAAGTATTTGAGTATGGCCACCATTGTAAATCACATGTTTCTTTTTAAAGACCACATAGATGGACAAGAACTTGTAAAAGTGATGAAGTGTATAACATCACTTGAGTATGAAACATAGTGATATTTTGGCCTTTTGTTGGATAACAAAGGATATGGGTTCTGTTGTAAATAAGAGAAAACATGTATGATCTATGTATGTAACTTTTGGGGACCAAAAGTTCTTCAGTGGGGAGGAATGATCCAGGAAGATCTTAAAAGGCCTAAAATCAAAGTCCTCAAATCTCAGTAAAACCAACATCAAATTGAAGATCTTACCGTAAGGAATCCAATAGTGCAAATGATGCCTCAATCCACTAGTAGAAAATGAGAAATTAGTGACTAAAAACGTTAGTCGCCACAACTTTTCGAAGTGAAATACTACAAAAAATGAGAAATTTTAAGTGACCCAACTAAAAACAACTAACATAAATGACTAATTTAGTTGCGGGTTAAAATATACGACTAACTAATAAGTAATACAACTAAAAATGACTAATGTAAACTAAACTATGACTAGCTTCTAATAAGGTATTTTTGAGCTACCTACAACTACTTGAAGTTTATTAATAACATTATTCCCCAAAAATAATGGGCTACCTAGGACTATTTGAGTTTATTAATAACATTATTCATAGAATTAGGTATATTTTCCACCTCCTTAAGGGTTAGTTGATATTCCCCTTATGTGTAAACCTCATGTTCTCTTTCCCTCTTTATATGAACATACTTGCTTAGGGAGGTCTTTTATACTCTCATGTGATGGATCCTAAAGACATTTTTCAATATATATATATATATATTTATAGTTTTCATTGATATCTCAAGCCAAAATTATCACTCTCTAGACCCCTCTATGTGAAGAAACCTCCAAAATTATCACTCTCTAGACCCCTCTATGTGAAGAAACCTCCTACTCAATAGTGGCAACATGAACAATTGACAAATTTTTAAAATCCAATCTTGGGTTACTCTAAAATCTAAAATCGACCCATTAAAATTTAATTTCCCGCTACTCAATTGAAAAATTGACAAATTGTTAAAATCTAATCATTTAATTTCCCTCCTTCCCCACTACTCTTGTTCCTTACTAGGCTGGGAGAGGGTTCAAATCCAATAACACTGAGTAGCTAGGGGATTTTACTGTAAATAAAATCTATTTCATATTAGGCTTCCTGGCAGAGTTAGTGTTGCAATCCCTTCCTGGTTTGTAGTGCCAAATGCCTTAGTTGCGTCCTCCACAATAGTTATACAATTATGGAGATGTAAAATCATGAGAAAACAAGAAATAACCTCCCAACCAGATCCTCTACATCTAAGTAGCAATACAACCCTCCTCTTTTTCAATTTATTGCAACTGGGACGATTTGACATAGAGTAGGTGCCACTGTTTGTGAGAGAACGTCTCTCTACTTTTGCTCCTGCCTCAGTAAGCTAGTTCACTCATGTATGAGAATCAACATGAGGAATAGTGCCCAGTTAATGTGGACCACTCAGAAATAGAGGTTGGGCCTTTCTCTGCTACGTACCACTTAGGAATGAACCCATAAATCATTAACAACCCAATACTTGCCAAAATTGATTTTCTCTTGCACCCCTGTATCCCTGAGATGAGTAACTCGATGCTCTTTAGAGGAGAAGACTAGCTGGTAAGGGAGATGCGTCCTCTAACTATATGCAACAATATTTTCTCCCATGTATGCCCTCCACCCAATATCACTTAGGAGATTTTGTCTCTTTCCCACTCAACTTATTGTTGGCCCCAGGGATTCTATATGAAAGTAGAATAGTTACATGTCTATATGCAATATCAAATATTGACGTATTGATTTCAGGTCTCCTATTCGATGCTCTTCCTCTGTGCATAATCTCTTACCCACTACTCTTCTTCCTTACTAGGTTGGGAGAGGGTTCGATGCTCTTCCTTTGCGCATAATCTCTTACCCGCTACTCTTCTTCTTACCAGGTTGGGAGAGGGTTCAACGCTCTTCCTCTACACATAATCTCTTACCCACTACTCTTCTTCCTTACCAGGTTGGGAGAGGGTTCAATGCTCTTCCTTTGCTCATAATCTCTTAGATTATGCTGCAGAATTAAGCAGGAACGTGTCAATCTTGACTAGGGTTCTTGATTGGGTTGTAGAATCCATTAGTTCATGATCTACAAGGGTTTGAGACCTCAGGAGAAAAATAAGCCAAGAAAGGTGGTGCTAATAGCAGGGAGAGTGAGATTTTTCGGAGCAAATCATATTGATTTGGCGAATCTAGGCATGCATGTTAGCAAGGTATGTAAGGTATGTACGAAATGACAAACCCAAAAGCCAAAGGGGGAGTAGGAAATTGACAAAAAAAAAACTAGATATCACAAGTATTATGGTTGACGACACATAGAGTTCCCTAGCATTAAGATAGTAGATATTCACATCCATATTCCCAATGAAAATTGTCATCCCATTCAACAATGGTTTTCTATTTCTTTATCAGGAATTCTTGGTGAAAAAATTACTGCGTTCATGAAAGATATCATCAGAGGAAAATTCACTCCCTAAAAACACCAATCTCTAGGACCAAAGCCAGAGCCAGAGCCTCAAAATTAGTCTCAAATTTAGAGCAACTTTAGCTGTCACAATTATTGTAAGTTTATTGCATGTTGGTCTCTGCATTTAAAGATTTGGAAGACTAGGCCTTAGAACTAAGTGGGCTATCCATGAGGTAATATACACACCAGTCAAACCAATTTCATAGATTGTATTTGGGGTAGTAAATTGGACATGAGAAGAAATTCAAAGCTATAGCACATCCAAAGTATCTATATCTCTGGTGTCTTATGAATTTCATTATGAATATAATATTCTTGGTCTTTGTAATCATCAGGTTCACGTCCCCAACTCTTAATCCATATAGTATTCTCCTGTTGATGACATTTTTGCATTGATACTTTTCCCTGCTTGTGGATTTCTGCTGGCATTAGCCCTCAAAGGAACTACATGAATCACCATTGTTGACGAAATAGAAAAAAAAATTACACGAACCTCTTCTAGATGGTAGCACTCTGAATCCTGGCACTGAGAAAGAATTAATAACCCCTTTTGCCACAACAAGGATTATTTCAAGGGCTACATAGTGATGGATGAATCTTGTATTGAACAAGGGTTACATAAATGCTTTGTAATTGACAGATGTTCCTGCACTTGAACCTGGTGATAGTGCTGAAAACATGTTTGAAATTTTTAAATCAAACTGGTATAACGACATAGTGGAACACCAACACCCTGTACACCTTACATTGCTTCAATATTTTTGGCCAAATCTTGCACTTACTGCATCCCTGGCCATTGCAAAACTATGTGTGATGTGACTACATGAAATTGAACAAGGTGACCATAAAAAACATATATCCACTGCCACATATTGATGACCTCTTTGATCGATTGTGGGGAGCAACAATATTCTCCAAGATTGAATTGAGGTTAGGATATCATCAAGTGAGGATCAAGGAGGAAGGAATTCATAAGAACACATTTCAGACAAGATACAACTTTATGAGTTCGTGGTGGTACCATTTGGGCTTACTAATGCCCCAACCACTTTCATATGCTTAACGAACATCATGTTGCGTCTTTATTTGGACAAGTTTTTCATTGTGTTTGTTGATGACATATTGGTGTATTCAATGACCAAGGAAGCACATGAGAAGCACTTGGATGCAGTGCTATAGTTGTTGAGAGAGAATAAACTCTATACAAATCTTAGCAAGTGTGAATTCTTCAGCTGCAGATACATCACTTGGGGCACATTGTCTCCAAGGAGGGGATATCAGTTGATCCAGAGAAGGCCAGGGCCATCATGGAGTGGCCCACACTGAAAATTTTTAATGAGGTTATATCATTCACGGGTTGGAAGGTTACTATAGGAGGTTCATAAAAAAATTCTCCAATATAGGCCACCCTACCACATCCCTGTAAAGGAAAGGGAAGAAATTTGAATGGACTATTGAGTGTGCAACCAATTTTGAGCAACTGAAACAGTTGCTCACTAATGCACCAATATTAATAATTGCAGATCCAGAAAAGGATTCTGTGATTTGCATAGATGCCTGGAAGGAGGGGCTTGGTGGAGTCCTGATACTAGACAAGCTAGATGGCTAGCTACATGTAGTGAATTTGAATTCAAAACTAAGTACATTAAAGGCAAGGAAAATTGAGTTGTTGACGCACTCAGTAAAAGGATTCAATTGAATCATTTGGCAACCATGATTTCTTATGGAGTGGACGTAGTAGAGTGGGTCAAGCATGTAGGGAAACATCAAGAGAGGTATGAACAGATCAAATAAAAGACACAACTGGGTAGTAAGAATGGAGTAGGTGAGGAATATCATCTCATGGATGATGGTTTAATTAGATTCAATAACAAAATCTATGTCCCGAACCATGCTAAATTAAAAAGCCTCATTATGAGAGAGTTTCATACAAATCCATATTCCAGCCACCCAAGATACCAAAAGACTCTCATGGCCATTAATAAATTCTATTTCTAGCCTAATATGAAAAAAGATGTAGCTGAATTTGTTGCTAAATGCATAGAGTTCCAACAGGTGAAGGTTGAATGCAAGCATCTAACACGTTTATTGCAACCCATTCCCATTCTAAAATGGAAATGGGAGGTGATATCTATGGATTTTATCATAGGTTTGCCAAAAACCTCGAGGAAACATGATGCAATTATGGTAGCTGTTGACAGATTGAGTAAGGTAGCTTATTTTGCAGCAGTCAAGTCCACCAAATCGGCTACCGAGGTGACAAAAATATTCATAAAGGAGATTGTAAGATTGCATGGAGTTCCTAAGAAGATTATTTCAAACATAGATGCCAAATTCACTTCCAAGTTTTGGAAGGAACTATTTGCAGGATTGGGGATTAGATTAGCATTCAGTACAACATATCATCCATGGATGGATGGGAAAACCGAGAGAGTAAATAGAATCCTTGAGGACATGTTGAGGATGTATGTAATGCACCAGTGAAATAGGTGGGAAGAGTATATTCCACTTGTAGAGTTTTGCATATAATAATGGGTACCATGATTCTTTAAAGATGATCCCCTTTGAGACATTTTATGGAAGGAGTTGTAATACTCCTATTAGCTAGAGTGATCTATTGAGTAGGGTCCTTATCAAACCTAATATGTTTAAATAAATGGAGTAGCAGATGCAAGTTATTAGGAAGAATTTAAAGCTAGCACAAGACATGCAAAAGAGCTATGCAGATCAACATAGGGTGCATAAAGAGTTCCAAGTTGGGGAACATGTTTACTTGAGAATTAAACCCAAGAAGAGCTTCTTGACGATTGGATCATGTGCCAAGCTGGCACCACGGTTTTGTGGACCTTTTGAGATCTTTGATAGGATTGGGCGAGTGGCCTATAGGCTGGCCTTACCTCCTTCTATTAAATTCCATGATTTTTTCCATGTTTCTTTGCTTAAAAGATATGTATAAGATTCTAATCATGTTATTGATTGGTTTGTGCTACAAGTGGAACCAAAGGGAGAGTTCCAGCCATATCCATTGCGCATTCTAGACCAGAGGAGTCTTATGCTCCAGAATTGAGTCATAGAGCAAGTCAAAGTGCAGTGGAGGAACTTTGGGGCCGAGGAAGCCACTTGGGAGATGACTGATGCCATGAAGACAACTTATCTATTTTTATTTGTTGGTTGAGGCAAATGTTCATATGTATATGGGAATACTATAAAGAGTTGTAAATATAAATCTCCAAGGAAAATGTGTTGTTGTTTTCTTTATTTAACATGTTTCCTCTATGTATATGGACAAAGAACATCGAGGACAGTCTTCCCCCAAGGGGGAGGGGTCTGTAACAGCCCAATCCACGATTGGCTTGATCTTTCCATGTAATTACATCATGTAGTTGGATTTTTAAAAATTAAATGGGTTGAGTTAGGGACACAAATTTCGAAGGGATTGAGGGAGGCCAATTGCTTGGGAAATTCAGCTTACTTGCTGAAAGAAGAAACTAGACAGTTTGGAAAACCATTGAAGGTTGTCTATTGAAGCTTTAAATGCACTATAATGGTGTGTTGAATGGAAATGATTTTGTGAATTTATGAATTGCAGACAAGGGGCAAAGACGGTGTTGACTTGGGAAACCCAACAGACAACAATGGACAAAAATATATAATGTACCACAGTTATGTGGGTATAGTTGTAAAAAAAGACACTAAGGAACAAGCACTCAAAAAAAGGAGAGGATTAGATAGCATGGGGAAGGGAGGAGAGAATAGCTCTATAGATATGCAAAGGCAGAGAGTGTTGTGGCGAAAAAAAGTAGGAGAACAAGAACGAAGGAAGAAGAGAAACATAGAGGCATACTCGTGCAACAACATGAAATAAATCAATTTTCATGGGAAATGGAAGACGAGCTAGTGAGTTGAAGCTTGGCGCGCAAGAGGGTGCAAAGGAGTGTCAAGCGCTCAACATGATCGAGAAGAAGAGCTCGTATGGATTTAACAAAATAAATATTAGAAGTTTCACGGTGTATGGGGGGGAAGATATTGGTTTATTCTACCACTCTCATAAGGCTATTATACTTTTTGTTAAGAACAAGAGTACGAGAGGAATATTCCTTCAGGTGAGGGTAGATCTCAAGATACCTTAGGGGGATGGAGGGTGGAGATGGCGTTCTTAGTAAATTCCCTTGACATCCCAAGGTAGAGATTTAGCCCTTGGATTCCTAGTAAAGGAAATTATGGAGTCTTCTTTGCTTGTTTATCTGACTTGGAAATGGGTTCTCAATTCCCTTCATCTGGCAGAACCATTGTGTTACATGCTGCCAGGGTGGAGGTGAAGCTTCTCGACTCCTAGGAGTATGTGTGTGTGCACGCTATTGGATAAATGGAGGGTGGAGGCAGTTGGCCTCTAGATTTCCTATGCATTGGTTAACTGTTGAGTAGCTAGTGGGTGGAGGTAGTAGGACCTCTAGAGTCCCTGTCTCAGCTGGAAATTGGTGTTTATTCCCTTGAGAAAGACCACCTCAGTCCCTAGAATCTGGATCGGGGGTGACAACTGCAAGTAACTTGGTTGCGGCCTATCTATGGTTAAGTGGAGAGTTGAAGTACCGAACTTAGTTTCCCGTCTTCAATACAAATCTAAGATAAGTTTTCTTATACATACTCTTGTATAGGTTTCACGTTTAAGTATGAATGAATAGTACATTATTGGTTGCAAGACAAGTCTTGGTTTACTTGTGTTTATATTTTGAATGGCTAGTTATGATCTGTATGAGGATGTATGGATGAATATGAACATTAATGGGATTATTGGCCATTTTATAACATGTTGTTGTAGGGATTTTTCACCCATGATAGTGTTGGGATTGAACTAGTGAAGTGGTTGAGCAGTGAAGTTAATTGTCCTGATGGGTTGCTTGTCATTTTGTGATGTTTGAATGCTTAGAACTAAGTAAGCCTTGTCAGTGGATTGATGTATGATTGTTGTTGATAACCCTCATAATTACATCTTTTACCTTGAACATGAGTATATGTAAGTGATGTTGAATCCTTGTTCATTATTATTTAGGTAGTGGGGATGATAGAGTCATGGGAGTAGGTTTATTTTTGTTGAAGAGTTGTTTCGCTCTATGGGTTCTTAGGAAGAACTGTGCTTGGAAGTAGTTTTTCTTTGGGTGACTTTCCTTGAGGGAATGTTCATCAAATTGTTCTTAAGATTTTCTATGGATTTCAGTGGCCCTAAGGTGTTGTTGTCGGTGCTTGAAAGACGTAAGAAAACCCAGAAAATTCATGAAGGAAAACAGCCTCTGAAACTATGAACAATGTTGAAAATGGCTTGGAATTCAAGTTTTTGGATCCACAGGTTGGGGGTTGGGAGGTCGGCCAGATAGGCTAAGTCTCGGTGGGCCTCTGTCGGACATGGGTTGGGCCAACTGTGCAATTATCAAAATTTGGGAGATCGGATGGTCGGGGGTTGGGATTGACCCGAACCCATCATTTTATTGTGCCAACGTGGAGGGATGACTCCAACTTAAGTAGTAGGTTAGGGGGGTCGAAGTTGGAACTGGAAAAGGGTAGCTGGTGAGTAAGGCCGAATTTCAATTGGTATTTGAACCCAATTACCATGTGGCCTGTCCATAGTAGTGGTGGCTTTGGTCACCTGCGTCATGGTCCATTGGATGGTTTCCACGTGGAGGGTAAGGTGAGCAAAGCCTATCTTTAAGAAGGCTTAACTCTCAATCCGTAGGTCGAATTGAAGTAAGGTTGATATCTTTGGAATTTTCTCGATGAGAAAGACATAATGATGGTGTCTAATTGAAATTTTATGAAGGTTAAAATTTCTAGGTCCTGTTCCCACAACTGTATTTTAGGAGTTGGATTTGTATAGTAACTACCTACTCATAACTATGGATGATTTATGGGGTTAGGAGGGAGGGGGTGGTTATAGATTCTAATCATCGAATTCATGGACCGTTTGATGAAACACCGTCAGATATCCAACAATTGTGGCATCTGATAATCGAAATAATATTCATCTCATGTTTATCGTTTATCCGACTAAAAGTCAACAAATTCCCCTTTAAATATTTTACGCCAAGTCATCGGATTCTTATTGTCAAATTTGTGGACTATTTGGCTAGATGTTGTCAGCAACTATCTGATGGATATAACGTCATATACTCGACAAAGTATTCATGTTATCTATGTCATTTATCCAACTAGAGGCCAACATCAGATATTCAATGGCCATTTGTCCCACCAGTTATTTGATTGAGTTCCACCCAATGAGCCTGGAAAATGAGGCTAGTCGGAGTGATGACATAATTCTGTCGAACATCCGACACACCGCTGTTAAATTTTAGTGCACTATGCAATAGTGGTTACAATTTGAGGGGATAAAATGCCCAGGTATCCTCTACAACACCCAACTAGGGCACAATAAATATATTAGGCATTAATGCCTCATCAATCTCAAGAAGGAAACAATGCAATAAACCCAACATTTGAACTATTAGTAGGACTAAATATGCATGTGATTTGGCAAGGAAACAATAATACTTAACTCAATTATTATGTAGTCTTGAACAGTTGATTAAAACATGAATATCAACAAATATCCGTGAACTAAATCACATAGCATTAAACCATGTAGTAACAAACCATTTTTAGCATGAAAACCTAAACAAGGAAACAAATTGGAATGAGGATATTTAGGCCGATAGGTCTTCTTTTTGAATCAGTTCACCTTCAAATTTCGTCTATCCATGGAACTGTAATTTGACACCTATCTCTCTGGTGGATTGCATTGTAATTTGACCCCTGTCTGTCTGGTGG
The DNA here is from genome assembly GCA_031772625.1 of Pinus tabuliformis. NCBI lineage: Eukaryota > Viridiplantae > Streptophyta > Pinopsida > Pinales > Pinaceae > Pinus > Pinus tabuliformis. The sequence goes on along the minus strand of CM062809.1, from coordinate 526,492,703 downwards.
ATTGCACTGTAATTTGACACTTGTTGACACTTGTCTCTCTTGTTGGTAGTGGTCTCATCAACGGTGGAGAGCTAGCCATGAAGGTAAACTCTTTCACTTTGTTGTGGATGTGGCCTCTCAGCTCCTGCACTTCTCCGTATTTCTTCAGCAATGGATTGTTTGTACTTTCCTCCCCGTTTTCCGCAACCGCCGATACACCTGCTGTTTCACTCGCTGCACTTCCGGAGGGTGTTCATAATGTCGATTTTTGTGGTGCACGACCAACAACTTTTCTTGCACACACGATGACTATTATCCCTCGTTTAGTGAAGGTAGGCGAGTGCAATCCCCACGATATTTATGTGCGAGGAGATGGAAAAACATTCGGGAAAGAATGCAGTGGGACTCAAAGAACTGTGTACTACCTCGAGGAAGGCAGTGAGAATGGGCACAAGACGTGGATTAGGGTAGAGAGGCTTGAGACAATGCTCTGTGGAGTGTCCAGGTATGTATTCTTCAGAGGAGTTGCGACAGTTGTTGCGAATCTATTCAATATAGTGGAGTCTGGTGTTGTTATTTTGGCAAGAATTATTATCAGCAATGGCATCCAGTCACATGGTAAGTGAGATATGGTAGCATCTTTTTCATTTTTTAATTTAAGTTGTTATTTAATTTTTCTAATATGCCTTTAGAAACACACCCTGATCACAAAGAATAACAAACCAGCACAAAACCACCCCACCAGTTCTACAAATCCAACCCAATTATTATTGGTTACCACTTTTCAAAACCAAACCATGTCCAAAGACTAAACAACCATGTATTGTAGCAGCGAGCATTTACTATCAGCAATTAGTAATTAATCATTTCTCTTCCCCCTGCTCCGAACTCTTCATAGTCCTCCTCGGAAGCAGCAAGTCCTCACTGGCCTAACTCTTCATAGTCCTCCTCGGAAGCAGCAAGTCCTCACTGGCCTCCGAGAACTCTCCTTTCCCCGTACCCTGGTATATTCAAAGGCCAGGTGGCAGAGAAAATGAAAAACCCTCAAAGACATGTGTTCTAAGATTCCCTGAGCTCCAGAAAAACATATGCCAAGAAACCAGACCGAAGACTTTGGCATTCAGCTTCCGGATCAATGGGTGAAACAAAGTTGTTTTTAGTGTGATTTTTTGGACTTTTGGTGTTGGAATCTGGTGGAAAAATTTGAGGTAAAATCTTGATTTGGGTTATTTACACTGGTTTTTTTGACTGTATATATGGATTTGTCACTCTAAAAAATCTTTAGGGAACTTTTCTTGTGCAGGGTTACCCATCATGCTCACCCATCAAGCTCGTGATTTCAATAAATTCCTGCTAAATTTTAGAGAAATTAAATCGAAAAAACCCACTAAAAAACTTCCAAAAAATTTGAGCTAAACTTGAAACTCTCTATTTTACCTCGTGTTTTGACTCCAAAGGGTTCAAGTGAATGACACGGGTGTGAAATACAAACTGGGGGACATCCAGAATGGGCGCGGATGAGACAAAAACACAGGCACGGAAGATTGTGTAGAAAATTTGCCAGAAGCACAGGCAGAAAGGGTATAAGAAATGCTAGACCTGATAGGGCGTACATTTGATGGGCTCTACGCCTAGTGCCATGGCCACAAACCTATGGCTCTTATGCCACTGTTGGATTGAGAGCCAAAGTGAAAGACCAGACTGGGTGTAAATTTGACAGGATCTGCGCTAAGTTCCATGGCTGCAAACCTATGGTTCCTATACCACTATTGTACTGACAGCTAGAGTGAAAGACCTGACTACGTCTGTTACTTGTAACATTGCGGAACGATGCTCGCCTGTAAGTGTTAACCTAGATTTTAAATTATTCACAAGGAACATTGTTCCCATCACATTATCCTTACATTCATTTCTTGCCGTTATCCTTGCATTCATTTCTGGTTGTTCTGATGTGTTAATTTGATGGGACCAGAATCAACCATCATCTGGATTGGAGTGGATAAACAAATTGAAGGGAATTGTGGACGCGGTTCATCAGCCAACGTTTATATTAAATATATTATATAATTTAAATATATTAATTTTCCAAATTTTACCCAGGATTCACACTGTCACACTGCCCTTTGTAAATAGATTCGTGAATATTTAAAACCGTCTCTGTACATAGAGTCATGATATTCAAAATTCATAGAATGACTCCATTCTTCTCTCAGCCAACTCAGGAGGCATTGACAATGGAGTCTGAAGTTTGGGTATTAGTGCATCCTTCTCTATCGACACATATTCCTCGTGAAAGTGTATGATATGATGGTTGGGGTTGTAGGTTGCCACGCTCTTCACCAGGTTTCGATCTCTGACGCTAGCAGCGTATATTTGCTACAATGTGGTTTGTAATGTGAATGTAAATATGATGTGACAGTTGTCAGCTTGTCTGACATGTATATGTACAAAAAAGAGGGCCCATAATACTTCTTCTGGAAACTAGCCCCTCCCATTTTAAAAAAAATATATATATATTCAAAAAGGCAGAGACAACAAGTTATAGATTCTGCTGGGTTATGAAATTGATGTAGGGGTGGTTCTCGTGAAGCATTTGAATAAAGATGATCTGGTTGTGTTAACAGGTGGAAAATAAGGACTCAAGGATTTATGAATAAATTTGTTCTTTTACCGGTTAAAGATTTGTTCTTGATTCTGTGAAAATTTGATTAGAGTTTTTCATATAAATTTAAAATTTGATTAGAGTTTTCCATAGAAATTTATCTCCAAATATTTTAGCATTTTGAATTTAAAATCTTGAATTTTTTTAAAAGTCATAAAATCTTGAATTTTTTAGAAGTCATAAAATCTCCAGAAACAAACTGAATAATACATCCAGGAAAAAGATCATTTAAAAAAACAATTTGTCCCATAATATAACGTCTTCCAACGTCTTCCATGTGAATTTAGAACATCCAGGAAAAATATCATTTCACAGAATAGTACATCCATTAAAAAAATCATTTAAAAAAAAATCAATTTATCCCATAATATAACATCTTCCAAGTGAATTTAGAACATCTAAAAAAATATCATTTCACAAAAAATCAATTTATCCCATAATTTAATGTCTTCCATGTGAGTTTTTTATTCCAATTAAATTTGAATTTCTATCAATTATAATTTATACGTTTACTCAAATCTACTGGAACTTTGTTCATATAATTGAATTTTACCTAAATTAAAATATTATCTAGATTTCAATTTCATATTTCAATGTCAATTCAATTTAAATTTTAAATTTTCCTCATAATTGGGGATAGATCATGGCCATAAATAATCACCTTCATTAAGAGGATTTAGTAGAGACATTATGAGCCAGCATAATGAGAAACTACCATGAAACTAAACCGGCTAAATAATTTTAGCTTACTTGTCTTTCAACAATAGCCAGCTTTGCACGGTGCCCTGCAGTTTTTGGGTTACATACAGACTAGCTCCCGCTTGGATTTTGGTGAAAACATTACATGAGTCCAAAAATTTAACCTATATATTTTCAGTAACTCTTTTTTATTATAATAACTATTATTTCTTTAATATAACGTTGAAGTCTTACTAACTTTAATTCATTATATTTTTAATTAAAAAAATTAAAATAAATATATTAAATTATATTTTTAAAATAAATATGTATTTTCTTAATGTAAATGCTCTCACAGAAACTTAATAACCCTGACAACCATAGGACAATGAAATTTCTATCATCTCCACTCAAGATTGTTGGGTTTCTGGGAAAGATAGTCTTGAAAACGATTGATTAGGTTTTGAGTTTCTTTGTCATTTTAATTTATTTTCTTCTATTTTTAATTTTATTTTATAATTGATTTTTTAAGGAAAATTTTATGATTAAAATATCTCTTTAATACATTATATAAATATTGAATTTAGCTCTATATCTTATGTAAAATGATGTAAAACAATAACTAGTGGATCACTGAAAATATTTTTTAGGCTTAACCTATAGTGTATATGAAATTGCATGTATGATGTGTAGAGAGTCTCTCAAGAAGCCATCAGTGATTGAGAATATTGTGGAGGAGGCAAATGAATCAATTCATCTTGGATGGAGTTTTTTTTTGAGATCATGGACTTCAACATAGCAAGAGTAACATTTCTTTTCGTATTGTTTTTATTTCCTCTTAATTAATGATGGTTTACAAAGCAATAGAATAGATAATGTGCCATTATGACCTACTTTGTTTGTTCTATAAATTATGGAATCAATGACATTATCCATGCCTTAATAGTATACTTTTGAGTTGTATATTTGTTTCATCAATACGAAGGCAAGCTAAATTGCATGTATTATTGAGGTACCCGAAGTATTTTGGAAGTTGTATAAGTCTTTGTTTTGAGTTGTATATTTGTTTCATAAATATGAAGGCAAGCTAAATTGCCTGTATTATTGACTTACCCCAAGTATTTTGGAAGTTGTATAACGTCTTTGTTTTCTTCTGAGTTATAGAACCAAGAAGAGTAGCCTTATCTTAATAGTATACTTTGAGTTACTATATTTGTTGCATAAATATAAAGGCAAGCTAGGTTCCCTTTACTAATTGAAGTAATAGAAGTATTTTGGAAGCTATATAAATTGAATTTGTTTTCAAATATGCTTTTTTCTCACTAAGATGCTTATGCAAAATTTTGGTTTGGTAAAATAATATTTTTCCATGACAAATCAATTACCCACTTTAATGCTTAGGGCAATAATGTCCAAAGATTTATTTCTATGTATGGGAATTCTACAAGTAAAATAATAATTTTCCATAAAAATATCAACTATCAAGCGCAATGGTTACAGGAATAATGTCCAAAGACTTAATTCTGTGTGTAGAAATTATACATTTTAGTTTATTAGGCCGATAGGCTTTCCTTTGAAAGAGACTTTCGTCGTCCCTTTGTTCCTCATGCTGACACGTGGCATAGAGAATGGCGACGTCGTGTTATGTTCGTGCAGTAACTGTTCTGCGGTTCCTTCTCGCCAGAGCCATGTTATCCACTGATTATACAACAGAGGAAACGGAATACTACTCCTCATCGTCCCCCTCGGAGGACAGCGGAGATCCATTTCGCCAGCATTTAAATTCTGATCCATTTCGCCACCAGTTAAATTCTATTCCATCATCTGATTCGGATGATGACTCAGGCGATGAGTCTGATTCGCCAGCTCCATCGCCCAAAATACAGAAGATTAAACAACAGCAGCAGATGCAGCGATCTCTGCCCCCATCCTCTTTCAATAATGGAAGTGCTTTCGGGGATGAGGAAACCGCAGACGGTAGGAGAAAACGTCCCAGAGCGCAGGGGAATGGAGTCCCCGAGCCTCCGACGAAGAAGAAAATGACAGGGAATGGAGTCCCCGAGCCTCCGACGAAGAAGAAAATGACAGTGAAGCATCGCGAAGAAATCGCCGTCAAAGGACAGAACAAAGCTCAGAAACAAAAAGTCACAGGAGATGCGAGCACTTCTAAAGAGGAGGAGGAAGCGCGGAAGCAAATTGGTGTAGAAACTGCAGGTGCTTCCAAAGCGAAGAAGGAAGTACAGAAACAAAGTTTCGCAGAAATTGCAAGCGGTTCCAAGGAGGAGAAGAAAAAGAAACAGAAGCAAACCGTAGCAGAAAATGGGAACACTTCCAAAGAAACGAAGAAAGTGCAAAAACAAAATGTGGTAGAAAGTGTGAGCCCGCCATCTTCGCCACAACATTCTTCTAAGAAGTCCTCTCAGCTCTGGAGTCCTGCAGATGAACTCGCTTTCTTCCATGGGGTTCTGTCTTATTCTAAACGAGGTAACGGCCTGCCTTCCATCATGGCTCCTGTGTATGACTATGTTAGGCCTATGTTTAGCACACAGTATAACAATTCTCAATTATATAATAAATTTAGGTGGGGGAGGAACAAGTTTCATTCAATCACGGCCAAGATTGAGGCCAATTACTACAGTTTCAAGAAAAGTAAATACGAATTTGATAATTCGCATCAGGCTGCTTTGTATGAGGTTTGGGCGAAATTGTGGGGTAAAGAGGATAACGGTGGTGATGAGCATGGTAACCATGTGGAACAGGAACAGGCAGTCAGTGCATCTGGGAATTGTAAGGGAAAGAAGAAGCAGCATGCGGACGCAGAGGAGGTCAATGCATCTGTCGGTTCCAAGGGGAAGAAGAAGAAGAAGAAGGACGTTGAGGCAGAGGAAGAAGATACACTAAAAATCAGCGGCGAAGAGGACCAAAGGCAAAAAGAAGAGGATGAAGAAGATGTGCCTACAAGTAAGAAGACCTTGTCTCATGCCTTGTCCAAGCTCAAAGGAGGGGATATGACAATAACTCGAAAAATGTATAATCAGTTCTGTGAGGAAAGGGATGCTTCTCTCAAGGAACTGAAGAGTGTTGTTCAGAAGATCTTCGAGGATTCCCACTCAGAGGTAAAGACTATGTTGGAGGGCCGTCTTCATCAACAATAAGTATAATCTTCATGTATCCAGCGATGGGATGCTTTTTGGTGAACACTTAGTAAAGCCAACACTGAAGCATTGAAGTAAATGTGGCACCAGCAAGACGTTTGGACATAGAAGCTTACTTAGAAAGACTTAATCTCTTGCAAAAAGAGTCACATGCATATGGAAGACCTTGGAGCAACCACAGGTAATGACAATTTTTGAAAATGTCTACTGCTATGGTCCATAATTGGAACGTGATTGCACAAGAGTTTCGAAGTGCTTGTTAGCGATTTCAGATATTAGAAGATGCCTCATCATAAGATATTGGCTGAGCACACACGCAAGTTTTCTCAAAATTTCTTGAAACTTATTGTAGTATATTATTTTTGTTTAAAGGAATATCTTTTAACTTTTTCACTGCTAAATACCTGCTGTCAGATTCTGTTGCTTATTACAATATGGATGATCTGTTTATAGCAATGCCTATTGTGGATAACTATTTTATTATATTTATTACTCGGACTTAACATTGAGGAGGATCCTGTAAAATGATCTTCAGGAAACTGTATCCCTTGGAAGTCCTAAATTCCTAATAAATGGGACCAATGAGGTGTTATTCCTAATTTTCTATACTCAACAGAGTTCGTTGTTGTTGGTGTAAAAGGCTGCAGCAAGTTATGGGCTTATTTAGCTACTGTTATGTCTGAGTGAGTCCCATTTAGGCTGAATGTTAGATGAAGTTATTTTCATGGTCTACAATAACAGTTAGGTGTGCACATTGCCAAATTCCTACGCACCATTAGACAGTTAGGTTGTGAGTTGGTTATATACCAAATTGTAGCTTTATTTCATAACATATTTTAGAAGCTGTACTGCCAGTGGAAATGCTATACGTTTCTTTGTTAGTGCTCGAGTATTGGTTTTCTTTTTTTGAATTATATGAGCACACAATGCTACAACCCCATGTCAATTGTTTATCTCCAGCATGGTGATTATAGGCGAGATGTAAAAAATTTAAATGCAATTTATCGCTCAATTTCAGCTGGAAACAATAACTTTGGTAGCTAGTAGTCATCTTGTTTTGCCCACTAATAGTTAGGACGTTTTGAGTATACGCCTCTGTTCAAACGTTATCATATCTTCCAGCTCTCATGTTGTAGGCTTACTCCTGCCACTTGTGTTATGCCAAGGTTCAATTTGCAGGTTGGGATTTCTCTACTCATACTTCAAGGGGTTTTTAACTTTTGACTCCTTAAATTGAATGAATTTATTGCATTTTTCTTGTCTTATCAGTTATAGGCTGACCAGACTTATCTTTTTAACTTTAAAGTTTCTTTACATTTTAAAAAATCAAATCTTTGCCCGTAAGTTACCGCCTCAGAAACTCCAAGAAGGATTGCCATTAGTTAGTGATTAAGTGTAATAGTCGCATATTCATTGTGTGTGCAGCTGTGTGTTTTCATTGCCTATGAGGCATCCTTGACTTTAATTCATATATGCTTTAAATTCTGTATGTGTTGACAAAGGGTGTGCCAGTGTGGAAGGGATGCCTTTGCATCTTTAGATTTTTGAGTTCTGAATATAGTAATTAATTCCACTATTACTCCAAGAGTTTGGATGACACATCTGCAATCAATCTTGCTAAGAGACTCATCTATCATTGTCTTCTCATTGTTGCTACAAAAAAGTGGAGATTTCCTTCAGTCTGATTTGTTGTAGTTATCTAGCTTTTCGGTGGACTTTTTGATTTAGGATTTCTGGCGGGCTGTATACTTTTTCCAATTAAAAATGTCATGCATGTTCCTTGTTATAATTAAAACCTGTTGAGGGTATACGGAGGATCCATGTTGCATCTATGTTTCGTGGAGAAGTCTGATGTACCGTTATTTAGGCACCAACACGACAATCTTTTTATCTCTTTGATTGCGAAACAGATAAATGGATATTGTGTATTTGATAAATGAAATAGGTGATGGTGTCTTGACTCTTGATTGTGTGCTCAATTGAACACCCCTGTTTGCGTCTTTGAGCTTGACTTGTTTTGATTTTTCTAGATTAAACCTATTGATTTTAATACCCAATACCAATGTCCTTGTTTATAGAAACTTGCAAAAATGGAAACTTTCAACTAGATGTTATGGAAGTTAATCTCGAAACAAAAATTAGCAAAATATCTGTTTCATAAATTGTATGTAAATATATTTACCTGGATATTCTATTTTGATTATTATTTACAAACTGAAGCTGGAAATAAAACAGTACATCATAAAATTCATCTGGAGTAATAATAAGCAGCTGAGTTCCATGGAACCAACAAACCATAACATACAAGCATTACAAAAGGAGAGAAGTCCATGGACCACTAAGCAACAAACCACAATGTACAAGTGCTACAAAAGGAGAGAAGCAAAACATGAGAACTTGGGGTGCCGATAGGGCTTTGCCACTGGTGACTCGCCTGAATGTCCATGATAGGCAAAGATAGGGCTTTTACCTTCCTGCCTCGAAGGTGGAAGAATAGGCGAATCCATTTTTATTGCTGAGTGCTGTGTACCTGGGAAGGATAACGTGCATGGTATAGTTTGAGCAATTGATGGTTTTGCATATATTACAGTGGTCCAGCACCTCCAAAAACTCTTCGGATTATGTACATTTGATTGATAACTTTGAGAAAGTGATGGGCTTGCAGATATCAGTGGCCCAGCGCCTATAAAAACTCTTCACAGCTTATTGTTGTACATAGCATGTGGGTGGGTTCTCAATGCTCCTGCCAAATTGACAGTTTAACCGTCCTTACAACTCATCGTCTCTGTTTTTATCATAATCTGACCCTCACGAACGGGTCTCGGAGCTGGAAATCAACACAACATCATTTCTTCCAGGTGAGGTCATCGTCTCTGTTTTTATCATAATCTGACCCTTTCGCTTGGGAGGAGGTTTTACTATTCAGGTCGCTTTGCCAGTATTTTCATTGTCCCAGAGTTTACTTCCTGTCTGAGTTGCGCGTGCTGTTACAGAGTGTCCAGTTATCAGACAGTTTTACTGTCGGGGGTTTTTCCAGGTTCGAGCGGATGACGCTCTGCCCCTTTCCAGGTAATTCATCATCTCGACACCTCTTCTATTAATTCGCTCCATGACCGGGTTTCCTGGTATCTTATTAGGTTTAATTCATGAATTGAAATTCTTCTCGCAGGTTGCGCTCTCCAGATAGCAGAAGGCGTACTCTTCAATACCCAGTTCCAGATAATCGGAACCCTTGCCGTAGGTAAGATTAATGCACCCATTTTTTGCTTTACGGTTCATTATCATTGATACACATGATTATTTTAGGGTTTTCACCTCACGCCGTGCACTTCTCAGGTATGCTTCCACTGGGGTTCGGGAGTCTGGCAGCTTCTCAACACTGATATCCTTGGCTTCACAGGTGCTCTTTACTGACTTACTTGCAGCCTTACGGCGGGTTAAAGAATTATAGGAAGAGGGTTTACATTCTTATGTTATACCGAACTGAATAGTTTGCTTATCGAGAGGTCTCCTGGTACAACTGTCTCTCACTGTTTCTAACTGCGTGGAGGTTTCCCTCTTGAATTATGGAACTCCGTAATCATAAAATAATATTATTCGCTATTTAATTATTATAAAAAAATATCATTAGGCTTATTTACCAGTCTCAAGTAGGTAAAGTAATTCAAATGTATGTTATTCAATATTTAATTATTATAAAAAATATCATTAGGCTTCTAGGAGCCTTATTTATCAGTCTCAAGTAGGTAAAGTAATTCAAATGTCATCCTCGAGTGTTACTCCCGATCCCTATTTACCTAATATCATAGGAAAGTTTGAGAGAATGGGGAGATTGGACTTTGGTAATAGCATCTGGCTTTGTTTGCTTGCTTGCTAGGACATTATGTGCCAACAGGTCTTATAGTTTTCAGATGTTAATTTTTTGGGCATTGAAAATGTACCATATTTTTCTTATAAATCTAAAACAGAAGGTATGTAGTTTTACCTCAGTACAAGGAACGTCTATATCTTATTTCAAGTTAAACAGCAGAAAACAGGACGAAACAGAAAGAAACGAAATTTCATTCATAACTAATACATATAAAATATATCGACTAATTGCAGATTACCTGTTTAACAACTGCAACTGCAGTGCTTCCACTGCAAAAGCAGTCTATAGTCGGACGAGACCTCAATTCTTTGTCCATTACTTTGTACGCTTTCAGGTAGGTATCTTTCCAGGCAGAAAAAAGACTGGACTCCTTTCTTGAACTGACTTGGCCATCACCACCCAAGTCATTTTGGCCATTTTTTGCCTTCTTTTTGTTATTGTATGTATCGGTAGCATTGATGTTGTTTGCTTTATCCTTGAAGGATTGCCAAAAAGAATGCAGTTTCACTGGTAATGAATCCCTGACCCTACGGGCAACAAGATGACCATAAGGACCATGGCCATCAAAAACCCCACAGAAGATTGAATCATCTGAAACAAAATCCTGTGAATGATAACAAAAGAATAATGAAAATATGAACTTTTTATTTCCAATTAGGACACAGCAAAATTTTGCTAAAAAATTGAATATCATTTGAACTGAAAAAGAACTCTGACCCATGAAAATTTCGAAACATTTCATTTGTGAACTCATGAGAAAAGAAGATTCACAGCATAAATGGCAATGTCCAAGAGTCACATAGTAGCCCTTGTTCCATTCATTACTAAGGGCTAGGATCCTTCTCGCACTGAATAGTGCATGCACATTGTTGCTACAGCATACATGTAGATTGCATATGTTACATTCTACATTCTAAAAAAATACCCTCTTGCATGAGGCACAGAGTGCTGTTTATTTTCTGCTGCTGTTTAGGAAGAGATTAGTGGAGAACAGTAAGAGATCAAAAGATACAAACAATTCTCAGTAAAACCAAAGACACACATATGAAAATTTAGAAAACTGAAGTTCTTATTCTTTGAAGAGCAGCATTGTTGGCTTTTTGTGAAGTGCATGGTGAAATTTTTCTGTCTTCCTTGGAAATCCTTGAATGGTTTCGGTTGCCTTAGCTGATAGTTATTGGTAGGTACTTCAAAGAATTCAACACTACAGGAGTTCCCTATTGTTCTCCGTCATCTTCTAACCAGATATTGCCAAAGTTGCAGTTTGCAGTGTAAATTGAGCATTTACATCTCAAACTACCATGGGGATTAATCTCCTGACTCTCTCTTGATGATTAGAATTATAACATGTGGGCATTCATGCCTTCAACGACACTGGTTGAGACTGATCTATATCGTCCATATGCAGCATGCCCCCATGGAGATCGATGTAACAACCATCAACCTCAACCTACATAGTGTATGCACATTATTTTTTCATGGCGATTGATCCTATGATTAACTCAAATGCCTCTGTCATTGTCTGCAGAAGCTAGCTCTTATGGGGGTTACCTTCTGAACTGTTTAGATTCCACACATCATATCCACAGAGGATTGGATCTCTCACAATGGCGAGGTCTTCAGTATTTACATATAAACGTCTTCACTTCAATTAACGCCATGACCAAATCAACAAAAACGACTCCCCCAAGTTGTCGGCAATTTATGTCGTATGACAGGACAGAGTGACAAACCTCGCAGCCCACTGGATATATGGACTCTCAGTTCGAAGCAAACCTCAAGAGGACAACAAGTAAAAGGAAAAGGTCATAAAGGTTGCAGGGAAAACGCTAAATATGTAAGCAATTGTGAATCAGGATAGCATAAGTTTATTAATCTTTTATTAAAGGAAGCCTCTCTTTGCACTGCAGCCCCTTGAGGTATGTTTCTGTCAAGCATTCCAATATATATCTATATATATAAACTGCAAATACGTCTTCCCTTTTTTGAGGTTAGAGACATGAATTAAATGCCACACACACATATATCTTAGTCGAAGAGGTTAGTTCAGTTGGCTATGGCCAATGTTTTTAGGCATTTAGCTAATTTTGTGATAGCAGGTGCCGGATTAAAGCCTTTTTGATCAGGTGTACTAGTCTATGTTCATGGGTTTATCAAGAATGCCATCCAAAATGTGACAAAGTATTCCTCAGGTTCTCATTAAGTTTTGCTTGGAAAAATATATAGATAAATACCTCAGGCTACCAAAACAGTGCCAGAACAAGAAAAATATAACTAATCACATAGTCTAGAAATCATTATGTTATTAGACAATAACAGTTAGAATTTATATTCTAAAAAACTGTGGCTAAACCATATAGCGTAGGTTTACAAGAAATATATAGTTTTAGGCAGACATACCCTAGAGTGCACAGATAAGTATAAATTATCCAAAAAATATTGTGGAGGCCTATCCATTTCATTCTACTCTGAATTCTGCATGTCTGCTGCTTAACATTTCATTGAGTATATATCTACAAATCAGTGATTTTGGGATCAAATCCCACAAAGCAATTCTAGCAATTCTATACCCGCTCTTCAAATTCCTTCAAGCTTTTGAAATCAAAACCAATGAATTATCAATATAATTTTACCATAATAAAAAAACAATTAGAAGGCGTTTAGCTAGCTCAAATTGCTCATCCGTTAGGCTTGAACCAACATCTCTTCTAGAGAAATTCAACAATTCTAATTTAATAATCTTATCGGCCTCTCTTTGTACCTTTTGGGACAATTGCTAGTAATAATGATTGATGAGGTACAATAGGAATGGAATTAGGCCACCGTAAGCCTTAACCGATAAATTTTTTTGAGTATAAATTGGATAAACATCACATATTCGTATTCTATTCCAGTATATTTAGATAGTAAACACTTATTTCAAAACAAATAGTTGTTATTCATTTTTTCACATCTCAAGGATCTGAAACATTTATTCTAAACCCCAAATGTATCATTAATTTGAGATGATATGCAGAACCGACATACCACAAACAACCCATAGGGAAATCAGTTTATCCCAATATTTCTAAAATTAAAAGGGAATGGAAAACCATATATAAAACATAAATCAGATATAAAAAATTTCAAGTAGCCATCCTTGAGACTGTACTAGAAAAACCCACAAGTATCTAAGAAATAATGCCACAAAATTTACCCTATGAGATGAGATTGCTAAGGAAGTGGATATAGTAAATGAAATAATGGGAATTATGGACTATGCTGCTTCAAAAGTACGAACCTACAATTTGTTCTACTCTTGAAATAAAAAATTAATAAAAATAAAATAATATATGTATATATATATATATATATTTTTATTAAAATAAAAAATTCTAATTCAATGTGGAGACAATTATTACTTTAAGTTGAAATAAAAAATTGTGGAGACAATTACTACTTTACATTGAAAAAAAAATTTGGATGAATATGCAAAGACGTCAAATCTTTTATGAATATGCAAAGATGTCAAATTTCCCCATTACGTGAATGAACTCTCCATCATTTACAATTGAATGTAGAAAAACTACATGTGGTTAATTGAATTTTACTAGAATATCTCAATTCTTAGGAAGCTATACTTAAATATGAATGCAATGTCTTTGCATAGTGATTTGATTCCTAGATGTATATTTTCTAACCTTTTGAATTTGAACTTTTAACCTTTTACAAAAAGCCATGTGTTAGCAATAAAATTTTTAACCACATTATAATTTTACTTTTATAAATGTTTTTCCATGCATAAATGGATCAATGACACACTCAATTTAATTTAATCTGGTTGATTTTTAGAAGGCATTGGCATTTTGAGTGTCTAGTATTTAATGTTCTAGCTTGTAGTTGTAATGACATTCTAGAATGCATGCTTTTGTTAAGAAACTCTTATATACTTACAAATTATAAACTTACGAAAAAAATATACAAAAATAACTTAAATTTAATGTCTCAATGTCTACTTACTTGATTATAAAAATTAAAGTACGATTTTTTCAATTTAAAAAATCTATCCACCTCTCTTTGCACCTTTTGGAGCAATTGCTAATTAATCTTTATTAACCAACAATTTATAAAAATCTTTATTAAGTATTTTGGCTCCGTTGCCTCTACCCATAAAAATAAAAAAATTATCACTCGAATTTTAGTCGAGAAACCATTCTAGTTTAGTTTATTGTGCAAGAGAATATAGGAAATAAGAAAATGTTAAGTAACTAGAAAGTCAAGTGTAATCCCCCTCTCATTTTCCCTTCTATTGTATTGTTTAGTTCCTTTGTCTTTTTATTGAAAACGTTCCCTTCTAAGTTCCCATCTTTATTTTTATTTTGTTATTTAATGTTTACAGTTACAATACAAAATTTATTGTAAATTCATTTTGGTGAATGGGTAGCTAACTAAGTCCACATGTGGCCATCATATTAGCAATTGCAACTTTCTACTTTCTCCACTTCTCTAGTTTCAAACTATTCATTATTTTGTTTAAACCAAGTCAAACACCAATAATGTCTATGTTGAATCTATTTTAGATCAATACAAGATAGTTAATGAGTAAAATAATCTCCCTGGTCTTAACCTACCATAAATGCGTATCATTTTATGTTTTTATCCTCATAAGTCCAATCTTATCTAATATTATATTAGTGTACACTAATTTAAAATATTCAATATCAAATTTTGTTTAGAAGTGGGATTTCTTAAATGTTAAGAATGTGCCTTCTTGTTCTAAATTGCCACATATATAAATAATAAAATAGGATGGAAAAATGTTAATCTTATTAATGGTGTTTTTTTTGGAAATGGAAAATCAAAATATTTTGGCAACGTGCTATAATCTAAAATTATTAATTCTACATTTTTTAAGTACTTCAATCTATTTGGATACTTAATAGATAAAAAATTGAAATAGATCCAAAATGGATACTTAATAGATCAAAAATTGAAATAGATGCATGCAATTTAGAACTAGCGTATATTATTTATTTACAATATAGTTGGCTATTTTTAATAATAATATTTTTAATAATAATATAATGTAGGTTATACACAAGTTATTTTCTATTTCATTTTGTTTAATTAGAGGTATATATTAATATAGTTTATTTTGTTGTATTTTATTTTATTGGGAGAATATTATTTTCAAAGTTATATAAGAATGTTATTGCTAAGCAAAAGGCTATTAAGGGTTGGTTATAAACAATTAAATGTAGTGTTAGAGTCAAGGGTGTTTCTTATTCTTTGTTTTTTTTGGTATATATATTGATAACATAGAAGAGTGTTTGGAAGATGTGAGTTGTGTTGGCCCATGCTCATTGGTATGGTCACATGTCTTCTCCTTTATGCTAAATATATTGTTATTTTGGAAATGAGCCATTACAAACTTAGCGAACAACTCAAAATCGTCCAAGATTTCTACTCCAAGATGGGTATGATTGGTAATACCAAAAAAACTAAAGTCATGATAATTAAATCTAGTAAGATCACCTATTAATCTTTCATTTATGACAACAATTGCTTGTAAGAAGTTCCTTCATACAAATGTCTCGAAATTACCATCCATCATAAGCTCAATTGGAATTATAACATTAATAAACAGATAAATGGAGGTTGGAAAACTTAATGTGGGCTTGAAAACAATTGTATGTTAGTGGATTTTTGGATTTGGGATTAAAAAAATTGCTCTTTGAGAATCCTACCACTCATGTTATTTTGTATGGATGTGAGGTTTGGTGTTGTAATATATCCAGAGAGCCATGGAGGAAAATTGAATAGATACAAAAGCAATTTATAACCTAGAACCTCAAAGATCAAAGGAAATACTCTATACAATATTCTCTTGATTGAAGCAAGCCTTCCCCCATTGAAAGCATGCCTATGACTAGGTATCTTATGTATAAGAAGAAGTTATCCAACATGGACACCAAGAGGTTTCCTAAAATTGCTTTTAACTCTAGCCAAAACTCTCACCTTTAGCTCAAGCAAGGGTGGCACAAGGATGTCCAATCTTGGTTGGACTATTGGGAATAAAGGAGGATATCATCTTGCAAAACCAAATAATATTAAAAATATTATTACTTCCAAATTTAAGGAGAAATTGTGGCGCAATAAAGAGTTCAAGGGAAAAAGAAAACTACGATATTATAAAGAGGGTTTCAACTCCAATCTTAAAACCCAAAATGATATTTTTGGCTTGACTATTGTTAAGAAGAAAATGGAAATTACGAAGATAATAACTAATTCTCATGAGCTACATAGTGAAAGTGGGCATTGGTGAGTTCCCAAAATACCATGAGATGAAAGAATTTGTCACCTTTGTGATCCTAAAAGGATTGAAGATGCAAATCAATTTCTCTTAGAGTGTCCATCTTATGCTCTCATTCGATCTAATTTAAAAAAAAAATGCCATGCTACCAACCTTCTTGACTTTTTAACTATGTTCCATAAAGAGTTTGAGATGGGGGGATGCGGGTGCAGGGAGACACACAAGGGGGGAGTGTGGGAGTACCCTCAAATGTTAGGGAAATTTAGGGGGGACAGGGGGACGTCGATATATATATATATATATATATATATATATATATATATATATATATAGATAATGGAATTATAAATACATTAATACATAATTGAATTAAATAATGAAATACACTGATGCATACTCATCATTCATATTGATGCATATATCATTCATCCATAAACCAAGATATTTAACAATGAAATACATTGATCCATATTCGTCATTCGAGAATCTACATTGATTTAAAAATTAAATTCATCATTCATCCCTTTATACTCTATATTGATTTAAAATTTAATTTCTTCATTCATCATTGTAGAATCTAATTAGTACTAAGCAAAATAGATTATAGTAGATACAAAAGTTTGAAGACTAGAATAGTAAATTGATATAACTCAAACACAAAAATGGTAAAGAGTGATGAGTCAAAGAATCAATCTAAGGTCATCAATATCTAGAGTCAAGACTCGAAAGTTAAAACTGAAAATTAAAAATGGACAATGAGCATTGAAGGAGCATCACGACGTAGGAGAGGCAACAATTCACTGGTAATTCAAATAGCACTTCATGGTAAGATAAGTAGAGGTTTTGAGCTTGGTAAGTCAAATGAGTGAATTAGGGATTGCAAATTAGTTTAGGTTTTGATATTTGCTATTTTTATTTTATTTTTAATATTTCAAGGGTTATTAGACAAAATTGAGGGGGAAATGTCCCTCCACCCAACATTTCTCCCATGGTTTCTCAAGTCAATATAATTTCATCAAGAAATTTTGAATTCCACGAGTCATATGATCCTTGGATAGTGCCTACTCCCTCAAAATGGGTGATTCTGAGCTTGGTGATCTTGATCAAATGCGAGTTCTAGACCCTCATACTTGATAGAATCAAATGGGAACATTGTAACCCCCACAATCCTGATATCCTGAAAATTGTTGTCTCTGTTGAATTTTGAAAGAGATATGAAATTATATTTTCTCCATCTCTCAAACATCCCGAGTCATTTCATGGTAATGTTAAATATTAAGTAAAAGGATGAAAATTAATCTTTTTACTTTAAGAATTTAACATTACCATTAATTACATAACATTACTAGGACCTAAGGGTTGAATATTAAGCTTCCCCACTCATAAATGATTGTTTTCAAGCAAAAATAAGGCACGGGGGATTCACTCAATGAACATCTAACCTATCACATGTGTTTGTGGCATACTAAACAATACCCTTAATTTGATACATATTGGAAAATACCTCTAAAAATCACATTATTTAACCCCCTAACAATATGAATCCAATACACCTTCACAATTAAAAAAACCCCTACTTTTTCTAGATATTTAGGTATCCATTTTTTACCCCTTTATATTTTTCATTAATTTTGAGCTCCCCTTTTTATACATGCCAATATAAAAACCCTTTACCCCCTATTATATCCTCAATATATTATGTCTTTTTTTCCTTAATATATATCTCCCAATATGAACACACGTTGTATGGTATTACTCCCCTAGTGAAGTCCTCGTTAACTAGGGGAGGCACCTAGCCCTTTTTAAGGGGTACGCCCATACACACCCTTTTTGGGGAGTCCCATCTCCCACTCTAGGGAAACCCCCTCCCATTGTGTCTCCCCAAAAGAGGGACGTGGGGAAGCATTTTCTAAATGTCCCTTGTCCCAGGTGCATGTGGTGCGAGAGGTGCGTGCACCCCACCCTGGAAGATGCATCCTCATGGAACATTGTGTTTTTAAGTCATCAAACTATGGTGATATGACAACACTTCTCTCTCTTATTTTTTAGCATAAGAATAAAATGCTAAAACATTATGATTAGTCACTTACATTCTTAAAGTCTAATAAATCATATAGATATTAATAAACATTAATCATTACCGTCAATATAATTTCTTTTAATTTTAAAAATTCGCTACAATAATTTTTGATGATGATGATGGTGGTGGTTAACGTCCACTGAGACCAAATTGGTCTATCAGACCTACAATTTTCTTAGTTTTTAATTATTTGGCTCCTCGTTTTTCTTGGCAATATTGGTGTTGTAGCTTTCTTTTTTTTCTCTACGGTCTTCCAATTTCCTTTATCTTGCATCTCCTTCATCTCTTATGGTTCTTGGGACATTGGTGTCTTAGCTTCGTGATCTATTGTGTTCGTCCTTTTGAAGATAGTCGGAGAAGAAGTTTGGTCTAGGAGATCTGCTTTGTTGTTAAATGAAGATTTATTTTGTGTGGAATTCGAATCCTCATAGTTGCTGATTTGTTGGGCGGGGCTTTCTCCCTGCTTATCTTGAGAGTTGTTTCTTTCTTGCCCGATTTCTTGTAATTCAGAGTTTTCTCTAGAGTATTCTTCTTTGATGATAGTGTAGTGTTCTTTTTGTGCTCCTTCCCACCATGTAGATCTGTGGTGGTTTTTTCTAGCAGAATTTTTCTGGGAGGCTTTTGGGCAATTTTTGGCTAGATGGCCTGTCTCAAAGCAGGATCGACATCTGAAGAGGACACTTTCATAATCGAGTTTCTGGTTCCACACATAGTCTTTACTTGTTAGGTTTATTTCAGCTGGGAATCCGGCGCTGAAGTCCATTTCCACACAAATGCGTGCATAGGTGGTTCTGGCATACTCCTCTGTTTTTGGGCACCTGCAGTAAAATATATATGCGTGCTATTTTTTAATAACCTGCATCTAAAGCATCATTATTAACCGTCTTTGAATTCATCAATAAGGAATAATCTAATTCAATTAAAAAGTAATGTGATTCAATAAAAATAGTAATGAACCCAACCTTGGAGAATAATGTGGAAGGAAAATAATTTAATATATAAGATAATTTGTCATTTAAAATTAGTATTTTATTAAATTTTGTAAATATAAATTAAATGGGGTAAATATTTAAATATTATTAATTTTGTTTGAAAAATAGAGGTAGATGTAAAATTTTAATATTGTATTCTAATATAAAGAAAAATATAGAAGTATAATATATTTATATATATTAAAACAATACAATATCCTATAAAATATTTAAATAATATTTAAATAAAATTAGAGAATAAAATATAATTATAATAATTCTATTCTAATTTATTTCTCAAACATAAAATAAATTTCTATAAATTATTGATTTTTAAAATCTTACAATTTATTTTAAAATTTTATTAATGAAATGTATAATAAATTTATTTTAAAATGTCACTAAAACAATGTATAATATTATTATTCTATAAATTTATTTTAAAATGTCACTCAACAAATGTATAATATTATTATTTTATTCATAGAAGGAAAAGAAAAGGTTGAGTAAGTATATATATTCATTTCATCATAATTCATCATTATACCATTAAAAAAAGTTATTTCATAACCAATAGAATTAGAGCAGTAACGAATCCTTTAATGGAAGCGAACTCAAGAGATGCAGAGCTCTGGAATCCCTTGCGACGGCTAGGGTTTTTCCTAGTTGGGCGATCTATGTTGAAATCACATGGATCTCTTTGCAACTCTCTTCTGCATTCTGAACAATGGTGAATCTTAGTGATTCAAAGAAGAAGACGATATCTATTGCATGAACAATTGCCAGTGCATCAAGCTCTTCGGTTTTGTAGAGTGCCATGCTGTAAACTGGATTTGTTCTTCTAGTAGTTCAAGAAGTTCCTTCCCTTAATATTCCTTTGGAGGAGGCAACTTTCAACTATGAAAAATATTTTTCGGAGCAAGGTTTGGTCTGTAGGTTTAATGGGTTTTGGTCGCGATTGACTAATCTTCACAAGTGGATCTTTAATTCATGGAAACCTCTCTTGTCAGATGATCTAAATTTTTATCCTATGGCTCAAGGTTTTTTGTTGTTGTTGTTTTTGACAATATTGAGGATAAGAGGGTTATTTGTGAAATCCAGGTTGTGAATCTAGGGTAGTGTCAATCTCATAATGTAGCCCTGGTCTCCCACCTTTGATCCGGTTACGACACCAACTCTATGGTTGCAGTTTGGGTAAGACTTTTGAACCTTCCCCTACACCTTTGGAATCTCCCATCATTATCCTCTATCGAGAATGCATTAGGAAAGTTTTATTGCTGCAACCCAAAATATGAATTTGTTTATAAGATTACTTATGCTCGAATATGTGGTCCCTCTTCAAGAAAGGTTTTCCCACTAAGATTAATCTATTGGCTCCATAATATGTATGGGTTCAAAAGCTCGATTATGAAAATGTTTCATTCCAATGAAGAGCATGGTATAAAACTAGGCATGTAATCAAAATCTACCCCAAGCGTCTATATAACAACAATGACCAAAAAAAAACCAAAAGCCCAAATGGTAGTTTTTGGAAAAATTTTAGTTGGAAATGGAGTGAAATTTTTGTATCATGGGGTATTCGCTTGAGGGTTTGGATTGAGCCCTTGTGCTCAATTTCAAACCTATAAGGAAGATTGGAATATGTAAAGGTTATGGCCTTGTAGCCAAATTAATTTTTAATACAAAACTTTAACAATTTCTTTAAAAAAATAATAATAATAAGGGAAAAAGAACATTAAACAAATATATCCACCCGATAATCAATCAACCATTTTGTTAGAAAGAGGATTCATCCTTCAAAAACATACATATTCATCTCATTTCAACCATTATATTAATAGAATCATAAGAAGAGCAATAAACCAAGTAAACATGCATGTTCATCAAACAACCACCTTGTAACCATTACATGCAATAGTTAAAAGAGAGCTATTACATTTATATACAATTGACTACTTATATTAATAAAATCACAAAAAGATCTTTAAACCAGAGAAAAGATGCATATTCATCCAACAACCACCTTGTAACCATTACATAAAATAATTTAAAGAGAGCTAATTACACAATTGACTACTTATATTAATAAAATCACAAAAAGATCTTTAAACCAGAGAAAAGATGCATATTCATCCAACAACCACCTTGTAACCATTACATAAAATAATTTAAAGAGAGCTAATTACATTTATGAAGGATATAAGTATAAAGGCTATAACATTTTGAAAATGTTTCTATGTTTTTTTATGTGGGCAATTAATCATTATATTTGTAAAAATATTGTGATATTTTGTGACATCACCATTTACACTAAGATTTGGAATTTATATACTAATACCTATATAACACACATTTTGTCAAAAACATGTATATTAATTTTACCCATAATCAAATAATTTTTTTTTCTTTAAACATACCTATTAACATAATAATTATTACTTTTACTAGCATAAAAATGATATTAAAATTAATAAAATAATGTTTTTTGACATAATAATTATTATATTAATTACCTATTTAAATAAACACCTTTATTAACCTAAAAATCATAATTTATAAATATAATTTTCATAATATAATATATTATTAATAAAAAAATCATATTAACAAGCATCTCATACATAAATATCTTAACCTTACAACAAATAAACTGCTTTATTATTAATATTTAATATTTCTGTGGATAAAAATAATAATAATTATTTATTAATATTTTTATATTATAATGGTTAATAACAATGTCTAATAAAAAACAATAAAAATAATCAATTAATTATTAAAGAGATGACGATTTTAATATATATTATATTTCTTTTAGTTGACTGATTTATAAAGAGATTTGAACTTCACATGAATTATCTAGTAAACTTAAAAATTAATATAAAATAAAAATTATTTTAAGTAATATTTTTTTATTTAAAATTTGTTGATATAATTTTAACATAATAAAATTTATACAATAAATTATAAATGGTAGTTTTTAATTAATTTAAATTTCCAAAAAAAATAAATTTTTAATAATAATTATATAAAAAATATTTTGTCGAAATGTTTCGAACCATAGTGTGATTCATTGTCTTAAAAAATTCAGATTTTTAAGACAATCTAAAAGAATTCCCAATCATCATCACTTTCATATATAGTAGAGTAAAAGGAAAGAAAAAAAATCTTTATATCATATGAATGAGACGTGGCATCGAAAAAGTGAATATGATGCAAGTCAAAAATATGTTTTTTTCCAAAATTGTCTATAAAAATGGAGAAAGGTGGAGGAATTACCTAGACAACCAAAAAATACATCGTCCTCCCATTCTATTACGTTAACCCGCTATGAACGAAAAGTTGCCACCTATCATTCACATTCAGCGCTTTGTCAGAATCCCGTCAAGGCACATCTCACAGATTTTTCTATACCCGCCAGGGAATCATGTATCTTGAACGCTAGAAAATCTGCGTTCGTATCCACAATCCGAGGAAACAAAAAGAAATCATGACACACAAGAAGAATAATGGCATTCACATCAAAAACATAACAGGAAAAATAGTAAACCATGAACTGTGATAAAATTATATAGAATTTTCACAGAAAATGTACAGCACATGATGTAGTAGCAGAGAGAAAATAAATTGATATATTCGGCGAATCTACAAAAATTAGGATGGTTTGTTACGTAGAAGGGCCCTTCGTGTTTTCTGTGGATTTTGCATTAATCTTGTTTCGTACCAAATTGCAAAAAGACACTGTAGTGGGCATGCAACGCCCATGGAGATTGCGCTAAAAACAGACACCATCCCGCCTGTAATAATGGCGGATTCTGTAGCGTAATATAAAACTAGAATAATGCCTTTGTCTGTATGTGGGTCTCACGAATCCAGTACCAGGCCTGTGTTTTCAGATACAGAATGAGAATGGCTGTGTTCGCCCTCATATGTTACAATCAATACGTTTGGATCGTCCAGGGCGCGTTCTACGTGCTTTCTTGCAGGGCAACCTCTCACTGTGCTGCATTTGTAATAACCTCTGCAAGATCCAAGCAATAAACTACCCGTCAGAGCCATTAAAACAGAAAAACAGAAAAAGAGAGTATCATATTTTTTATTTATATTGATCTAAGTTTTTTGTTCTTGAAGATGGGTAAAGATAGTGATATGTATATTTGCTGGCTTCGGTCACATATGTTGTATGTTGATTCTTCAGTGGGGATCTCCCCCACTGGAGAGAAAAAAACATAGTGAGACTATTGCAAATTGATTCCAAATTGGAAAATTTCAAAGGCTTAAGTTGATAATGGGACTTGTTTCCATATTACTTATAAAATGTTAATCGCAAAACAAAACAATCTAACAAAAATCCACAAAATTCCAAAAAAAAATACCATAATATAATAATATTAACTACAAAAATCTACATGATAAAATGAAAAATTTAACGGTAATAGACCTTGGATGTGGAGAGCCCTTAATGGGCTTCTGTCCATATTTTCGCCATGAGAATTCATCAGATGGAATGTCCGCCAATTTTGCACTGACTGCAGGTACTCTGATAGTTCTTTTCACTCTGGACTTCCTGTATAAGCAGCCCAAACAAAGGTGAAAAATGTGACACAATTAGGAAGAATAGTATATTTATTTACATAATAATCATGATAGGTTGATATACTCTATGTTGCATAAACCAGATTTTATAAATAATATAAAATATATAACTTAGTAAATTTTGCATACATGTTTTTGGAAATTTAAATTTATTTTTTTGGGAAATTTGTGAAAAGAAAAACAAATGGTTAACCAAATCACTCAAATTAATAATATTATCATATATGTGCACAACCCCTTAGGATGTATCATATTAACATGGTTTGAAATGTTGATCCAAAAATTCATATAAAAGTTTCAGAAAATTGTTAGCACTATAAAACTGATAGCAAAAGTCTGTGTCTTAAAATTGAAAGTGTTATCAAAATATGTTAGTTAACTTATATAGTGTCATTGGAATTTATATGTTATTATCAACTAGATATCAAAATCAATATTGAACTACAGTAATGTTTTAAAGTTGAAGAAATTCTTTGAATGATTTTTTGAAATCCTTTCACAAAATTGAAAATTCTTGTAAAAGAAACCATTCCAGAACACCTAACATACTACAAGTAATATTATTGACTAGTATAGTGAATGTTTTAGTAGGTAAGTATAACTGGTGAATGAATGTTTTAGTTGGTGAATATCAAGTCATGGTTTACTGGTTGGCCTAGTGTCCATATTGAAATGACAGTGGCCATCCAAAATTCAATGCATTTGTAGATAGATAAAGGAGTTGAAGAATCCCCAGCTCTGTGCACAGGAACTACTACCAAAATGAATAATGGTGTGACAACGTACTTGCGTTTTGAAGAGCAGTGGCAGCGTCCGCCTGTAGTGTTACACTTTCCTGAGAGATCGTCAGGTTTTCCATGGATGCAAGCTTTCTTAGAGGACGATAATGGCGGTCGGCCTACGGCTGTTGGGCTGAGAGATCGAACCAGTATAGAAGTTTTATCGCACGGATCCGATGCTGTGAGTGTTGAAATGAAGGAGTTAGTGGAGGATAATGGGGAGGAAGAGATCACTGACTCTTTAAAGGACCTGGAACCCATGAAGCTGTAATCTGAATTTACTGGCACTAATGAAATCTTGGGCTGCTGAGGGCTTGAGTCCATAACAGGGTTCTGTGCAGGGGCCTGGACGTGCAACGGGGTGGGACGGAACAGGGTGTTGTTATTCAATGGCGCAGGGGAGATAAAACCTACAGAATCCTTCAAGGGTTCTTGAGAAGAACAAGATGCAGCAGCAGCAGCAGACATATTCGCATGGCCGGGTTCAAAAGGGGGGAAATTTTGGGAGCCGGAACTGAAGATCCCGCTGGGGCTTTTCTGAAGCGAGCACGGCCTGTCGTGGTTCCGAGCATGGAAACAACCCTTTTAAATCGATTTGCAGCCATTTCTGCAGCAGACCCGCACGGGCTCTCTCTTTCATCTTGCATTTCCCGGTGCCGGGATATTAATTGTATCAGATTCTGCACGCTCTCCAGCGGCAGAAGCCGCCTGGTGCACGTCGCGGTCCATGAAATTCCTGGAGTCCAGCATCTCTACGGCCATGTCTTTTCACTCAACTGCCAAAACACAGAAACCAAATGCTAAGAAAGGGGGCCAAAATCGAGTTCCCAAAAAGAAAAGAAAAACAGAGCCCGAAATCAAGACCTTGGAGACGAAGGTTCGAAACTCACGGAGACTCATTTTTTGATGATATAATAATCTATAGCAAGTTTTGGAAGGATCATGTTGAAAATATTGACAGGGTGCTACAATTATTGGAGGAGAAACAATTATATGCAAAAAGATCCAAATGTTTCTTCGGAGTACAAGAGGTGGAATATCTGGGTCATATTGTATCTCATGAAGGAGTTAAGGTAGACCTTAGCAAAATTAAAGCTATTAAGGAATGAAAAATCCCCACATCCATAAAGCATCTGCGAGGATTTCTCAGGTTGACAGGGTATTATCGCAAGTTTGTTAAGAATTATGGGAGAATCGCA
The DNA here is from genome assembly GCA_031772625.1 of Pinus tabuliformis. Taxonomy (NCBI): domain Eukaryota; kingdom Viridiplantae; phylum Streptophyta; class Pinopsida; order Pinales; family Pinaceae; genus Pinus; species Pinus tabuliformis. Next base: position 526,466,441 of record CM062809.1, on the reverse strand, counting down.
GTACCTCTAACAACATTATTGAAGAAAGATGCATTTTCATGGACTCCAGAAGCAACAAAGGCCTTCGAGCATCTTAAAGAGGGAATGTGCCAAGCACCGGTCTTAGCTACACCAGACTTCACAAAAACCTTTATTGTGGAATGTGATGCTTCAGGAAATGGAATTGGTGTTGTTTTAATGCAAGATGAAAGACCCATTGCTTTCGAAAGTCATTCAATCAAGGGAAAGTTTTTACACAAAGCTATTTATGAGAAGGAAATGTTGGCAATACTCCATGCACTTAAGAAATGGCGACCCTACCTAATGGGAAGACACTTCAAGGTAAAAATGGATCATGATAGCCTTAAATACTTTTTAGAACAAAGATTATCCTCTGAAGAGCAACAAAAGTGGGTCACAAAGATGTTGGGGTATGACTTTGAAATCATCTACAAAAAGGGAAGCAAAATGTGGTGGCAGATGCACTCTCACGAAAGGATGAGGATGTGGAAGAATTGTTGTGACCCATTTCTATTATCCAACCGGATTGGATAAACGAAGCAAGGGAGGAATGGAAGAATGATGAAGAAGTGTGGGCACTTATTCGAGAGTTACAACAAGACTCCAGTACATCTGATACATTTAGCTGGCAAAATGATTCGTTATGGTACAAAGATCGCTTATACCTCGGTAAGAATTCTTAGCTAAAACAAAAGATTCTTATGGAATTGCACACTTCTCCCTTAGGATGGCACTCAGGATTTTTAAAAACTTACCACAGGGTTAAAAATGAATTTTTTTGGGAGGGCCTTAAATCAAATATTCAAAAGTTTGTGGCAGAATGTTTGGTTTGCCAACAAAATAAAGTTGAAACAATTAAGACACCGGGTCTATTACAACCTTTATCCATTCCAAGCCAACGTTGGGAGGAGGTTTCAATGGATTTTATCACAGGTTTACCCAAGTCCGAGGGAAAGAGTATCATCATGGTCATAGTTGACAGACTTACCAAGTATGCACATTTTGGTGCATTATCACATCCATTTAAAGCCAGTATAGTTTTTACTGCATTTATGGAAACAATTCAAAAGCTACATGGAAACCCAAAGATTATTGTAAGTGACAGAGATCCCATTTTCACTGGAAATTTTTGGATAGAATTATTTTCTTGTCTTGGTACTCAGTTAGCTCATAGCTCATCTTATCATCCTCAATCTGATGGGAAAACTGAGATAGTAAACAAATGTTTGGAAGGATATCTTCGTTGCTTTGTATCTGATAAACAGACACAATGGGTCAAATGGTTGCCTCTGGCTGAATGGTGGTATAACACTTCCTTCCATACAACAACAAAAATGACCCCATTTATGGCACTTTATAGATATTAGCCACCATCCATCACATCATATTTAAGAGAAAATTCTAAGGTTCAAGCAGTGGAACATCACATCGAACATCAATAGCATGTCCTCCAACTCTTAAAGGATAACCTTGTGTTGGCACAGAATAGAATGAAACAACAGGAAAATCAACATCGCAGTGAAAGAAGTTTTGATGTAGGTGATTGGGTATTCCTACGGCTACAACCATATAAGCAAATGTCCCTCAAGCAAGCTAAGAAGGATAATAAATTATCACCAAAGTATTATGGTCCGTACAAGGCATTGCAAAAGATTGGTACTACGGCATACAAATTGGAGCTTCCTGTAGCTTCTCGATTGCACCCAGTTTTCCATGTTTCATGTTTAAAGAAGGTTATAGGTGACAAGCTCCCAGTTCAAACAATATTGCCAGAACTTGACGAGGAAGGAAAAATTATATTGGACCCAGAAGTAGTCACAGAAACAAGAACTCGACAGTTACGAAATCGATCAATTTCGGAGTATCTTATCAAGTGGAAGAACTTATCCACTGAAGATTCCACATGGGAGGATGAAAATTTTATACGGAAGCATCCAAAACTACTGAAGCATTGAGGACAACACTTTTTTGAAGGAGAGGGGCATGTTGGGTCCCTATAATACTAGTGATTACCCCATTACTATTGTAGTTGTATCCCTTATTAATATTGTTGTGCCCCTATTGTCCCCATATTGTTATTACTGTGCCCCATAGAATCCCTCTATTATTATTTTTGTGGCTTTATATTATTATTGTTAGGTCGGCTGGGTTATATTGTGACTCCTTAGACTCCTATATATAGAAAGGAGGTTTTGTCATTTGAATCATCCAAGAATTGCTCATTTATGTAATGTAAAGGAGGTTGCCCCCTCGAAGAGGCTGAATTCTAAGGCATGGATCTCTCTTTTCTATATTTTGTGAGCTGGTTTCATAACATGCTCTTCCTCTGCGCATAATCTCTTACCCACTACTCTTCTTCCTTACCAGGTTGGGAGAGGGTTCAACGCTCTTCCTTTGCACATAATATCTTACCCACTACTCTTCTTCCTTACCAGGTTTGGAGAGGGTTCGATGCTCTCCCTATGCTCATAATCTCTTAGATTATGTTGTAGAATTAAGGAGGAACGTATCAATCTTGACTAGGGTTCTAGATTGTGTTGTATAATCCATTAGTTCATGATGTACAAGGGTTTGAGACCTCAAGACGAAAAGATGTCGAGAAACGTGGTGCTAATAGCAGGGAGAGTGAGATTTTTTGGAGCAAATCATATCGATTTGGAGAATCGAGGCATGCATCTTAGCAAGGTATGTAAGGTATGTATGAAATGAAAAACCCAAAAGCCAAAGGAGGAGTAGGAAATTGACAAAAAAAAACTAGATATCACAAGTATTATTGCTCACGACACATAGAGTTCCATGGGATTAAGATATTAGATATTCACATCCATATTCCAAATGTAAATTGTCATCCGAGTCAACATTGGTTTCCTATTACTTTATCTGGAATTCTTGGTGAAAAATTATTATGTTCATGAAAGATATCATCAGAAGAAAATTCACTCCCTCAAAACACCAATCTCTAGGGCCAGAGCCAGAGCCAGAGCCTCAAAGTTAGTCTCAAATACAAAGCAACTTTAGTTGTCACAATTATTGTAAGTTTATTTCATGTTGGTCTTTGCATTTAGAGATTTGGAAGACTAGGCCTTAGAACTAAGTGGGCTATCCATGAGGTAATATACACACTAGTCCAACCAATTTCATAGATTGTATTTGGGGTAGAAAATTGGACATGAGAAGAAATTCAAAGATATAGCACATCCAAAGTATCTATATCTTCGGTGTCTTTTGAATTTCATTCTGAATATAATATTCTTGATATCTGTAATCATCAGGTTCATGTCCCCAACTCTTAATCCATATAGTATTCTCCCTCTTGATGAAATTTTTGCATTGATACTTTTCCCTACCCGTGGATTTCTGCTGGCGTTAGCCCTCAAAGGAACTACATGAATCACCATTGTTGACGAAATAGAGAAAAATTACGCGGACCTCTTCTAGATGGTAGCACTCTGAATCCTGGCACTAAGAAAGAATTAATAACCCTTATGCTACAACAAGTATTATGTCAAGGGCTACATAGTGATGGATGAATCCGCTATTGAACAAAGGTTACATAAATGCTTTGTAATTGACAAATGTTCCTGCACTTGAACCTGGTGATTGTAGAAATTCTCACTGTATATCAACAGATTATGAAATATACTAAAACATAATACAAGATCTGTAGAAATTCCCACTGTAGATCAACAAATTATGCAATATACTAAAACACAATACAAGATATACTTCTACAACACTTTGCAGAAGCTTAATCAAATTGAGAATGATCAATGAGAACACATATAACTGAGAATGAGAAATCAATCACACATATAAAATAGAAGAAATATCACGAGGAAAGCCTCAACCTAAAACCCCAATCTCTGTATTATCATACAAGTGGAAATATAGTCTGTAATACAAAAAGAATTAGCTCACAAGCTATCCTGCTCTCTCTGCAATCCCTCTGCTGCTCATAGACAGTCAAAGGCTTGTCTCAAACATTCTCCTCTGCCCTCCAAGCCTCCTATTTCTTTGCGCAATTTTTCTTGGGGTCCAGTGAAGCCACATGTGTGAATTGGCCTCTTCACATACTCACTAACCTCTGATCTCACTGCGCAGTCCTGAAGGAGATAAATCCTTCTCCATGGATGAGTTTCTTTTATAGGAAAAAATCCATCCAACTGATAGTACATTGTCCCTCCTCTGATCTCAACTGGGTCTCTGTATGAACTGACATGAATGAGTTATTTATGAGAGAATATTTAGTTATCTGAAGTGCAACAGTTCTATGCAAGCATGCATTAACTAACTGAACGCACATTAATTTAAACAAACTGTTTAAATCAATCTAACTAGACTTGACTCAGTTGACTGAGCCAACTAATTACAACTCAAATTAGAACTCATCCTTATCTCTTTAACTGATGGATAAATTCCTCAATTAATAGCGAAATTGTTGCATGTCCTCACATAGACTTCATGTTTGATTTTTCACAACTAATTAAATCATGGTGAATTAATTAATTTATTTACAAACAACTGTTAAGTTCAAATTTGAATTTTACTTCCTATTTTTAGTCTAGGGACTAAATAAAAATAGGAATCCATCCCAAACTGCTAAAAATAGAATGCTATTTTTAGCACTTCCATTTTTCATTCCCTGTTGCTCAATCTAGCACTGGTACCCAAACTGCTATTTATAGTAGTGCTATTTTTAGCATTTCTTGTTGCCATTTTCAACACTCCTCTCAACAAGAAATGCTTCAACTCGAACTTGATCCTTTACCTTTGGAATGTTCTGCATACAACACGTCTACCAAGTGTGGTTGCTCCAACAACTCTAAAAACAAAAAAAAAACTCCCAACTGACCTCTGTTGGGCTAGAAACATACTCTGATGTTGAAGCTCTACCTGCTGCTGACAAGTGCTCCCTCTCTGACCTCTGAGCTGCTACAACACTCCATGCATCTCGCACCGTTGCACACCTCTTTGTGCCATCCTGCACTGGTGCAACACTCCTGTGCCTTTTGCATTATTGTAGCCTGCTCGCTCTGCATTGTCTTAGGATTCCTACACTGTAGCTCTCTCTGTCGCTCCATATGCATTTGTATCTACCCACTCAGCTAGTCCTTCTACTCCTCATCGGGGCTCCCATAGCAAAGTTGAATCAAAGAGGTTGGGTACCTCAAGGATCCTACCCCTATTCCAACCTTCTTGACACTGTCACTCCACATTGCCCCACCTCCTACTTGGAGGTATGGATGCATGTGATCCCTCTGCCCACTTGACTCAAAATTTCCCCCTACTGGAGGTCTTTGCATGAGTGGATGCCTCCACTCTGTCTCCTCTCGGCTTCCCTAGTTGTGGCTTCTCCACAACCTCCTGAAGCTGCTTTTCCAATTGTGGCTCCTCCACAATTGTCTGAGACTTCTTCTGGCGCTGCATGTTGAGAGGTAATTTACTCTCCCTCTCAACCTCCAAATATCTAACATTTTCCTTGCTCCTAAAGGCGTTGCATGCATCTTGTACCTCAAGTGCATATAGGTTCTTGGCTAGCACACCAATCTGTTTCATATTTCCTGCCATCACGAAATTTTCTATAAAAAGAGCTAATTTTAAATCAGCGCTATCTCCCTCATCCGAACTCTGATTTAGCCGATTTGTTTTTTGAATTTGGGTCTTTTTCCGCAGGGAATCTAGATTTGCTATTTGTTTCTAAAAATTTTGTACAAAAATTTTAAGATCTGCTATGAAAACTCGCGGCCCAAAACTCAAAACTTTGAAATCTCCTCTAGTATATTGTTCTCTGCTTTGATTACCTTTGTTTCAATACCATGTAGAATTTTTCTACAAATCAGATAGCTCTGATACCATGTAGAAATTCCCACTGTAGATCAACATAATATGCAATATACTAAAACACAATACAAGATCTACTTCTACAACACTTTGCGGAGGCTTAATAAAATTGAGCACGATTAATGAGAACTCATATAACTAAGAATGAGAAATCAATCACACATATTACACATAAGAAATATCACGGGGAAAGCCTCAGCCTGAAGCCCCAATCTCTGTATTATTATACAAGTGGAAATATAGTCTGGATTACAAAAGGAATTAGCTCACAAGCTATCTTGCTCTCTCTGCAATCCCTCTGCTGCTCATAGACAGTCAAAGGCCTCTCTCAAACCTTCTCCTCTGCCCTCCAAGCCTCCTATTTCTTTGCGTAATTTTTCTTGGGGTTCAGTGAAGCCATATGTGTGAATTGGCCTCTTCACACACTCACTAACCTCTGATCTAACTGTGCAGTCCTGAAGGAGATAAATCCTTCTCCATGGATGAGTTTCTTTTATAGGAAAAAATCCATCCAATTGATAGTACACTGTCCCTCCTCTGATCTCAACTGGGTCTTTGTATGAACTGACATGCATGAGTAATTTATGAGAGAATATTTAGTTATTTGAAGTGTAGCAGTTATATGCAAGCATGCATTAACTAACTGAACTCACATTAATTTAAACATGGACTTGACTCAGTTAACTGAGCCAACTTATTACAACTCAAATTAGAACTCATCATTATCTCTTTAACTGATGGATAAATTCCTCAATTAATAGAGAAACTGTTGTATGTCCTCACATAGACTTCATGTTTGATTTTTCAAAACTAATTAACTCATGGTGAATTAATTAATTTATTTTCAAACAGCTGTTAAGTCCAAATTCGAATTTTACTTCCTATTTTTAGTCCAGGGACTGACTAAAAATAGAATGTTATTTTTAGCACTTCCATTTTTCATTCATTGTTGCTCAATCCAGCATTGGTACCCAAACTGCTATTTATAGCAGTGTTATTTTTAACACTTCTATTTTTATCATTTCTTGTTGCCATTTTCAACAAGATCTACTTCTACAACACTTTGTGGAAGCTTAATCGAATTAAACAAGATCAAGAGAACACATATAACCAAGAATGAGAAATCAATCACACATGACACAAAAGAAATATCACGGGGAAAGCCTCAGCCTAAAACCCCAACTCTGTATTATCATACAAGTGGAAATCTTGTTCAAATTACAAAAAGAATCAGATCTCAAGCTATCCTGCTCTCTCTGCAATCAAACAATTACAGCTCACACACTGAATAGACATTGTATATGTCCTCCTCAAGCCCTCCAAGCCTCTTATTTCCTTGCACAATTTTTCTTGGGGTCCAGTGAAGCCACATGTGTGAATTGGCCTCATCACACTCACTAAAACCTCTGATCTAACTGTGCAATCCTCAAGGAAAGAATTCCTTCTACATGCAAGGAATATTCACAATGGAATATTCTAGCAACTGATAGTACACTGCCCCTCCATCAGATATCAACTGGGTCTTTGTCTGAACTGACATGCATGAGCTATTTATGAGAGAATACTCAGTTATCTGAAGTGCAGTAGTTACATGCATGCAAGCATTAACTAACTGAACTTACATTAATTCAACAAACTGTTTGAATTAACCTAACTGGACTTGACTCAGTTAACTAAGTCAACTAATTACAACTCAATATCACAGCTCACTCTTATCTCTTTAACTGATGGATGAATTCTTCAATTAATGGAGAAACTATTGCATGTCCCCACATAGACGTCAAGTTTGATTTTCCTTAACTAATTAACTCAAGATGAATTAATTAATTAATTTACAAACTGTTGCTAAGATCAAATTCGAATTTTAATTCACTAATTTAGAATAGGGACTGACTAAAATAGGAAGGTATCCCGAAATGCTATTTATAGAATGCTATTTTTAGCACTTCCATTTTTCCATCCATTGTTGCTAAGATCAACACTGGCTGAATTGTTATTTATAGTAGTGCTATTTTTATCAATTCTATTTTTAGCATTTCTTGTTGCTATTTTCAACACTACCTCTCAACAAGAAAAGGATTATTAGTAACCCCAATCCTGTCTCTGTGGAACTTGAACTTGCATTTTGACAATGCCTTTGTCAAAATATCTACATCATGTTCCTTGGTTGAAACATACAGCAACAACATGATCCTCTTGACCACACAGTCTCGAAGATGGTGATACCGGATATCTATGTTCTTGGACCTGTCATGAAAAACTGTATTCTCATAGAGTTTGATACAACTCTGGTTATCGCAGTAGATCATTGTAGGATCCATCATCTGACCAAACAATCCCACTAGAATCTTCCGCATCCAAATGGCCTCACATGTAGCCTAACTAGTAGCCATGTATTCAGCCTCTGCTAAGCTGAGTGCAATTGATCTATGTTTCCTGTTGTACTAGGAAACTACAACTAAACCAAGGTTGAAGATTCCTCCAGAAGTTCTCTTCTGGTCTTATGGACTCCCTGTCCAATCCGCATCTGTGAAGCCCTAAAGCTTCACTCCCTCTGTTCGTCTGTACCATAATCCGAACTAAGATGTGCCTCTGAAGTATATCAACACATGCTTCGCTGCCTTCAAAAACAACTTGGTAGGCTGAATCATAGCCTGAATCAGCGGGTTCACTGCAAAGCATAAGTTGGGTCATGTGTTCACCAGATACATAAGTGAACCCACCAGCTGTTGATAAACAATAGCAGCTACTATCTCACCTGAAGTAGCATACTCCTTCCTCCAGTTCTTAGCTAGAGGAGTCTGCATGGGCTTGCACTTCTCCATGTGAAAGTGCCTGAGTATCTCATTGGCATACTTGCCATGAGACACAAATACTTCCCCATCTTTCTGCCACATCTCCATGCCTAGAAAGTAGTGCATAAGGCCCATGTCCTTCATCTCGAACTCTCTTGCAAGGTCATCCTTGCAAGACTGTATCAACTGATCATCACCTGTCAAAATCAGATCATCGACATAAAGAACAATGATCGATGGTTTACCTTCTACCATGATGTGGTAAAAGTTCACATCTGCTTCACTCTTGGTGAAGCCCAAACCGGTGAAATAGTTTTCGATGTTGGTGTACCAAGCACAAGGTGCTTGCTTCAGCCCATACAAAGCCCTCTTGAGTTTGCACACATGCGACTCACGATCGAAGGTCTTGAAACCCTCAGGCTGCTTAATGTACACCTCCTCCTCAATCTTTCCATTGAGGAATGATGTCTTCACATCCATCTGGTGGATCTTCCACCCCATCTGAGCTGATAGTGCCAACATTGATCTAATCGATGAGTACCTAGCTATGGGAGCAAAAGTCTCATTGTAGTCGATCCCCTCGACCTGTGAGAAACCCCGGGAAACAAACCCTGCCTTAAGTTTCTCAACACTGCCATCAGCTACCTACTTTACCTTGTAAAGCCATCTAGAAATCACCATTGACTTGCCATGAGGCCTTGGGAAAACATCCCACACACTATTCCGAATGATAGAGTCATACTCCTCTACCATTTCATCAACCCAGAATGGTTGCTGCACTGCCTCCTTGAATGAAGAAGGTTCGGTATCTACACACTCCCCAACTAGGGCCATGTATCTAGTGTATCGCTCAGGTGACCTCCTCTATTTGCGCTGAGAGGATGGTTGTCCCATATTCTCCTGCACATCCAACATCAACCTGTCAGCCTCCCTTGAGCGTTTTCGCCCATCTCTGGAAGTATCAGCATGAGTGGATGTCTCCACTCTCGGATCCTCTGCATGTGGCTGCTTCGCATCAATCTGAGGCTTCTCATCCTTAGGAACTAAAAGTTCCTCATCTGCATGCAACTCGAGCTCCCTCTCAAGTGACAAGCGTGTGGATTTTTGCTCGTCGAATTTCAGATCCCTATGTACCACAATCCTCTGAGTGGAAGGCAGGTACACCCGATAGTTGTGGGGTGTATTCGTGTACCCCACAAGTATTCCCAACTTAGCTGTTGGGTCTAGCTTCTTCATAGCATCTTTGGTCACATGACAGTAAATTGATGATCCAAAGATTCAGAAGTGACTTACATCAGGTCGCTTCCCAGAATAGGCCTCCATAGGTGTCTTCATCCCCAGTATAAGGTGTGGGCTTCTGTTCTGCAAGTATACTGTTGTATTGCATGCCTCAGCCCACAAATGCAATGGTAGGCTTTGGTCATGCAACATTGGTTGAGATGCTCCCACAATCAATCTGTTCTTCCTTTCGGCCACCCCATTTTGCTGTGGGTTATGGGGTGCCTCAATTCCCGTTTAATACCTTCTGCAGCGCAGAAGTCTTTAAACTGTTGGGAGTCATACTCTCAACCATTGTCGCTACGCAAGGCTTTTATTTTCTTTCCATATTTTTTCTCTGCCAAGGCTTTAAACTCACAAAACCTCAAGAAGGTCTGATCCTTCTTTTGCATAAAGTAGTTCCAGCATCTACGAGAAAAATTATCAATAAAAATAACATAGTACCTTTGTTTAGCGGTGGAGGCTATAGAGAAGGGCCCACAAAAATCTGAGTGAAATCACTCCAGGATTGCTCCAGCTCTACTGTCTCGATCCAGAAAGGAAGATTTCACATACTTACCCAAGGTACAACCTTTGCATGTAGTCGTCTGCTCAAGTTTTCCCTTGGGTAATCCAGTAGAAATCTGCTGCATGATCTTCAGGGCTCCATGGTGCAAGTGGCCCAGTATTCTATGCCATAGCTCGCCAACATCTTGGCTCTGCACCATCTCAGCTTTGGAACTCAAAGAAGCATAGTCATCTACCTCCAGCTTGTAGAGATTCTTGACTCGAATCCCTATTCGCTTTGTCTGTCCAGTATCGATATGCCTCAGGAATACCTTTCCTTGACTAAAGACTACATCATAGCCTTTATCTTCTAGCATAGCGACAGACACAAGATTCTTCTTCAGACTTGGAACATACTTTACATTAGTCAAGGTGAGGAGAGCTCCATGCTCCCTCTGAAACACGATACTTTCCATCATCGCCCATCTCTATCCGCATGTGGAGATCCTTCTCCTCCAAGGTACTGAAAATATTCTTGTCACCTGACATGTGGGATGAAGCTCCACTGTCCAGGTACCACACACATCCCACCATGGATGAGACCATGCATGCGATAAGCGAGAAATCCAGCTCAAACTGTGAGGCCAGTGCCTAATCATTAGATCCCTTCGAGGAACCTTTCTTGGATTTCTTCTGTGGACAATTCGTAGCATAATGGCCCACTTCATGACAATGAAAGAAACACACTTTCGATTTGTCAATCTTCTTCCCACCATGGGAAGAACCGGATTTGGGATGGGATGCCTTCCCTTTCCCTTTCCTCGCTTTACTCGGTAAGGCTAGATTTTCCTCATCTTCTTGCTTTGATGAGGATCCATCTCTAGTGCTTCTTCTTATTTCCTCCTGCATTAGATCCGACCAAAGTCATTCCCAATATGGCAATTTTTCTCTTCCATTAACTGACTCTTGGTAGCTATGCCAGCTCTTAGGAAGATCGAGGAGTGCAAGACTCACCATGTCATTATCAACGGTCGTGATTCCTACACTTCCAAGCTCATCCCTGCAGGTGGTGAGCTTGTTCAGATATGTAGAGATTGTGTTGCCCTTTTCACACTTGATCTTGCGAAGCTTGTCTTTCAGTGCCAACTTCCTCTGATTGTTGTTGTTCTGATATAAATTTTTCAATGTTTTCCACATCGAAAACGGTGTCTCCTTCCCATGGAGGCTCGAGACAATGTGGTCTCGAATTCCCTCTAGGAGGATTCTCCTTGCTCTAGCCACACATTTCTTCCATTTCGCCAGTTGAGTAGCATCAGTTGGCTTGGGGACTTCTTGATCAATGAAGTCCCTTAGACCGTTATCCTCTAATACTACCTCCATGCGATCCTTCCAGGCTATATAATTCAAGCTGCCATCAAGGGCATACTTGAGTCTTAAACCACTGAACGCCATAGGTGAAATTGAGATGTGATAAGAACTCGATTTCTATCTTCTAGAACCAAACTTCGAACTTATCCTTCTTGTATACTATTCCTCACCTTGATCACCTTTCTCCGATACCATGTAAAAATTCTCACTGTAGTTCAACAAATTATGCAATATACTAAAGCACAATACAAGATCTACTTCTACAACACTTTGCGGAAGCTTAATCGAATTGAGCAAGATCAAGAGAACACATATAACTGAGAATGAGAAATCAAGCACACATAACACAAAAGAAATATCATGGGGAAAGACTCAGCCTAAAACCCCAACTTTGTATTATCATACAAGTGGATATATTGTTCAAGTTACAAAAAGAATCAACTCTCAAGCTATCCTGCTCTCTGTGTAATCAAACAATTACAGCTCATTGACTAAATAGACACTGTATATGTCCTCCTCAAGCCCTCCAAGCCTCCTATTTCCTTGTGCAATTTTTCGTGGGGTCTACTGAAGCCACATGTGTGAATTGGCCTCATCACACTCACTAAAATCTCTGATCTAACTGCGCAATCCTCAAGGAAAGAATTCGTTTTGCATGCAAGGAATATTCACAATGGAATATTCTAGCAACTAATAGTACACTGCCCCTCCATCTAATCTCAACTGGGTCTCTATCTGAACTGACATGCATGAGTTATTTATGAGAGAATACTCAGTTATCTGAAGTGCAATAGTTACATGCATACAAGCATTAACTAATTGAACTTATATTAATTCAACAAACTATTTGAATCAATCTAACTGGACTTGACTTAGTTAACTAAGTCAACTGATTACAACTCAATATTACAACTTACTCTTATCTCTTTAACTGATGGATAAATTCCTCAATTAATGGAGAAACTGTTGCATGTCCTCACATAGACTTCAAGTTTGATTTTCCTTAAATAATTAACTCATGATGAATTAATTAATTAATTTACAAACTGCTGCTAATATCAAATTCGAATTTTACTTCACTATTTTAGTATAGGGACTGACTAAAATAGGAAGATATCCCGAAATGCTATTTGTAGAATGCTATTTTTAGCACTTCCATTTTTCCATCCATTGTTGCTAAGATCAACACTGGCTGAACTGTTATTTATAGCAGTGCTATTTTTAGCAATTCTATTTTTAGCATTTCTTGTTGCTATTTTCAATAGTGATAGCATTGAAAATATGTTTAAAATTTTTAAATCAAACTAGTATAATGACTTAGTGGAACACCAACACCTTGTACACCTTACATTGCTTCAATATGTTTGGCCAAATCTTGCACTTACTGCATCCCTGGCCATTGCAAAACTATGTGTGATGTGACTACATGAAATTGAACAAGGTGACCATAAAAAACATATATCCACTGCCACATATTGATGACCTCTTTGATCAATTGTGGGGAGCAACAATATTCTCCAAGATTGAATTGAGGTTAGGATATCATCAAGTGAAGATCAAGGAGGAAATTCATAAGAACACATTTAAGGTAAGATACAACATTATGAGTTCGTGGTGGTACTGTTTGGGCTTATTATTGCCCCAACCACTTTCATGTGCTTAATGAACATGGTGTTGCGTCCTTATTTGGACAAGTTTGTCTTGTGTTTTCTTATGACATATTGGTGTATTCAACGACCGAGGAAGCACATGAGAAGCACTTGGATGCAATGCTATAGTTGTTGAGAGAGAATAAACTCTATACAAATCTTAGCAAGTGTGAATTCTTCAGCTGCAGATACGTCACTTGGGGCACATTGTCTCCAAGGAGGGGATATCAGTTGATCCAGAGAAGGCTAGGGCCATCATGGAGTGGCCCACACTGAAAATTTTTAATGAGGTTATATCATTCAAGGGGTTGGAAGGTTAATATAGGAGGTTCATAAAAAACTTCTCCAATATAGGCCACCCTATCACATCCTTGTAAAGGAAAGGGAAGAAATTTGAATGGACTATTGAGTGTGCAACCAATTTTGAGCAACTAAAACAGTTGCTCACTAATGCACCAATATTGATAATTGCAGATCTAGAAAAGGATTCTGTAATTTGCATAGATGCCTTCAAGGAGGGGCTTGGTGGAGTCCTGATACTAGACAAGCTAGATGGCTAGATGCACACAATGAATTTGAATTCAAAACTAAGTACATTAAAGGCAAGGAAAATTAAGTTGTTGACGCACTCAGTAAAAGGATTCAATTGAATCATTTGGAAACCATGATTTCTTATGGAGTGGACGTAGTAGAGCGGGTCAAGCATGTAGGGAAACATGAAGATAGGTATCAATAGATCAGATAAAAGATACAGTAAGAATGGAGTAGGTGAGAAATATCATCTCATGGATGATGGTTTAATTAGATTCAATAACAAAATCTATGTCTCGAACCATGCTAAATTAAAAAGCCTCATTATGAGAGAGTTTCATACAAAGCCATATTCCAGCCACCCAGGATACCAAAAGACTCTCATGGCCATTAATAAATTCTATTTCTAGCCTAATATGAAAAAAGATGTGGTTGACTTTGTTGCTAAATGCATAGAGTTCCAACAGGTGAAGGCTGAATGCAAGCATCTAACATGTTTATTGCAACCCATTCCCATTCTAAAATGGAAATGGGAGGTGATATCTATGGATTTTATCATAGGTTTACCAAAAACCTCGAGGAAACATGATGCAATTATGGTAGTTGTTGATAGATTGAGTAAGGTAGCTTATTTTGCAGCAGTCAAGTCCACCGAATCGGCTACCGAGGTGACAAAAATATTCATAAAGGAGATTGTAAGATTGCATGGAGTTCCTAAGAAGATTATTTCAAACATAGATGCCAAATTCACTTCCAAATTTTGGAAGGAACTATTTGCAGGATTGGGGATTGGATTAACATTCAGTACAACATATCATCCATGGATGGATGGGAAAACCGAGAGAGTAAATAGAATCCTTGAGGACATGTTGAGGATGTATGTAATACACCAGCGAAATAGGTAGGAAGAGTATATTCCACTTATAGAGTTTGCATATAATAATGGGTACCATGATTCTTTAAAGATGATCCCATTTGAGGCATTATATGGAAGGAGTTCTAATACTCCTATCAGCTAGAGAGATCTATTGAGTAGGGTCCTTATCAAACCTAATATGTTAAAATAAATGGAGTAGCAGATGCAAGTTATTAGGAAGAATTTAAAGGTGGCACAAGACATGCAAAAGAGCTATGTAGATCAACATAGGGTGCATAAAGAGTTCCAAGTTGGGGAACATGTTTACTTGAGAATTAGACCCAAGAAGAGCTCCTTGAAGATTGGGTCATGTGCCAATCTGGCACCATGGTTTTGTGGACCTTTTGAGATCCTTGAGAGGATTGGGTCAGTGGCCTATAGGCTGGCCTTACCTCCTTCTATTAAAGTCCATGATTTTTTCCATGTTTCTTTTCTTAAAAGATATGTACAATATTCTAATCATGTTATTGATTGGTTTGTGCTACAAGTGGAACCAAAGGGAGAGTTCCAGCCATATCCATTGCGCATTCTAGACCAGAGGAGTCTTATGCTCCATAATTGAGTCATAGAGCAAGTCAAAGTGCAGTGGAGGCACTTTGGGCCCGAGGAAGCCACTTGGGAAATGGCTGATGCCATGAAGACAACTTATCCATTTTTATTTGTTGGTTGAGGCAAATGTTCATATGTATATGTAAATACTATAAAGAGATGTAAATATAAATCTCCAAGGAAAATATGTCGTTGTTTTCTTTATTTAACATGTTTCCTGTATGTATATGGACAAAGAACATCGAGGATAGTCTTTCCCCAAGGGGGAGGGGCCTGTAACAGCCCAATCCATGATTGGCTTGATCTTTCCATATAATTATATCATGTAGTTGAATTTTTAAAAATTAAATGGGTTGAGTTAGGAAATAGATTTCGAAGGGATTGAGGGAGGTCAATTGCTTGGGAAATTCAACTTACTTGCTGAAAGAAGAAACTAGACAGTTTGGAAAACCATTGAAGGTTGTCTATTGAAGATTTAAATGAACTATAATGGTGTGTTGAATGGAAATGATTTTGTGAATTTATGAATTGCAGACAAGGGGAAAAGATGACGTTGACTTGGGAAACCCAATAGAAAACAAAGGACAAAAAAATTTAATGCACCACAGTTATGTAGGTACAATTGGAAAAAAAGACACTAAGGAACAAGTACCCGAAAAAAGGAGAGGGTTAGATAGCGCGGGGAAGGGATGAGAGAATAGATCTATAGATGTGCAAATACAGAGAGGGTTTTGGCGAAAAAAGAAGGAGAACAAGAATGAAGGAAGAAGAGAAACATAGAGGCACACTCATGCAACAACACAAAATAAATCAATTTTCATGGGAAATGGAAGACGAGATAGTGAGTTGAAGCTTGTCGCGCAAGAGAGTGCAAAGGAGTGTCAAGCACTCAGCATGATCAAGAAGAAGAGTTCGTATGGATTTAACAAAATAAATATCAGAAGTTTCACGGTGTATGGGGGGGGAAGATATTGGTTTATTCTACTACTCTCATAAGGCTATTATACTTTTGGTTAAGAACAAGGGTACGAGAGGAATGTTCCTTTAGGTGAGGGTAGATCTCAAGATACCTCAGGGGGATGGAGGGTGGAGATGGAGTTCTTAGTAAATTTCATTGACATCTGGAGGTAAAGATTTAGCTCTTGGATTCCTAGTAAAGGAAATTATGGAGTCTTCTTTGCTTGTTTATCTGACTTGGCAATGGGTTCTTGATTCCCTTCACTGGGTGGAGCCACTGTGTTATATGTTTCCAGGGTGGAGGTGAAGCTTCTCGACTCCTAGGAGTATGTGTGTGTGCACGCTATTGGATAAATGGAGGGTGGAGGAAGTTGGCCCCTAGATTTCCTGTGCATTGGTTAACTGTCGAGTAGTTGGTGGGTGGATGTAGTAGGACCTCTAGAGTCCCTGTCTTAGCTGGAAATTGGTGTTTATTCCCTTGAGAAAGACACCTCAGTCTCTAGAATATGGATCGGGGATGCCAACTGCAAGTAACTTGGTTGCGGCTTATCTATGGTTAAGTGGAGAGTTGAAGTACCGAACTTAGTTTCCCATCTTCAATACAAATCTAAGATAAGTTTTCTTATACATACTCTTGTATAGGTTTCACGTTTAAGTATGAATGAATAGTATACTATTGGTTGCATGACAAGTCTTGGTTTACTTGTGTTTATATTTTGAATGGCTAGTTATGATCCATATGAGGATGTATGGATGAATATGAACATTAATGGAACTATTGGCCTCATTCTAACATGTTGTTGTAGGGATTTTTCACCCATGATAGTGTTGGTATTGAACTAGTGAAGTGGTTGAGCAGTGAAGTTAATTTCCCCGATGGCTTGATTGTCATTTTGTGATGTTTGAATGCTTAGAACTAAGCAAGCCTTCTCAGGGGATTGATGTGTGATTGTTGTTGATAAACCTCATAGTTACATCTTTTACCTTGAACATGAGTATATGTAAGTGATGTTGAATCCTTGTTCATTATTATTCAGCTAATGGGGATGATAGAGTCATGGAAGTAGGTTTATTGTTGTTGAAGAGTTGTTTCGCTCTATGTGTTCTTAGGAAGAACTGCACTTGGAAGTAGTTTTGTTTTGGGTGACTTTCCTTGAGGGAATGTTCATCAAATTGTTCTTAAGATTTTCTATGGATTTCAGTGGCCCTAAGGTGTTTTTTTTGGTGCTTGAAAGACGTAAGAAAACCCAGAAAATTCATGAAGGAAAGCGACCTCTAAAACTATGAACAATGTTGAAAATGGCTTGGAATTCAATTTTTTGGATCCACAGTTTGGGGGTTGGGAGGTCAGATAGATAGGCTAAGTCTCAGTGGGCCTCCGTCGGACATGGGTTGGGCCAACTGTGCAATTATCAAAATTTGGGAGATCAGAGGGTCGGGGGTTGGGATTGACCCTAACCCATCACTTTATTGTGCCAACGTGGAGGGATGACTCCAACTTAAGTAGTAGATTAGGGGGGTCGGACTTGGAATTGGAAAAGGGAAGCTGGTGAGTAAGGCTGAATTTTGATTGGTATTTGAACTCAACTACCACGTGACCTGTCCATAGTAGTGGTGGCTCTGGTCACCTGTGTCATGGTCCATTGGATGGTTTCCACGTGGAGGGTAAGGTGAGAAAAGCCTATCTTTAAGAAGGCTTAACTCTCAATCTGTAAATCGAATTGAAGTAAGGTTGATATCTTTGGAATTTTCTCGATGAGAATGACATAATGATGGTGTCTAATTGAAATTTTATAAAGGTTAAAATTTCTAGGTCCTATTCCCACAATTGTATTTTAGGAGTTGGATTTGCATAGTAACTACCTACTCATAACTATGGATGATTTATGGGGTTAAGAGGGAGGGGGTGGTTATAGATTCTAATCATCGAATTCATGGACCGTCTGATGAAACACTGTAAGATTTCCAACAACTGTGGCATCTGATAATTGAAATAATATTCATCTCATGTTTATCGTTTATCCGACTAGAAGTTGACAAATTTCCCTTTGAATATTTTACGCTAAGTCGTCGGATTCTTATCATCAAATTTGTGGATTATTTGGCTAGCTGTTGTCAGAAACTATCTGGTGGACATAACATCATATACTCGAGAAAGTATTCATGTTACATATGCAATTTAGTCGACTAGAGGCCAACATCAGATATTCAATGGCCATTTGTCCCACCAGTTATTTGACTGAGTTCCACCCAATGAGCCTAGAAAATGAGGCCCGTCGAAGTGATGACATAATTCTGTCAAACATCCGACACATGGCTGTTAGATTTTAGTGCACTATGCAATAGTGGTTACAATTTGAGGGGATAAAATGCCCAGGTATCCTCTACAACACCCAACTAGGGCACAATAAATATATTAGGCATCAATGCCTCATCAAGCTCAAGAAGGAAACAATGCAATAAACCCAACATTTGAACTATTAGTAGGACTAAATATGCATGTGATTTGGCAAGGAAACAATAATACTTAACTCAATTATTATGTAATATTGAATAATTGATTAAAACATGAATATCAACAAATATTCGTGAACTAAATCACATAGCATTAAACCATGTAGTAACAAACCATTTTTAGCATGAAAACCTAAACAAGGAAACAAATTGAAATGAGGATATTTAGGTCGATAGGCCTTCTTTTTGAATCAGTTCACCTTCAAATTTCATCTACCCATGGAACTATAATTTGACACCTATCTCTCTGGTGGATAACATTGTAATTTGACACCTGTCTCTCTGGTGGATTGCACTGTAATTTGACACTTGTCTCTCTTGTTGGCGATGATCTCATCAGTGGTGGAGAGCTAGCCATGAAGGTAAACTCTTTCATTGTGTTGTGGATGTGGCCTCTCACCTCTTGCACTTCTTCATATTCCTTCAACAATGGATCGTCTGTACTTTCCTCCCCTTTTTCCGCAACTGTTGATACACCTACTGTTTCACTCACTGTACTTCCGGAGGGCGTTCATAATGTCAATTTTTGTGGTGCACAGCCAACAACTTTCCCTGCACACACAATGAACATTATCCCTCATTTAGTGAAGGTAGGCGAGTGAAATCCCCATGATATTTATGTGCGAGGAGATGGAAAAACATTCGGGAAAGAATGTAGTGGGACTCGAAGAACTGTGTACTGCCTCGAGGAAGGCAGTGAGAATGTGAATGAGATGTGGATTAGGGTAGAGAGGCTTGAGAAACTTCTCTGTGGAGTGTCCAGGTATGTATTCTTCAGAGGAGTTACTACAGTTGTTGCGAAGCTATTCAATATAGTGGAGCCTAGTGTTGCTATTTTCGGAAAGAAATATTATCAGCAATGGCATCTAGTCATAAGTGAGATATGGTAGCATCTTTTTCATTTTTTAATATAAGTTGTTATTTAATTTTTCTAATATTCCTTTAGAAACACTCCCTAATCACAAAGAATAACAAACCAGCACAAAACTACCCCACCGGTACTACAAATCCAACCCAAAACCAGCACAAAACTACCCCACCAGTACTACAAATCCAACCCAATTATTATTGGTTACCACTTTTCAAAACTAGCCCATGTCCAAAAACCAAAAACCATGTATTGGAGCAGCAAGCATTTACTATCAGCGATTAGTAATCAATCAGTACTCTTCACCCTCTACTTCGAACTCTTCATAGTCCTCCTCGAAAGTAGCAAGTCCTCACTGGCCTCCAAGAACTCTCCTTTCCCCATACCCTGGTATATTCAAAGGCCAGGTGGCAGAGAAAATGGAAAAACCTTGAAAGACATGCGTTCTAAGATTCCCCGAGCTCCGGAAAAACATATGCCAAGAAGCCAAGACCAAAGACTTCACTAGGCTTAAATTTCAGAGACTCAAAGCGGTGGATGTTCAAGACCTCGTCCATGATTGTTGTGTAAGGCAATTTCGGGGAACTCTCGTATGTTGTCCAGCGTGCGTCTATGACAGATGAGTATTGAAAGACCGAGCAATTTAAATAAAAAACCTTGGGATTCAGATAAGCAAAAGATGAGGGTAGAGGCGTGTTTGGCATTCAGCTCATAGATCAATGCTGGAAACAAAGTTGTTTTTAGTGCGACTTTTTGGACTTTCCGGTGCTAGAATCCAGTGGAAAAATTTGAGGTGAAATCTTGATTTGGGTTATTTAAATTTGTTTTTTTGACTGTATATATGGATTCATCACCCTAAAAAACCTTTAGGGAACTTTTCTTGTGCAGGGTGACCCATGAAGCTTGTGATTTCAATAAATTCCTGTGGGATTTTAGAGAAATTAGATGAGAAAAACCCACTGGAAAAACTTCCAAAAAATCACACTAAAGACAACTTGGCTTGAAACCTCTCTGTTTTACCTCGTGTTCTGACTCCAAAGGGCTCAAGTGAATGATGCGGGTGTGAAATACAAACTGAGGCACATTCAGAATGGGTGCGGATGAGACAAAAAAACAGGCACGGAAGGGTGTGCAGAAAAATTCGTCAGAAGCACAGGTAGAGAAACGATCGCAGAAAGAGTATAAGAAATTCTAGACCTAATAGGGCGTACATTTGATAGGCTCTATGCCTAGTGCCATGGCCACAAACCTATGGCTCTTATACCACTGTTGGATTGAGAGCCAAAGGGAAAGACCAGACTGGGTGTAAATTTGATAGGATCTGCGCTAAGTTCCATGGTTCCTGTACCACTATTTTACTGACAGCTAGAGTGAAAGACTTGACTATGTATGTTACTTGTAACTTTGCAGAATGATGCTCACCTGTAAGTGTTAAAATATATTTTAAATTATTCACAAGGAAGATTGTTCCCATCACATTATCCTTACATTCATTTCTTCTTGTTCTGATGTGTTTTGATGAATCAATGTTATTTTGATGGGACCGGAATCAACATTATCGATTGAAGCAAATAAACAAATTGAAGGGAATTGTGGACGCGGTTCATCCGCCCTCGTTTATATTAAATATATTAATTTTCCAAATTTTACCCAGGATTCACACTGTCGCACTACCCTCTGTAAATAGAGTCGTGAATATTTGAAACTGTCTCTGTACATAGAGTCGTGAATATTCAAAATTCATAGAATTATTCCATTCTTCTCTCGCCAGCTCAGGAGGCCTTGACAACAGAGTCTTAAATTTGGGGTATTAGTGCATCCTTCTCTATCAACACATATTCCCCGTGAATAATTATTTGTATATATTCAGAGAGGCAGAGACAACAAGTTATAGATTCTATTGGGTTATGAAATTATGTAGGGGTGGCTCTCGTGAAGTGTTTGAATAAAGATGATCTGGTTGTGTTAAAAGGTGGAAAATAAGGACCGAAGGATTTATGAATAAATTTGTTCTTTTATCGGTTAAAGATTTGTTCTTGATTCTGTGAAAATTTGATTAGAGTTTTTCATATAAATTTAAAATTTGATTAGAGTTTTCTATAGAAATTTATCTCCAAATATTTTAGCATTTTGAATTTAGAATCTTGAAATTTTTTAGAAGTCTTAAAATTTCCACAAACAAACTGAATAATACATCCAGGAAAAAGATCATTTAAAAAAAATCAATTTACCATAATATCACGTCTTCCATGTGATTTTAGAACATCTAGGAAAAATATCATTTCACAGAATAATACATCCAAGAAAAAGATCATTTAAAAAAAAAATCAATTTATCCCATAATATAACATCTTCCATGTGAGTTTAGAACATCTATGAAAAATATCATTTCACCAAAAATCAATTTATCCCATAATTTAATGTTTTCCATGTGAGTTCTTTTATTCCAATTAAATTTGAATTTCTATCGATTATAATTTATACGTTTAGTCAAATCTATTGGAACTTTATTCACATAATTGAATTTTATCAATTTATCCCATAATTTAATGTTTTCCATGTGAGTTTTTTTATTCCAATTAAATTTGAATTTCTATCGATTATAATTTATACGTTTAGTCAAATCTATTGGAACTTTATTCACATAATTGAATTTTACCTAAATTATAATATTATCCGGATATCAATTTCATATTTCAATTTCAATTCAATTTAAATTTTAAATTTTCCAACCTAACCTCATAATTGAGGATAGATCATGGCCCTATGAACCCAATGGTAATAAGTAATCACCTTCATTAAGAGGATTTAGTAGAGACATTATGAGCAAGCATAATGAGAAACTACCATGAAACTAAATCGGCTAAATATGAGGATGAATGCTCAAAATTAAGGATAGATCATGACCCTATGAACCCAATAGTAATAAGTAATTACCTTCATTAAGAGGATTTAGTAGAGACATTATGAGCAAGCATAATGAGAAACTACCATGAAACTAAACCAACTAAATAATTTTCGCTTACTTGTCTTTCAACAATAGCCAACTTTGCACGGTGCCCTGCCGTTGCTTACATACAGACTAGCTCCCACTTGGAATTTTGGATACAGATTAGTCCCCGCTTGGATTTTGGTGAAAACATTACGGCAGTCCAAAGATTTAACTTTTATATTTTCAATAACTCTTTTTTAGTATAATAATTATTATTTCTTTAATATAACGTTGAAGTCTTATTAACTTTAATTCATTATATTTTTAATTAAAAAAACATTACAGGAGTCCAAAGATTTAACTTTTATATTTTCAATAATTCTTTTTTAGTATAATAACTATTATTTCTTTAATATAACGTTGAAGTCTTATTAACTTTAATTCATTATATTTTTAATTAAAAAAATTAAAATAAATATTTAAATTATATTTTTAAATAAAAAAATATTTTAAAAATAAACATGTATTTTCTTAAGGTAAATGCTTCTCACAAAAACTTAATAACCTTGACAACCAGAGGACAATGAAATTTTCTATCCTCTCCACTCAAGGTTGTTGGGTGAGGACTCAACAAGTTCTGGGAAAGATAGTCTTGAAAACGGTTGATTAGGTTTTGAGTTTCCTTGTTAGTTTAATTTATTTTCTTTTATTTTTAATTTAATTTTATAATTAATTTTTTTGGGAAATTTTAGGAATAAAATATCTCTTTAATACATGATATAGATATTGAATTTAGCTTTACACTTTATGTAAAATGATGTAAAACAGTAATTAGTGGATCATTGAAAATATTTTTTAGACTTAATCTACAGTGCATATGAAATTGCATGTATGATGTGTAGAGAGTCTCTCAAGAAGCCATCAGTGATTGAGAACATTGTGGAGGAGGCAAAGGAAGCAATTCGTCTTGGACGGAGCTTTTTTTGAGATCATGGACTTCAACATAGCAAGAGTAACATTTCTTTTCGCATTGTTTTTATTTCCTCTTAATTAAAGATGGTTTACAAAGCAATAGAATAGATAATGTGCCATTATGACCTACTTTGTTTTGTTCTATAAATTATGGAATCAATGACATTATCCATACCTTAATAGTATACTTTTGAGTTGTATATTTGTTTCATAAATACGAAGGCAAGCTAAATTCCCTGTATTATTGAGGTACCCAAAGTATTTTGGAAGTTGTATAACGTCTTTGTTTTGAGTTGTATATTTGTTTCATAAATATGAAAGCAAGCTAAATTGTCTGTATTATTGAGGTACCCGAAGTATTTTGGAAGTTGTATAACGTCTTTGTTTTGAGTTGTATATTTGTTTCATAAATATGAAGGCAAGCTAAATTTCCTGTATTATTGACTTACCCGAAGTATTTTGGAAGTTGTATAACGTCTTTGTTTTCTTCTGAGTTATAGAACAAGGAAGAGTAGCCTTATTTTAATAGTATACTTTGAGCTACTATACTTGTTGCATAAATATAAAGGCAAACTAGGTTCCCTTTTTTTTTTTAACACGGTCGAATACTTGTTATATTATAAAAAGCTGCAGCAGAGGGACACGTCCCATTACAGATACGAGAGGAAGCAAAGTGGAATTGATCCAAAATAGGTGCGCAGTCCCTTGATCCAATTCACTAGGCTTGTTTTTTAAGACTTGGAAGGCAAATCGACTATATTGCCGTATGAACTGACCTAGGAGCAAACAATATTTACAATGCATAAGACATTTTCACCAGAACTGATTAACTGAATCATCAGGCGGCTGCTCTTTTTTATCGCTGTTCTTTGTTGAGGCCTCCCCTTGCATGCTTTGGTTCATAGATCTAATGTGGTTGATGGCTTCTTCCAAGTGGGTGCATTTCTCTTTGAGGCCTTCGATTTCCGCCTTCTGTTTTTCGAGCTTTTTCTTCTTTGATTTGTTCTCTGTCTGAACTTCTTCTTTGAGTTCGTTAAAATGCTTGATGAAGCGGGCAATCATGAAGTAGTGCGCCTTGCAGAGGGTGCAACTGCTATTGGTGACGACACGGTCCAAAGGATCTTCTGACATTGTAGACAGGTCTTGAGTAATCTTGGATATCTTGAGATAGAGCTTGATTAGCTTGCTACAGAGAGGAGAGTGAAGGTTAACAGAGATTCTGGAGGAAGAAGACATGCAGATCAGGGAGTTGATGGAGGAGGGGCAGTTCAGAGGAGAGAGGATAATACGCAGAGCTCCAGAGATAAGAGGGGGCGGGAAGCAGAGGATCGAAAAGAGAGGGAGGAAGCAGCTTCTGTAGGGGGGAAATAGAACAGGGAAGAGAGCGAGGGGATGAAAATGGAGATGATGAGGGACAGAGGTCTGTGAAACAGAGGCCGGCGGAGTTGAGAGAGCGTGAGGATGGAAGTAGAGATAATGAGGAACAAAGATCAGGGAACAGAGGCCAGCGAAGTTGGATGAGGCTGGATCACAAAAACAGCACAGATGTTAGAGAAAAGAACGAAAATACAATCCCGACAGACGGAAATTATACCTCGCAGAGCTGACTTTGAGGAGCTTCTTCGACTGAATAGCACCGGGGGCGATCTGGAGGAGGAACGACGGGAGCATGAGCCTTTGCTGAGAGAGAAGAAACCAACCGCAACACTGGACTGTCTAAACCAATGCAGCACGGGCTGTTTATAAGCCCACTCAAACATCAGAGCCTCTGAAAGCGGATCAGACTGCTTTGAGATGTTCTTGTCCTGGGTGTCAATTCGAATATTTCTTGAGCAGCCTCTGAGGATTGCGAAATGACTGTTGCCTAACTTCTGAGTGATCTTTTCACAAGACTCTTCCCGTTCCATTGTCCGGTACAGATTTTCCATTAGCCTGAGGATTTCCTTGACAGTGCTTGGGATGTGGGAATGGATGTTGTCAGTGAAGAGGGAATCGGACGTCCAGTTGCATGGACTAAAGAGAGATGTAGACTTTTTGTTGAGATGACTATTGGAGCCTTGGATCACGAGCCCGTCTGTGGGAGGGGTGTCTTATGGGATTGATTTATCATATGTGTTGTTGTTCTCACGGACTTGCCCTACGGGTCTTGTGATTGCACTGTTGGCCAAAGAATCTGCCTTGGTATTATGATTCCTCATGACATGTTTGAATTGAATGATCCCCATTTGTTTAGAGTTTACCACAATCTTGTGCTTGATTCTATTGAGGGCCTCATTTTTGAAGTCGCCCCCTGATTCCATAGCTACTATCATAATTGCCGAGTCGCCAATTATGACTGGATTTTTGGCTTGAAGATTTTTCAGGATGCAGGTACCTAGGAAAAGGCTATAGGCCTCTACCATGTTGTTTGTCATATTTCCCAATCCCCATTCATAAGTGGTGATGACTTGTCCATTTTGATCTGTGATTATTCCCCCTGCTCCTGCTTGTCCGGGGTTGTTTTTGGAAGCGCCATCGAACTGAAGAGTGAAATTCCTTTGTTCTTGAATCCACTGTTCTATTTCATTTTGAGTTCCCCTAAATTTCATTTTTTCTTCCCCTTACCTGACTTTGCTGGAGATTGTTTATTCTTTGAGTAAACCATCGAAAATTTATTATACCATTCTTCCTCTTCTTTCTGCCAGTTGGTGTGGTCGGTTTTTGTTATAGTGTTGGCACTTATCATTTATGCAACTAGGCCCAGAGTTTTGGCCAGAGTAAGAGCTGGATTTGGCTTTTTGTTTTTGAAGATGAAGTTGTTCCTGGAGAGCCAAATTTGCCAACATAGAGCAGAAGGAATGCATCTCCAGATTCGAGTAATTATGGCTTTGCCTTTTCTTGCGTAGGGATAACCTTTTTCCCAATTTCTGTTAAGAGTTGTGAGCTGATCAAAGTTTTCTCTGGGGGACCTCAAAGGGCTGGTGATTTGGTGCCAACAGTGTTGGGCAAAGGGGCAATCGAGGAATAAATGTTGATTTCTTTCCTCCTCCGAACAACAGAGGCAGCACATTGAAGGACCTTGAATCCCTTTTTTTTTAAGGTTTTCAGCAGTGAGGATCTTCCCTTTCAGGAGGGTCCACGCAATTTTTTTTTTATCTTTGGGAGGCATTCATTCTTCCAAACTACTGACCGAAGGTTCCAATTATCTAGATTGTGGCTAGATTGGAGGAGTTGATACCCATATTTTACTGTGAACTTTCCTCCACTTGGGTCCCAAACGAAGCTGTCTTGAGTGGATTTATTTGTTGGGGCAGCTCCCATCAGCGTTCTCTTCAGATTTGCCCACTGATTTTTGAGATGATTTGGGAGAGGAAGGTCCCTCCAAGCAGACCAATTATTGTGGTCCCAAACCGAGATGTCATATAGGGAATGAATGCTTTTAGCCTCCATCCATAATTTCAGGGGTCTGAACTGTTGGAGATGGTTTATTGGCTTCGAACCCATTATTCTGTCTGACCAAAGATTTGTATCTTTTCCATTTCCAGGGAACTTTGAGATATGGTTTTTGAGTTGGGGAATCACTTTTTTGATAAGTCTCCATGTAGGAGTGCATGGTCTTTCCACTATCAAATCAGAGAGTACCTTGGAGTGCTGCCCATTAAGGTATTTTTTTTTGAGAGCCTTAACCCACCAGCTACCTTTTTCCATTAGCATTCTCCACACAAGTTTGAAGCCCGTCGCTTTATTAGTTAGGCTTGGGATTTTGGAAAACTAGGTGCCCTTTACTAATTGAAGTAGTAGAAGTATTTTGGAAGCTATATAAATTGGATTTGTTTTCAAATATGTTTTTTTCTCACTAAGATGCTTATGCAAAATTTTGGTTTGGTAAAATAATATTTTTCCATGACAGATCAATTACCGACTTCAATGCTTAGGGTAATAATGTCCAAAGACTTATTTCTATGTATGGAAATTCTACAAGTAAAATAATAATTTTCCATCACAAATATCAATTACCAAGCTCAATGCTTACAGGAATAATGTCCAAAGACTTGTTTCTATGTGTAGCAATTCTACATTTTAGTTTATAATAATGACTGATGAGGTACAATAGGAATGGAAGTAGGCCACAATAAGCCTTAACGGATAAATTTTTTTAGTATAAATTGGATAAACATCACATATTCATATTCTATTCCAGTATATTTAGATAGTAAACACTTATTTCAAAACAAATATTTGTTATTCATTTTTTCACATCTCAAGGATCTGAAACATTTATCCTAAACCCCAAATGTATCATTAATTTGAGATGATATGCAGAACCCACATACCACAAACAACCCACAGGGAAAGAATTTTATCCCGGTATTTCTAAAATTAAAAGGGAATGGAAAACCATATATAAAAGATAAATCAGATATAGAAAAATTTCAAGCAGCCATCCTTGATACTGTACTAGACAAACCCACAAGTATCTAAGAAATCATGCTGCAAAATTTACCCTATAAGATGAGATTGCTAAGGAAGTGTATAATGTAAATGAAATAAAGGGACGAGATTGCTAAGGAAGTGGATACAGTAAATGAAATAATGAGAATTATGGACTATGCTGCTTCAAAAGTACGAACCTACAATTTGTTCTACTCTTGAAATAAAAAATAAAATAAAAAATTAATAAAAATAAATAAAATACTTTCTATATATATATATTATTTTTTATTAAAATAAAAAATTCTAATCTAATGTGGAGACAATTATTACTTTATGTTGAAAATAAAAAATTGTGGAGACAATTACTACTTTACATTGAAAATAAACAAATCTTCATTGGATGAATATGCAAAGATGTCAAATTTTCCCATTACGTGAATGAACTCTCCATCATTCACATTTGAATGGAAAAACACTATTTGCAATTGAATATAGAAAAACTATATGTGGTTAATTGAATTTTCCTAGAATATCTCAATGCTTAGGAAGCTATACTTAAATATGAATGCGATGTCTTTGCATAGTAATTTGGTTCCTAGATGTATATTTTCTAACCCTTTGAATTTGAACTTTTAACCTTTTACAAGAAGCCACGTGTTAGCAATAAAATTTTTAGCCACATTATAATTATTTATTTATTTTAATTAATTAATTAATTAATTTTTCTTTTTGATAAATGCTTTTGCATGCATAAATAGATTAGTGACACACTCAATTTAATTTAATCTAGTTGATTTTTAGAAGGCATTGGCATTTTGATGTCTAGTATTTAATGTTCCAACTTGCGGTTGTAATGACATTCTAGAATGCATGTTTTTGTTAAGAAACTCTGATATACTTACAAATTATAAATTTACAAAAAAAGTATACAAAGATAACTTAAATTTAATGTTTCAATTTCTACTTGCTTGATTATAAAAATTAAAGTAAGATTTTTTCAATTTAAAATATCTATCGCCCTCTCTTTGCACCTTTTGGAGCAATTGCTAGTTAATCTTTATTGATCAACAATTTATAAAAATCTTTATTGAGTATTTTGGCTCCCTAAGTCTCTACCAATAAGAATAAAAAAATTATCACTTAAATTTTAGTCGAGAAAACCATTCTAGTTTATTGTGCAAGAGAATATAGGAAAGAAGACAATGTTAAGTAGCTAAAAAGTCAAGTGTAACCCCCTTTCATTTTCCCCTTCTATTGTAATGTTTAGCTCCTTTGTCTTTTTATTGAAAACGTTCCCTTCTAAGTTCTCATCTTTATTTTTATTTTGTTATTTAATGTTTACATTTACAGTACAAAATTCATTTCGGTGAATGGGTAGCTGACTAAGGCCACATGTGGCCATCAAATTAGCAATGGCAAATTTCTACTTTCTCCACTTCTATAGTTTTAAACTATTCATTATTTTGTTTAACCCAAGTCAAACACCATTAATGTCTATGTTGAATCTATTTTAGATCAATACAAGATAGTTAATGAGTAAAATAATC
This sequence comes from Pinus tabuliformis, assembly GCA_031772625.1. Taxonomy (NCBI): domain Eukaryota; kingdom Viridiplantae; phylum Streptophyta; class Pinopsida; order Pinales; family Pinaceae; genus Pinus; species Pinus tabuliformis. Next base: position 526,436,825 of record CM062809.1, on the reverse strand, counting down.
TCCCTGGTCTTAACCTACCATAAATGCGTATCATTTTATGTTATTATCCTAATTTTGTTTAGAAATTCAAAATCAAATTTTGTTTAGAAGTGGGATTTCTTAAATGTTAAAAATGTGCCTTGTTGTTCTAAATTGCCAGATATATAAATAATAAAATATGATATTCAATATCAAATTTTGTTTAGAAGTGGGATTTCTTAAATGTTAAAAATGTGCCTTGTTGTTCTAAATTGCCAGATATATAAATAATAAAATATGATATTCAATATCAAATTTTGTTTAGAAATTCAATATCAAATTTTGTTTAGAAGTGGGATTTCTTAAATGTTAAAAATGTGCCTTCTTGTTCTAAATTGCCAGATATATAAATAATAAAATATGATGGAAAAATGTTAATCTTATTAATGGTGTTTTTTTGGAAATGGAAAATAAAAATTTTTTGGCAATGTGCTATAATCTAAAATTATTAATTCTACATTTTTTAAATATTTCAATCTATTTGGATACTTAATAGATAAAAAATTGAAATAGATCCAAAATGGATACTTAATAGATTAAAAATAGAAATAGATCCACTAGCGTATATTATTTACTTACAATATAGTTGGCTATTTTTAATAATAATATAATGTAGGTTATATACAAGTTATTTTCTATTTCATTTTGTTTAATTAGAGGTATATTAATATAGTTTATTTTGTTGTATTTTATTTTAATGGGAAAATATTATTTTCAAGGTTATATAAGAATGTTATTGCTAAGCAAAAGGCTATTAAGGGTTGGTTATAAACAATTAAATGTAGTATTAGAGTTAAGGGTGTTTCTTATTCTTTGTTTTTTTTGGTATATGTATTGATAACATAGAAGAGTGTTTGGAAGATGTCAGTTGTGTTGGCCCATGCTCATTGGTATGGTCACATGTCTTCTCCTTTATGCTAAATATATTGTTATTTTGGAAATGAGCCATTACAAACTTAGCGAACAACTCAAAATCGTCCAAGATTTCTGCTCCAAGATGGGTATGATTGGTAATACCAACAAAACTAAAGTCATGATAATTAAATCTAATAAGATCACCTATTAATCTTTCATTTATGACAACAATTGCTTGTAAGAAGTTCCTTCATAAAAATGTCTCGAAATTACCATCCATCATAAGCTCAATTGGAATTATAACAATGATAAACAGATAAATGGAGGTTGGAAAACTTAATGTGGGCTTGAAAACAATTGTATGTTAGTGGATCTTTGGATTTGGGATTAAAAAAAATGCTCTTTGAGAGTCATACCACTCATGTTATTTTGTATGGATGTGAGGTTTGGTGTTGCAATATATCCAGAGAGCCATGGAGGAAGATTGAATAGATTCAAAAGCAATTTATAACCTAGAACCTCAAAGATCAAAGGAAATACTCTATACAATATTCTCTTGATTGAAGCAAGCCTTTCCCCCATTGAAAGCATGGCTATGACTAGGTATCTTATGTATAAGAAGAAGTTATACAACATGGACACCAAGAGGTTTCCTAAAATTGCTTTTAACTCTAGCCAAAACTCTCACCTTTAGCTCAAGCAAGGGTGGCACAAGGATGTCCAGTCTTGGTTGGACTATTGGGAATAAAGGAGGATATCATCTTGCAAAATCAAAATAATATTAAAAATATTATTACTTCCAAATTTAAGGAGAAATTGTGGCGCAATAAAGAGTTCAAGGGAAAAAGAAAACTACGATATTATAAAGAGGGGATCAACTCCAATCTTAAAGCCCAAAATGATATTTTTGTCTTGACTATTGTTAAGAAGAAAATGGAAATTACCAAGATAATAACTAATTCTCATGAGCTACATAGTGAAAGTGGGCATTGGTGAGTTCCCAAAATACCATGAGATGAAAGAATTTGTCACCTTTGTGATCCTAAAAGGATTGAAGATGCAAATCAATTTCTCTTAGAGTGTCCATCTTATGCTCTCATTCGATCTAATTTAAAAAAAAATGCCATGCTACCAACCTTCTTGACTTTTTAACTATGTTCCACAAAGATTTTGAGATGGGGGGATGCGGGTGCAGGGAGACACACAAGGGGGGAGTGTGGGAGTACCCTCAAATGTTAGGGAAATTTAGGGGGGACAGGGGGACGTCGATATATATATATATATATATATATATATATATATATATATATATATATATATATATATATATATATATATATATATAATGGAATTATAAATACATTAATACATAATTGAATTAAATAATGAAATACACTGATCCATACTCATCATTCATATTGATGCATATATCATTCATCCATACACCACGAGATTTAATAATGAAATACATTGATCCATATTCATCATTCTAGAATCTACATTGATTTAAAAATTAAATTCATCATTCATCACTTTATACTCTAAATTGATTTAAAATTTAATTTCTTCATTCATCATTGTAGAATCTAATTAGTACTAAGCAAAATAGATTATAGTAGATACTAAAGTTTGAAGACTAGAATAGTAAATTGATATAACTCAAACACAAAAATAGTAAAGAGTGATGAGTCAAAGAATCAATCTAAGGTCATCAATATCTAGAGTCAAGACTCGAAAGTTAAAACTGAAAATTAAAAATGGACAATGAGCATTGAAGGAGCATCACGACGTAGGAGAGGCAACAATTCACTGGTAATTCAAATAGCACTTCATGATAATATAAGTAGAGGTTTTGAGCTTGGTAAGTCGAATGAGTGAAATAGGGATTGCAAATTAGTTTAGGTTTTGATATTTGCTATTTTTATTTTATTTTTAACATTTCAAAGGTTATTAGACAAAATTGAGGGGGAAATGTCCCTCCACCCAACATTTCTCCCATGGTTTCTCAAGTCAATATAATTTCATCAAGAAATTTTGAATTCCACGAGTCATATGATCCCTGGATAGTGCCTACTCCCTCAAAATGGGTGATTCTGAGCTTGGTGATCTTGATTAAATGCGAGTTCTAGACCCTCATACTTGATAGAATCAAATGGGAACATTGTAACCCCCACAATCCTGATATCCTGAAAATTGTTGTCTCTGTTGAATTTTGAAAGAGATATGAAATTATATTTTCTCCATCTCTCAAACATCCCGAGTCATTTCATGGTAATGTTAAATATTAAGTAGAAGGATGAAAATTAATCTTTTTACTTTTAGAATTTAACATTACCATTAATTACATAACATTACTAGGACCTAAGGGTTGAATATTAAGCTTCCCCACTCATAAATGATTTGTTTTCAAGCAAAAATAAGGCATGGGGGATTCACTCAATGAACATCTAACATATCACATGTGTTTGTGGCATACTAAACAATACCCTTAATTTGATACATATTGGAAAATACCTCTAAAAATCACATTATTTAACCCCCTAACAATATGAATCCAATACACCTTCACAATTAAAAAAACCCCTACTTTTTCTAGATATTTAGGTATCCATATTTTACCCCTTTATATTTTTCATTAATTTTGAGCTCCCCTTTTTATACATGCCAATATAAAAACCCTTTACCCCCTATTATATCCTCAATATATTATGTCTTTTTTTCCTTAATATATATCTCCCAATATGAACACACGTTGTATGGTATTGCTCCCCTAGTGAAGTCCTCGTTAACTAGGGGGGGCACCTAGCCCTTTTTAAGGGGTACGCCCAGACACACCCTTTTTGGGGAGTCGCATCTTCCACTCTAGGGAAACCCCCTCCCATTGTGTCTCCCCAAAAGAGGGACGTGGGGAAGCATTTCCTAAATGTCCCTTGTCCCAGGTGCATGTGGTACGAGAGGTGCGTGCACCCCACCCTGGAAGATGCATCGTCATGGAACATTGTGTTTTTAAGTCATCAAAACTATGGTGATCTGACAACACTTCTCTCTCTTCTTTTTTAGCATAAGAATAAAATGCTAAAACATTATGATTAATCACTTACATTCTTAAAGTCTAATAAACCATATAGATATTAATAAACATTAATCATTACCGTCAATATAATTTCTTTTAATTTTAAAAATTCGCTCTAATAATTTTTATATATATGCGTGCTATTTTTTAATAACCTGCATCTAAAGCATCATTATTAACCGTCTTTGAATTCATCAATAAGGAATAATCTAATTCAATTAAAAAGTAATGTGATTCAATAAAAATAGTATTGAACCCAACCTTGGAGAATAATGTGGAAGGAAAATAATTTAATATATAAGATAATTTGTCATTTCAAATTAATATTTTATTAAATTTTGTAAATATAAATTAAATGGGGCAAATATTTAAATATTATTAATTTTGTTTGAAAAATAGAGGTAGATGTAAAATTTTAATATTGTATTCTAACATAAAGAAAAATATAGAAGTATAATATACTTATATATATTAAAACAATACAATATCCTATAAAATATTTAAATAATATTTAAATAAAATTAGAGAATAAAATATAATTATAATAATTCTATTCTAATTTATTTCTCAAACATAAAATAAATTTCTATAAATTATTGATTTTTAAAATCTTACCATTTATTTTAAAATTTTATTAATGAAATGTATAATAAATTTATTTTAAAATGTCACTAAAACAATGTATAATATTATTATTCTATAAATTTATTTTAAAATGTCACTCAACAAACGTATAATATTATTATTTTATTTATAGAAGGAAAAAAAAAGTTGAGTAAGTATATATATTCATTTCATCATAATTCATCATTATACCATTAAAAAAAATTATTTCATAACCAATAGAATTAGAGCAGTAACGAATCCTTTAATGGAAGCGAACTCAAGAGATGCAGAGCTTTGGAATCCCTTACGGCGGCTAGTGTTTTTCCTAGTCGGGCGATCTATGCTGAAATCGCATGGATCTCTTTGCAACTCTCTTCTGCATTCTGAACAATGGTGAATCTTAGTGATTCAATGAAGAAGACAATATCTATTGCATGGACAATTACCAGTGCATCAAGCTCTTAGGTTTCGTAGAATGCCATGCTGTAAACTGGATTTGTTCTTCTAGTAGTTCAAGAAATTCCTTCCCTTAATATTCCTTTGGAGGAGGCAACTTTCAACTATGAAAAATATTTTTCGGAGCAAGGTTTGGTCTGTAGGTTTAATGGGTTTTGGTCGCGATTGACTAATCTTCACAAGTGGATCTTTGATTCATGGAAACCTCTCTTGTCAGATGATCTAAATTTTTATCCTATGGCTCAAGGTTTTTTGTTGTTGTTGTTTTTGACAATATTGAGGATAAGAGGGTTATTTGTGAAATCCAGGTTGTGAATCTGGGGTAGTGTCAATCTCATAATGTAGCCCTGGTCTCCCACCTTTGATCCGGTTACGACACCAACTCTATGGCTGCAGTTTGGGTAAGACTTTTGAACCTTCCCCTGCACCTTTGGAATCTCCCATCATTATCCTCTATCGAGAATGCATTAGGAAAGTTTTATTGCTGCAACCCAAAAACTGAATTTGTTTATAAGATTACTTATGCTTGAATATGTGGTCCCTCTTCAATAAGGGTTTTCCCACTAAGATTAATCTATTGGCTCCATATTATGTATGGGTTCAAAAGCTCGATTATGAAAATGTTTCATTCCAATGTAGAGCATGTTATAAAACTAGGCATGTAATCAAAATCTACCCCAAGCATCTATATAACAACAATGACCAAAAAAAAAAAACCAAAAGCCCAAATGGTAGTTTTTGGAAAAATTTTAACTGGAAATGGAGTGAAATTTTTGTATCATGGGGTATTCGCTTGAGGGTTTGGATTGAGCCTTTGTGCTCAATTTCAAACCTATAAGGAAGATTGGAATATGTAAAGGTTATGGCCTTGTAGCCAAATTAATTTTTAACACAAATCTTTAACAGTTTCTTTAAAAAAATAATAATAGTAAGGGAAAAAGAACATTAAACAAATATATCCACCCGATAATCAATCAACCATTTAGTTAGAAAGAGGATTCATCTTTCAAATACATACATATTCATCTCATTTCAACCATTATATTAATAGAATCATAAGAACAATAAACCAAGTAAACATGCATGTCCATCAAACAAACACCTTGTAACCATTACATGCAATAGTTAAAAGAGAGCTATTACATTTATATACAATTAACTATTTATATTAATAAAATCACAAAAAGATCTTTAAACCAAAGAAAAATGCATATTCATCCAACAACCACCTTGTAACCATTACATAAAATCATTTAAAGAGAGCTAATTACATTTATGAACAATATAAGTATAAGACTAACATTTTAAAAATGTTTTATGTTTTTTTATGTGGGCAATTAATATAAAAAAATTGTGATATTTTGTGACATCACCATTTACACTAGTATTTGGAATTTATATACTAATACCTATATAACACACATTTTGTCAAAAACATGTATATTAATTTTACCCACAATCAAATATTTTTTTTTAAATATACTTATTAACATAATAATTATTACTTTTACTAACCTAAAAATGATATTAAAATTAAGAAAATGATTTTTTTAAGTAATAATTATTATATTAATTACCTATTTAAATAAACACTTTTATTAACCTAAAAATCACAATTTATAAATATAATTTTCATAATATAATATATTATTAATAAAAAAATCATATTAACACAAGCATCTCATACATAAATATCTTAACCTTACCACAAATAAACTGCTTTATTATTAATATTTTATATTTCTGTGGATAAAAATAATAATAATAATTTATTAATATTTTTATATTATAATGGTTAATAACAATGTCTAATAAAAAATAATAAAAATAATCAATTAATTATTAAAGAGATGACGATTTTAATATATATTATATTTCTTTTAGTTGACTGATTTATAAAGAGATTTGAACTTCACATGAATTATCTAGTAAACTTAAAAATTAATATAAAATAAAAATTATTTTAAGTAATATTTTTTTATTTAAAATTTGGTGATATAATTTTAACATAATAAAATTTATATAATAAATTATAAATGGTAGTTTTTAATTAATTTAAATTTCCGAAAAAAATAATTTTTAATAATAATTATATAAGAAATATTTTGTCGAAGTGTTTCGAATCATAGTGTGATTCATTGTCTTAAAAAACTCAGATTTTTAAGACAATTTAAAAGAATTCCAAATCATCATTACTTTCATATATAATAAAGTAAAAGGAAAGAAAAAAAATCTTCATATCATATGAATGGGACGTGGCATCGAAAAAGTGAATAAGATGTAAGTCAAAAATGTAATTTTTCCAGAATTGTCTATAAAAATGGAGGAAAAAGGAGGAATTGCCCGAACAACCAAAAAATACATCGTCCTTTAATGAACGAAAAGTTGCCACCTATCATTCACATTCAGCGCTTTCAGAATCCCGTCAAGGCACATCTCACAGATTTTTCTATACCCGCCACGGAATCATGTATCTTGAACGCTAGAAAATCTGCGTTCGTATCCACAATCCGAGGAAACAAAAATAAATCATGACACACCAGAAGAATAATGGCATTCACATCAAAAACATAACAGAAAAAATAGTAAACCATGAACTGTGATAAAATTATATAGAATTTTCACAGAAAATGTACAGCACATGATGTAGCAGCAGAGAGAAAATAAATTGATATATTCGGCGAATCTACAAAAATTAGGATGGTTTGTTACGTAGAAGGGCCCTTCGTGTTTTCTATGGATTTTGCATTAATCTTGTCTCGTACCAAATTGCAAAAAACACTGTAGTGGGCATGCAACGCCCATGGAGATTGCGCTAAAAACAGACACCATTCCGTCTGTAATAATGGCGGATTCTGTAGCGTAATATAAAACTAGAATAATGCCTTTGTCTGTATGTGGGTCTCACGAATCCAGTACCAGGCCTGTGTTTTCAGATACAGAATGAGAATGGCTGTGTTCGCCCTCATATGTTACAATCAAAACGTTTGGATCGTCCAGGGCGCGTTCTACGTGCTTTCTTGCAGGGCAACCTCTCACTGTGCTGCATTTGTAATAGCCTCTGCAAGATCCCAGCAATAAACTACCAGTCAGAGCCATTAAAACAGAAAAAAAAAGTATCATATTTTTATTTATATCTAAGTTTTTTGTTCTTGAAGATGGGTAAACATAGTGAGGCTATTGCAAATTGATTCTAAATTCGAAAATTTCAGAAGCCCGAGTTGGTAATGGGACTTGTTTTCATATTACTTGTAAAGTATTAGTCCCAAAGCCAAACACTCTAACAAAAATCCACAAAATTCTAAAAAAAATACCATAATATTAACTATAAAAATCTACATGATAAAATGAAAAATTTAACAGTAATAGACCTTGGATGTGGAGAGCCCTTAATGGGCTTCTGTCCATATTTTCGCCATGAGAATTCATCAGATGGAATGTCCGCCAATTTTGCACTGACTGCAGGTACTCTGATAGTTCTTTTTACTCTGGACTTCCTGCATAAGCAGCCCAAACAAAGGTGAAAAATGTGACACAATTAGGAAGAATAGTATATTTATTTACATAATAATCATGATAGGTTGATATACTCCATGTTGCATAAACCAGATTTTATAAATAATATAAAATATATAACTTAGTAAATTTTGCATACATGTTTTTGGAAATTTAAACTTATTTTTTTGGGAAATTTGTGAAAAGAAAAACAAATGGTTAACCAAATCACTCAAATTAATAATATTATCATATATGTGCACAACCCCATAGGATGTATCATATTAACATGGTTTGAAATGTTGATCCAAAAATTCATATAAAAGTTTCAGAAAATTGTTAGCACTATAACACTGATAGCAAAAGTCTGTGTCTTAAAATTGAAAGTGTTATCAAAATATGTTAGTTAACTTATATAGTGTCATTGGAATCTATATGTTATTATCTATCAAAATCAATATTGAACTACAGTAATGTTTTAAAGTTGAAGAAATTCTTTGAATGATTTTTTGAAATCCCACAAAATTGAAAATTCTTGTAAAAGAAACCATTCCAGAACACCTAACATACTACAAGTGATATTATTGACTAGTATAATGAATGTTTTAGTAGGTAAGTATAACTGGTGAATGAATGTTTTAGTTGGTGAATATTCAGTCATGGTTTACTGGTTGGCCTAGTGTCCATATTGAAATGACAGTGGCCATCCAAAATTCAATGCATTTGTAGATAGATAAAGGAGTTGAAGAATCCCCAGCTCTGTGCAGAGGAACTATTACCAAAATGAATAATGGTGTGACAACGTACTTGCGTTTTGAAGAGCAGTGGCAGCGTCCGCCTGTAGTGTTACACTTTCCTGAGAGATCGTCAGGTTTTCCATGGATGCAAGCTTTCTTAGAGGACGATAATGGCGGTCGGCCTACGGCTGTTGGGCTGAGAGATCGAACCAGTATAGAAGTTTTATCGCACGGATCCGATGCTGTGAGTGTTGAAATGAAGGAGTTAGTGGACGATAATGGGGAGGAAGAGATCACTGACTCTTTAAAGGACCTGGAACCCATGAAGCTGTAATCTGAATTTACTGGCACTAATGAAATCTTGGGCTGCTGAGGGCTTGAGTCCATAACAGGGTTCTGTGCAGGGGCCTGGACGTGCAACGGGGTGGGACGGAACAGGGTGTTGTTATTCAATGGCGCAGGGGAGATAAAACCTTCAGAATCCTTCAAGGGTTCTTGAGAAGAACAAGATGCAGCAGCAGCAGCAGACATATTCGCATGACCGGGTTCGAAAGGGGGGGAAATTTTGGGAGCCGGAACTGAAGATCCCGCTGGGGCTTTTCTGAAGCGAGCATGGCCTGTCGTGGTTCCGAGCATGGAAACAACCCTTTTAAATCGATTTGCGGCCATTTCTGCAGCAGACCCGCACTGGCTCTCTCTTTCATCTTGCATTTCCCGGTGCCGGGATATTAATTGTATCAGATTCTGCACGCTCTCCAGCGTTGCAGAAGCCGCCTGGTGCACGTCGCGGTCCATGAAATTCCTGGAGTCCAGCATCTCTACGGCCATGTCTTTTCACTCAACTGCCAAAACACAGAAACCAAATGCTAAGAAAGGGGGCCAAAATCGAGTTCCCAAAAAAGAAAAGAAAAACAGAGCCCGAAATCAAGACCTTGAACCTAGCAGGAGACGAAGGTTCGAAACTTACGGAGACCCATTTTTTAAAAATCTTTCTAACCCCAAACCCAACAGACAGAATCGGGCATGGACATTTCAATAAACGCCCTGCACAACAGTGTTTGACGATTCAATACGCAATAATACGAATCTCCAAGATCAGAATCCGTCCTATTCGCCGCTAAATCTCAAGAATCACACGCACCCATTAAAAAATAAATCCCCCAAAAAAACAAACAACAGACTGTATACATATGTATATGATATTCTCCCAATTCATATCCCCATATCGACCCATTAATACAAATTCAAAGACTGAAAAGCTAAGAAACGGAGCAAATTACGTCCAGAACTTCTTGAATCTTCAGCAACTCTCCGGCCAAAATCCCCTGCAATTGTCGGCAAAGCCCCCGGAATTCATCTCTCTGCATAAAACAGCCACCACTAACGGGTGCCCGTGCCTTATCTTCTTCTTGCAGCCAGAGCAAATTCCCCAATTTACTGCAACTTCAAATCCCCGAGTCAAAATCTCAGAACCCGAGGATTCTAACTTTACCAAGTCAAAGATCCCACCAATCGACTTCGTACACGTCACGCCAGTAGCGACAGAATTGCCGGTTGAAGTAAAGTCAGACGATTTGACTGGAATCCGTACCGGCTAGCCCCGGTCGCTCTCCGCCCTACGGCCGGTCGGTGTCTTCCTTGCCGCGCCCGCAAGGCACCCGATGGGTGAGAAGAGTTTTCTTCCCATGCAGCTCCCCATATCTCGGCCGTCGGATTCCATCGGACGGCCGAGAGCCGTTCCTCGGCCAGCTCATTGCGTTGACTTTAGTGTCACCCACCGACTTTTATTAAATCCGCCATAATTGAGATGAAATCCGGCCATTATTGCAGGCGTAGAAATTTTAAGTGAAACTTTGTTTTTATTAGTTAATGTTTAGGTTTGAGTAAAGTCTGGTAACGTATGTTGCATGTGAAGTGTGTTATTGAATATTAAATGCCAAAGTTTGTGCATGACAACTCAAGTGGGGAGTAAATTGTCCCAAAAAGTCAAAGGTCTCATCAAGGCTTTGATTCACTAAAAATTCTCATGCCATAAAAATCCATTTTATATCATTTGTATAGCTGGAATAAGCCAATTTAACTCCATAAAAGTCAAGGGAATTGCATGTGGGCAGGGTCTCTATGTTGCTCCTTTGGTTGACAATTAACACCTTGTCACAACTATTAGAACTCCTCAAATTAATTCATTGACATTATACAAATTAAGCAACTTCAAGAGTCTCTATCTTGCTTTCTCTGGTTGAACATTATCTTGTCTTTTTCTCCTCTGTCTATACCATGGTGGGCCCACCCTCTGTAACTTGTTATTTAAATCACTACTTACTCAACCTCTGCTCATGTCCCACAGCTTCAAAGCTCTATCCATCATGCTATGGAAAACAATATTGCATCATTGAAAATTTATATACTATGCCCATTGGGATGTCAAAAATGCAGACTTTTTAGAATTAAGGGTCCCATCCAATCACATTCAGAAGGGAAGAATGAGATTTGCACGTTAATTTCATTGTGGTCTCACACTATGTAGGCACTAGTTTACTCCAACTTGTATAAAACAAGTATCACAATCACTACAGTCAAAAAGAGTTGATGAGCTTGTTAGGTAATTGTCCCACTGATCTAAGTAAAGTGACAAAACCATCTTTATTTTTAAAATGATATGGCCAAGCATGAGTACCTATCATTTTTTAGAATGGAGGAGAGGCCAAGAGAGTCAACGTTCCTAACTCCCAATCAGTGTTCTACCATTCAATAAGCAAAGGTGAAGTGGGGGGTGGGTTAAATGGAGTGGAATGAACAAACATAGCACTATGTCAAATGGGTTAGGGTTACTTTTAATGGATTTTAGATTTTTTTTTTAATCATAAAAAATTATTTATAAACAATTTTAAATATTATTTATATTTATATATTTCTAAAATAAATACTAAATTTTAATATAAATTAAGTTTCCATTTAATTTTTTATATATTTTAAAATTTTGTATTTAACAAATTTTTTTCCAAATTTTTTACTTAATAAAATAAGTCATATTTTGACTTATGATTTACAACCTAAATCATGTAATTCTGAATTTCTCACTTCGCTTTCACACGTGCAAGCTACTTTGTTTCCCAATTTCCTTTAAGTAAAAGACACACTTAGCATCTTTCCTTGTTTTTACTTTCTCTTTTGACTATGGGTTGCCAAAAGTAATATTCATCATGTCACATCATTGTTTACACCCACATTTTATGCCAAAAAAGTCTTAATAAATATTATTTTGAAAAAAAGTAGGTTGACCAACGTGAGGACAAGTAAAAAGCAATAACATTGAGTAGCCTAAGCCTAACCTATGGGTATATAAATTATATTGCTTTTGTCAAGCCCAAGCCTAACCACTCGATATCTAAGCTATAAAGCTTTTATGAAATAAAGATAAAACAATTATATATATATATATATATATATATATATATATATTTCACATTTTATAATAAAAGTTATTTATACCATCCACACAGATTAATTCTACATAAAACCACACACCATTTAAAATATGTTTATATTATTTTATAATATTTTTAATAAGAAAATTATTATTCATATTTAAAGGTTAAAGCTTTTATCAAATAAAGAGAAAACAATTATATATATATATATATATATATATATCACATTTAATAATAAAAGTTATTTATACCATCCACACAAATTAATTCTACATAAATCCACACACTAGTTAAAATATGTTTATATTATTTTATAAGTATTTTTAATAAAGAAATTATTATTCATATTTAAAGGTTAAAGTCATTTTAATTTTTTATCTATTTTCTAAATATTATGGTACTAGCAATTGTATTGAGAGGTGTAAAGGAAGGCTAATAGGAAGAGTGGAGGGAATGTAGAAGGCAATAATGAATTAAATTTATGATAATTGTGTTTTAGAAAGAAATTGAGAGAACAAAGCTTCTTAAGTGGTCTATACTATACTTATAATGGGAAGCAACAATGCACAAGGAGAAGATATATATCCTCAAAAGTTTTGTTGTATATGTATGTCAAACAACCCAAACTAAAAAAATATCAATATTGTAGAAGTTTGATGCATGAATACAATTTTTTTCTAGTTGTCTTTGCTTCCACAATATTTAGAATCCAAATTACCAATCTGGTAGAAGTTATGATCCATTAAAATCAGGGTAGCCCCAATGAAAGTAATGACTAAATGATGAAAGATTAGTGAAGCAAAAAAATTGTCATACCTGAAAGGTGCAAAAAAAAATTAAGCTAAAATCATTTGGAGAACAAAAACAAAAATAATATTGGAATGTAAACAATAGACTTAGATAATCTAATTTGTAAAAATGAATTTGTTTATAATAACATACTTAATTGGTAGAATACAATATAAGAGGCATTTTTTTTCAATGAGAAGCTTAAAACATGCCTCATTTGTTTGAAGGTTTCTTCCCTTTATGTGATTACAACTAAGATATCACAAACCCTTGATAGTCACAAAACCTTGATGTACATGGAATTGTAACTAAATAAATGTGTAGTGCAACAAGCAGTAAAGGAAGAGGTTGAGTATTATTGTTAGTATGGAGGATTACCTTGCTTTCTATTTTCCTTGGCTCTAGGAAGAGTTAATCCTAGGATTGATTATGAAATAGATTAGTATATTGTAAGCATTGAGAGGAGAATCGGTAGATGACAACAATGTGAGGTGATTAGATAACAGAAGTGTAACATCTATATTACTCATAATAATTTGATCCAAGCACATTCCAATTAGTGAGGCTTAAAATGGTTAAACTTTGTGCCATGGGTTGTGTCTATCAAAAGTGTGGTGTGTCGTTTTTAAAGGCGTGTGGCCCATGGTTGTCATTATGCATACTATTGAGTAGATGACTGTGCATATACTTGGGAAGAAGATGTGTTCTGATATGAACCATGGGAAAGGAACATATTGAATGGTGGATCCATTTCTTTGTTTACATAGATACTGGTGTTTATTGTATTAGTAACTCAACACTTGGAATGCACATCGAAATGTTTGAACAAGTTTAAAATGGACATAGACTACCTATATAAAAATACACATAAACACTGAATATAGAAATCTAGTCAAATCCACTACTAATTGTTAAGAGAAGGCACATAAATAAGATTTTAGCTAGTTCCCACAAGAAAAAGTTGTTGTCATGTGCATTGTCTCATTTTGTTGTCTATAATGTGATAAGATAGTGTGCATGATTTGTATAACATTTATTTGTTTGTAAAGCTTGGAAACAAGTGATAAGATACAAAGGCAGAAAAGTAAAGAAACATAGTTGAATAGAGTGAAAACCAATGAATGTGCATGTAAGTATGGGAGGTTTTTTTATAAGACAGCATAAAGAGAGCAACAATTGACAAAAAAACACGTATTGTTTGCTATCAAAACAAAATCGTGCAACCGACTAAAAATAAAAATGTTTGAAGTCGTTCAACCAAAGTTCATGTTTTTCTTTTAGGGAAAATTTCTATTGTAAATACAAGATGATGTGTGGCACTACAACACTAATTGAGATCTAGATTTGGGACACTATCAAGATAATTTTCTCGAAGCTACCTTTTTGCATCCATTTCATGTGAATGGATGAGGACATGCATGAAAGCTTTAATCCTTTTAATTAGTTGGAGAGTTGGTCGTGTTCGGTATAGAGGCAAAGTAGGAGAGCACAGAAACCGTGCTTGTATATCCAAAAGAGAAGCCTCATGTTCATGTATTGCATGGAAAAATTGTAGAGTTGGGAAGCATATTGTACATCCATCTGTTTTTTCAAGAAAAGGAAAAGTTTATAAGTGAACATGTATAAATTCATTAACTGAAAGGGAAAGCGTAGAAGACAAGTAGTAGCAACCATTGAAAGTGAAAGTATATTAGAAATAAAATAGGTAAAAAAGCACACAAATTTGAAGGTTTATAAATGAGAGAGAATATGAAACCTTTTCAAGTCAACAACAAAGGAATTCAAGTTACCGAAAGAGAATGTCTTCAAGTAGCTTGATGCATAGATTTGGAGGCAAGGTATGCTTCTTCTTTTTTTGCGTATTATGTAATGATTTTCTTGCATGCATGAATAGTGTGAGAAGGAGAAAGCTATAGAGAGGCAAAGATCGTTCAATGATCTAACTCTAGATATGGATGTAAATGTTAGGCCCTAATGATCAATGTTTCCAATGTGATTTATGGATTGTTAGGGCCCATGCCATGCGAAGGGGCATTTTTGTGTGAGAGCCCCTTGTTACAGGGGGGATTGGCACATAATTTGGATTTGAAACATCCCATGGTGGACCTTTGTAGTGAATGAAATCAACAAAAACAAATGATAGGAGCTTAAGGGGCCAACAATCAAATGCACATAAAATAGCATCAACTTTTCCAAGTGACCCATTAACAAGGTATGCTTCAAGCCACAAGTTTCTTGTTAGAATGACTTGTTGTCCAATGCAGAGAAGCACTTTTGTAGCGAGTTGTCAATCATCCTAGTTGGCGGAAGGAATTTGTTTCCTTTGCTCGGAATAGTAACGTGCAATTGGTATGTTCATTTTTTTTAGCATTTCTTTATTGTGTGGTGCAACAGATTCATTAGTTGCATAGAGGTGCATGCAACTTGTCTTGTGGAAGATTGGATTTTGTATGTGCCATGAGAAGTTTTCAATCATCCAATGTGGGGGTTGCGTTTCGAAGGTTGGAGAGGAGTTGGCGAAATTCATTTTGTTCGAGGCTTGCGCCTTGCTAGCGAAATATTGTCGAAAGCATGACAATTGTATCGAAGCTCTGCCAAAGAGCATTGCCATGAGACATGCCTACATACATTGGTGTATATTTGTTAGGTGGTAGCTGCCCAATGTCACCCACAAGGATTACAGAGCGACCACTGAATGGGGTGTTTCTATTGGATGGGAATGCCTCTCGCAAACATTCATCAATTTGAGCAAGCATTTTAGGACTAATGAAGCTCATATCATCAATGAGAATGTATTTCACATGTCAAAGTTGTTCTTGAAGGTTTAGTAGCGATTGACCTTCCAAACGTTGCATAGAGGAGATAGGGATGCAAAGGCCATAGTGTATTGTTAGTGCATTTATGTGGAATGCTGCAACACTGGTTGGGACGAGCAAGAGTAGTGGGTTTTCTCCATTGGTAGAGTTGGTTAGGAAGACATTTTTGAGGCAATCAATTAGGAAAGACTTGTCAATGCCAACAATGCCTTGGATGAGCATCCTTAGCAATATTGTGGAGGCATTGCTAGAGAAGTGGGAAAAAATGATATTGAAAGCCATGCTTTTTCATAGGGATAAGGAGCAAAGGAGTGTGGATTTGGAGAGCGGAGTTGGCAAAGTTGAGTGGAAGAGTGTTTGAATTCTATGAAGTAAATGGTTGTATCTTGCAAGTGTGAAGGGATAAGAGAATGGGCCCAATTATGGTTTGCATCAAAGTCACGGTGCCCAAGCATGTCAAGCTCATTAAGGAGGATGTTGTTACATGGGTGGAGTTGAGAGAGGAATTTCCATTCATCCATGTCCATGATGTGGTGTGGGTGCATTTTAGCAATAGAGTCATCGTCAGAGTTGGAGAGGGGAAATTGTGTAGGTGCTTGATGGACATGCCATGCATGATACATGTTGCTAATTTGTTCCCAATGTGGAAAAAATGCCTTGTTGGTTTTGCCAATGTCATCATGCAGTCTATGGAAAGGGCAGTACAAGAGTAGTTAATCCAGATCTTGGGGAAGGCCCCCAAGATCTAAAAAATTGAAATGGATCTTACGGGGGAGACCCCCAAGATCTAAAAAATTGAAATATCAAAATAAAAGAGGAGAACACACAATAACAAAACCACATTTTTTTTTTTTTATTAAAACATATAATAACTGTAAAGGCTACATTGTGGCTGACAATCTGTCCTTTTACAAAATGTGACTTGTTACTTAGAGCATTTTTTTTGTTACAATACCACAGGTAAATTCCATGGGTGGGTAAATACCATGGGTGAATGAATACCATGGGTTGATGTCACTTACAATACCATGGGTGAATGAATAACACGGGTGGATGCTACTTACAATACCATTGGTTAATTACATGGGTGGATAAATACCATGGGTGGATGCCACTTACAATACCATGGGTGAATGCCATTTTCTGTTTGGATCATCCTTCTCTTCTTAAGAAGAAATGGTCCCCATTGCGTGAAGTTCCCTCCTAAGAAGCCTTTGTTGAATATGAAGAGTCACTAAAGAGAAGGGTTTTGTGTAGTTCACCCATAACCGTGATGAACAAAGATTTGAGGACAGATATACCTTGTAATGCTTGTGACCAACTGTGATACTGACAGTGTGCCGCCTAGAAAATGGACTTCAATAAAGTGTGGATTTGTGGATGACCCATAACCATGAAAAACGAAGATCTAAGGATAGAAATACCATGTAATGCTTGTTACCAACTGTGATACTAACAGTGTGTGACCTAGGAAATGGATTTTGATGACAATGATTTTATGTGGTTGACCCATAACCGTGATGCCGATTGTTAATGAAGTAGCAGGTGCCTACATAGCCTGGGGTGGGAGGGCATGTCTCTAAAGAACCCAAGTCGAATGCTGTTATGCTGAAACTAATGAATGTGAAGCAGGTGCCTACTAAAGCGGGGTGGGAGGACACGTCTCCAAAGGGAACTCGCTCCGAATGTTGCTCCAGATTTAAAATGGACATAACTTGGTCAATATAACTCAGAATCTTTATTATAACATGTTTTTGGAAACATAATGACCATTCTGCATCTTCCCATGTATTTGAAATCCCTATTTGGACACTTTGGAAACTTAGATTTGCGCTGCAACTGTTCCGTCATCACAAAAGTTTTGAAAAAAATAGCTAATTTTAAATCAGCGATAGCTCTCTCATCCAAACTCCCTTTCGACCATTTTTTTTTGAAATTGGGTGATTTTTCAAGAGGATCTCATATCTACAATCATTTTTATTTTATTTTATTTTATTTATTTATTATTTTATTTTATTTTTATTTTTTATTTTTTATTTTTATTTTTTATTTTATTTTATTTTATTTTTTATTTTTTATTATTTTATTTTATTTTTTCTGAAATTCTGTACAAAAATTGCAAAAAAAATGATAAGAGAGTTGCCGTCAGAAAAAATTCTACAACATAGCTGATTTTAAATCAGTGATATCTCACTCACCTAGAGTTCGATTCGGCCGATTTGTTTTTTTAATTTGGGTATTTTTTTCACAAAGAATCCAGATCTATTATTTTTTTTGTAAATTTTGCACCAAAAGTTTCATATCTGGTCTGCAAACTTGTCGCCCAAAAATTTTTTCCTACAAAAGAATGAAAAAGAAAAATTCTTTCCGCTTGGCCCAATAAAGTGCTCTGTGGAGGTCGTAGCATCTGCCTAAAGTTTGTTTAATATTTCTGTAAAAATTTGAAACTGAAATATGCATCAAACCCTTATTCCCATGGAATCATAACCTGGCTCTGACACCATTGATCCGAATCTTTGGGGGAGACCCCCAAGATCTAAAAGAATGAAATGAATCTTGGGAGGGGAGACCCCCAAGATCTAAAAAATTGAAATGTGAATAACACACAATGACAAAGCCACAATGAAACTTTTTTATTAAAACAGATAATAACTATAAAGACTACATTGTGGTGGGCAATTTGTCCTTTTACAAAATGCAACCTGTTACTTAGAGCATTTTTTGATTACAATAGCACGGGTAAATTCCATGGGTGAATGAATAACTATTAGAATATTAGATCCACTAAACTAGCTATCTATCTTAGAAACCAACAATATATCAACATATAAATAAGAATAAAAAGAGAACAAGGAAAAGGAATACAACAGATATACATGGTTCACCCAATTGGGCTACGTCCATGGGAAGGTTTTCTTTTATTATCTCCAGAAATCTCCTACAATCTTACAAAGAGAGCAACTACGAATAACCTGATACAAATGGTAATATGTTGTGAGCACAGGATAAGATGTGATGGTATCACAAAATGGTATTTTGTCTTAAGAGGCTCCCTTGACCCTATTATATACCCAGAGATGTGTAGGAATTACTATCACATATTAAATGTGGGATAATATAACTATCCAAAATAACACCTCTTTATATAATAAATGGATATAAGAGTATATTGTGCCATAATAAATATGGGATACAATGTATTACTTTTTTTAGATAAGATTGTGGACAACTTCCGACATAATATAAAGCCATTATTACCTTCCAAGGAATATAATATATTCCAACACTCCCCCTTAATAATGGTTAGGAGAAGGGCCCATCCTAACACTAAGGAAGGAAGGAATCATTATTTCTCCCCCCTGATGACAACTTCCCTCATCCCAAGCAAAGAATGAAGATGCACATACTTCGCTTCTGTCAAGGATTTGGTGAAGATATCGGTTGCATGTTGCTCGGTAGGACAATACTCCAGAGAAAGAATACCATCGGTGACAAGACCTTGAATATAATGAGCATCAAGGTCGATATGCTTCATATTGGAGTGATATACCAGATTATAAGCAAGTTGAATTGCACCTTGTTTGTCACATTTCAACACAGTGGACGATTTCAGAACCAAACCAAGCTCGGTAAGAACATTCCATAACCAAACGACTTCTTTAGCTACTTCTTTGGTTGCTTTATACTCTGCTTCACATGAAGATAAAGAAAGAGTCTTCACATTCTTGCTGGACCAAGAGATCAGACTTGAACCAAGTTGAAATATGTAACCAACAGTTGACCGTTGATCAGAACTATCACCTGCCCAATCAGAATTTATATAACCAGAGAGTAAAACTGTAGCATTACTTGAATAAAATACACCATAATGCAATGCCCCCTGTAAATATCGCAGAATTCTCTTGGCTGCCTACCAATGACTTTCACGAGGTTGCTGCATGAATCAAGAAAACATACTGAACGCAAAAGAGAGATATGGTATGTTGTGAGTTAAATATATCAAACTGCCAATGAGTTGACGATAAAGAGTAGCATTCACCAGTGGAGTGGTACACTCAATAGTTAACTTTACACCAGATTAAAATGGCGTAGGAGCAGGTTTATAATCACTCATATGGAAACGAGCCAATAAATCTGATGCATACTTATGCTGAGAGAGAAAAATACCATCGACCATATGCTAGATCTGAAGACCCAAGAAATAGTGCAATGTATCGAGATTTTTCATCTCAAACTGCTTTTGAAGTGCAATTTTCATATCTTGAATTAATACAAGCGCCAATGATAATTAGATCATCCACATATAAAACAATAAAGAGGACATTATCACCAAAGTTCCTAACACATAGATTTGGATCAGATATTCAACGGTTAAAACCATTATTCAAGAAATATGCATCAATTTTATCATACCAATCCCTAGATTCTTGTTTGAGACCACATAAAGACTTGTGTAATTTGCATACTAAACTTGAGGATTCAGCAGAAATAAAACCAGGAGGATGCTGCATATAAATTCCTTCGGTAAGATCACCAACACTTTTAACATCCATTTGATGAATTTCCCACTTATAAGATGCAACAAGTGATAAAATGGTTATTATTGTGTTCATTTTAGCAACAGGAGCAAAAGTTTCATTATAATCAATACCTTCAAGTTGATTTAAACCTTTTGCAACTAATCTAGCTTTATTATTTTCGATCTATCCTTCTGCAGTGAACATAGTTTTATAAACCCATTTATAGCCAACTAAATTCTTTCCTAGAGGAAGAGGAACAAGAGACCAAGTCTTGTTTCTCAAAAGAGATTCATATTCAACAGACATAGCTTGTTCCCAATGAGGCTTACCCTTAGCTTGAGCATAAGTAGTAGGATCATCTGTGGCCAAAACTTTGGTCATAAGAGCAAAGTTAGATCTAGTTCGATGAGTGTCGGAAGGATTTCCAACCTCACTACCTGCAGATTCAAGAGTTTTCCGAGCCCAAACAGGAAGAGTAGAAGGAATCAAGATCAATAAGAGGCACAAAATAGGAAGAAGGAATAAGAAGAATAGGAGTAACAGGTGGTATTGGTAAATTCAGGCTAACATGAGATTCTACAAACTTAGGTGGGGAAGAGACTTATGAAATTTAACATCCCTTCTGATTATGACACATTGATTAGAAGGATCAAACAACCTATAAGCCTTGGAATTATCATCATAACCAATGAAGATACATTTGTGAGATTTGGGTTCTAACTTTTTCATTTTTCATCAGGAATATGAGCCCAACATTCACAACCAAACACCTTAAAATTAATAATATCCGGTTTATGTCCATTCCATTTTTCCTCAGGGATAACATGCTTAACAACTTTAGTAGGAACTCTATTTAAAATATAATTAGCACAACAAATGGCTTCAGCCCAAAATTTCTTATGCAATCCTTTAGAATAAAGCATACATCTATCCATTTCAACTAAAGCTTTGTTTTTCCTTTCAGCAACACCATTTTGTTGAGGTGTGTAAGGACCAGTCTTTTGATGTTGAATACCATGTTTAGATAAATATGCATCAAATTCTTGCTTAAAAAATTACCCCCCATTATCAGATCACAAGGTTTTAATACTCTTACTAGATGCATTTTCAACCATGGATTTAAATTCTTGAAATTTTACAAATGTTTCACTTTTATTTTTCAAAAAATAAACCCAAGATTTTCTACTAAAGTCATCAATAAAGGTAAGAAAATAAACTGCATGAGATATTGAAGGAACTTCAAGAGGACCACATATATCACTATGAATTAATTGCAAAGGTGCTTTAGCATGCCATGCTTTACCTTTATCAAACATTTCTCTATGATGTTTACCAAGAACACATCCTTCACAAACACTAGTAGTAGAAGAAATATTAGGCAAACCATGAACCATTTTAGTTAGCATTTGCATTTTACCATAATTCAAGTGACCCAATATTTCATGCCATAATTGACTTAGTTCATCAACATGAGCAACATAGGAATAAAAGGGTTGTCTCTTAGTTGAATTAAAACCAACAAATTTATATAAACCAGTTGTATGATCAACAGGACTAGAAGAGACTACTTTGTAATTTCAGTTGATATCTTTAAGAACATATTTATCAGGCCAAGCTTCAAATTTAAAACCTTTTTGACATGTGTGATAAATATAAAGTAAGTTGATGGGCATGTTTTGAACATGAAAAACATCTTCCAATTGACCATTAGAAACATTAATATTACCAGAACCAATTACAGAAAGTTGTTTACCATCACCAATAGAAACTTTTTGAGATGAGTGCTTATTAGTGTCATAAGATGTAAATAAAGAAGCATTACCAGTCATATGTTTAGAAGCACCATAATCCATTATCCATTCCACATTAGAAGAAGAATTGCTAGATGAAACAATAGATGCACATAAAGCTACTTGAGATTCATTAGAATTTTTCTTGTTAGCTTTAGCCATTAAACGTTTCGCTTTAAAGCAATTCTTTTCAGGATGGTTAGTTTTACCACAATGCTTACAAGGATCATACACTTTCTTCCTCTTACTAGTTTCATGATGTGCATGAGAAGCATGACCATTATTATTAGTATGATTAGAAGTGTGTGAATAAGAACCTTTAGCATTATTAAAACTTTTCTTAGGATTCTTATTATGTGCCATAAGAGCTTTATTAGGTGAGACTTGTCTTGAAGCAATCAACATTTCTTGCTCATTTATCAACCCTTTACAGAAATCTTCAATAGTATGTTTCATGGTACTTTGAGACAATTCAAGGGCCCTATTGCTAGTTTGGATGAACATGTCAAAACAAGATGGCCATTTTTGTTCTACAAGAATGATAAGAGCAATGTCTGTCTTCTTGTGATCTTTACCACAATTATTTAACTTTTCATTTAAGGTTTTCAATTCTGCAAGATTAATTCTACTCTATCAAAATTATTAGGATCTAGCTCATGAATCTTCTTTTCAAGGTAATAAGCAAAAACATCATCAGATTTATCAATTAAAGAAGCAAGAATTATCCATATCTCAACCGAGTTTCCTTCTGCCTCAATACTCACCTGAAGACTATCTAAAACCGTTTGACTAATGAGCCCTCTTGCTTGATCACATTTTTCTTCCCATTGAATCAAGGATTGAGCATATGTAGGTTTATTGTGTTCACCATTAACCAACCTCCATAGATTCTTACTCTTGAGAACATCAATCATTTTCATTTTCCATGTAAGATAGTTAGAACCGACAAGTTCAGGAACATAAGCTACTTCTGAAGTCATAATGACATAAATTTTAACAAGAAATATAAACCCAAATACAAGAAATGACAAGAGAAAAAGTGAATAGAAAACTGTAATTTTTTGCAATTCGTTCTACCGTCCCCAGAAACCTGAAATTGGGTAGCTCAGCAAGAGGAACCCAAATATCTACTATGTTCTGGGAAATTCTGCACAAAAGGTAACAACTCTGACAAAACATGTCAGGTGTCAAAACAAAAAACACTCAATAATGCTCCAAATGCTCATTATAACCAATTTTCGGAAATGGCGTAGCCACTCTGCATCCACTTATGCGGCTGAAATTCTAATTTGAACCCTCGGTCTGCCAATCTTCCGCCTTGCCAAAAAAGGACCAAAAAACTGGACGAAAATCATAAATCTTACAACCGGAAGATAGATCTCTTTGAGGAGAATCCAAAAACCATATAGATCTTATTGAAAAATAATCAAGAGCCCCTTGAATTTTTTTTTTTTTGCAAAAAACTACATAACAATGTCAGGGTTATGAGAAAAAAAACTTAAATATGTAGAATCATGCCTAGATTTGAAGAGAAGCCTAATGGCGACCATATGGAAAGAAAGTCTACAAAAATAATGAGTGCCCAGGTAATAAAAAAAATGAAGATACACATTGATGGTTAAATTCAAAGAAGATGCGTGATCATAGTAGCCATGGCTCTGATACCATGTTAGAATATTAGATCTCCTAAACTAGTTATCTATATAAGAAACCAAAAATATATCAACATATAAATAAGAAAAAAAGAGAACAGGGAAAAAGAATACAACATATATACGTGGTTCACCCAATTGGGCTACGTCCACGGGAAGGTTGTCTTCTATTATCTCCAGAAATCTCCTACAATATTAAAACGAGAGCAACTACAAATAACCTGATACAAATGGAAATATGTTGTGAGCACATGATAAGATGTGATGGTATCACAAAATGGTATTTTGTCTTAAGAGGCTTCCTTGACCCTATTATATACCCAGAGATGTGGAGGAATTACTCTCACATATTAAATGTGGGATAATATAATTATCCAAAATAACACCTCTTTATATAATAAATGGATACAAGAGTATACTATGACATAATAAATATGGGATATACTGTATTACTCTTTTACATAAGATTGTGGACAAGTTTCGACATAATACAAAGCCATTATTACCTTCCAAGGAATATAATATATTCCAAAAATACCATGGGTTGATGTCACTTACAATACCATGGATCGATGCTACTTACAATACCATTGGTTAATTCCATGGGTGGATAAATACATGGGTTAATGAATACCATGGGTGGATTCCACTTACAATACCATGGGTAAATTCCATGGGTGGATGAATACCATGGGTGAATGTAGAATTTCCCAATGTAGAACAACAAATTATGCAATATACTAAAGCACAATATCAGATCCACTTCTACAACAAACTTGCGGAAGCTTAATCGAATATGAGCAAGATCAAATAGAACACATATAACAGAGAAGAAGAAATCATACACATGAACACGGAAGAATACTCTGGGGAAAACCTCAACTAAAAACCCCGATCTCTGTATTATCATACAAATGGAAATATGTCCAGATTACACAAAGCATTAGCTCACAAGCTCTCTTGCTCTCAGTACAACCCTGCTGCTACTCATAGATAGTCAAAGGCTTCCCACAAATCTTCTCCTTTGCCCTCCAAGCCTCCTATTTCCTTGCACAGTTTCTCCTGGGGTCCAATGCTGCCACCTGTGTGAATTTACCTCTCACAAAACACATTAAACCAATAGTAATTGCGCAGTCCTGAAGGAGATAATTTCTTCTGCATGGATGAGTTTCCTATATAGGAAAAATCCTCCAACTGATAGTACATTGTCCCTTCCTCTAATCTCAACTGGGTCTTTGACTGAACTGACATGCATGAGTTATTTATGAGAGAATATTCAGTTATCTGAAGTGCAGTAGTTACATGCATGCATGCATTAACTAACTGAACTCACAATTAGTTCAACAAACTATTTGAACTAATCTAACTGGACTTAACTCAGTTAACTGAGCTAACTAATTACAACTCAAACACAACTCATTCTTATCTCCTTAATTAAGGGATAACGTCCTCAATCAATGGAGAAACTGTTGCATGTCTTCACATAGACTTCATCTTTGATTTTCTACAACTAATTAACTCAAGATGAATTACTTACTTATTTTACAAACAATTGCTAAGATCAAATTCGAATTTTACTTCTCAATTTTAGTTGAGGGACTAACTAAAATTGGAATCTATGCCGAAATACTATTTATAGCAATGCTATTTTTAGCATTTCCATTTTTTCATTCCTTGTTGCTATGTCCAACAATGGTACCTGAAATTCTATTTATAGCAATGTTATTTTTAGCATTTCTTGTTGTTATTTCCAACACTCCCTCTCAACAAGAAAGGCATTCAACTCGAACCCGATCCTAAACCTTTGGAATGTTCTGCATGCAACACTTCTCCCTAGTGTTGTTTCTCCAACAACTCTAGAAACAAAAAAATATCCAACTTGAATCAGAATGATGCCTCTGTCATCAAAGTCTCCAATTGCTATTTCCTCTGTTGACCGAAAACTCTGCACCTCTGTGCCCTTCAATATCTAACTACTATAGCCTCTGTCACTTTGATCTTTGACTGCATCAATCACACTGATTCCTCCTGCTGCATCCATGCTGTTGCTGGCCCTATCTCCGAGCACTGCATCCACATTGCACCTCCTCTCATCATGTTGCATCGTATTGCCCACTGCTGCACTGCAACTCAGTTACTGAGAAGTAAGTAACTTATCTCCCAACTGACCTCCCTGTTGGGCTAGAAACACCCTCTGATGCTGAAGCTCTCTCTGCAGCTGACAAGTGCTCCCTCTCTAACCTCTGCGCTGCTGCAACACTCCATGCATCTCGCACCATTGCACACCTCTCTGTGCCATCCTGCACTGGTGCAACACTCCTGTGCCTCTCGCATTGTTGTAGCCTGCTAGCTCTGCGCTGTCTTGGGATTCATGCACTGTAGCTCTCTCTGCCGCTCCATCCGCATCTGTCTCTACCGACTCAACCAATCGTGCTACTCCTCATCGGGGCTCCCATAGCAAGGTCTAATCAAAGAGGATAGGTACCGCAAAGATCTTGACCCTATTTTAGCCTTCTTAAGACTATCACTTCACATCGCCCCACCTCCCACCTAGAGGTATGGATGCATGTGATCCCTTTGTTGAAAAGTGCAACAAGAAATGCTAAAAATAGAAAATTCTAAAAATATCACTGTTATAAATAGCCCGACTATAAATAATAGTTCAGCCATTGGTGATCTTAGCAACAATGGGTGAAAAGTGAAAGTGCTAAAAATAGCTTTTCTAAAAATAGCATTTCGGGATCCCTTCTTATTTTAGTCAGTCCCTGGACTAAACATAGGAAGTAAAATTTGAATTTGATATCAACAATAGTTTGAAAATTAATTAATTAATTCATCTTGAGTTAATTAGTTAAGGAAAATCAAACTTGAAGTCTATGTGGGGACATGCAATAGTTTCTCCATTAATTGAGGAATTTAACCTTCAGTTAAAGAGATAAGGATGAGTTGTAATATTGAGTTGTAATTAGTTGACTTAGTTTAACTGATTCGAGTCCATTTAGATTGATTTAACAGTTTTTTAAATTAATGAGAGTTCAGTTAGTTAATGCTTGCATGCATGTAACTACTGTATTTCAGATAACTGAGTATTCACTCATGGATAACTCATGCATGTCAGTTCAGTCATAGACCCAGTTGAGATCAGATGGAGGGACAATGTACTATCAGTTGCTAGGATATTCCTTGGTGAATATTACTTGCATGCAGAAGGAATATTATTCCTTGAGGATTGCACAGTTGGACCTGAGGTTATAGTGAGTGTGAAGAGGCCAATTCACACATGTGATATCATTGGACCCCAATCAAAACTGCGCAAGGTAAGAGGAGGCTTGGAGGGCTTGAGGAAGATATATTCTATGTCTATTGAGTCTGTGAGCTACATTGTTTGATTGCAGAGAGAGTAGGATAGCTTGAGAGCTTATTCTTTTTGCAACTTGAACAAAATTTCCACTTTTATGATAATACAGAGTTGGGGTTTTAGGCTGGTGCTTTCCCCAGTGATATATCTTCTGTGTTATGGTTGATTACTTCTCATTCTTAGTTATATCTGTTCATGCTTTATGATGCTCATATCTATTGAAGCTTTCGCAAAGTTTATGGTAGAAGTAGATCTAGTATTATGCTTTAGGACATTGCATATATAAGGAGATCTTCAGTGAAATTTCTACATGGTATCAAAGCAAAGGTGATTAAGGAAGAACATTATATAAGCAGAAGAAGTACGAAGTTTGGTTTTTGAATATTGAATTGAGTTCTTATCACATCTATTTCACCTATGGCGTTTAGTGGTTTAAGACTCGAATATGCCCTTGATGGCAATTCGAATTATATAGCCTGGAAGGATCACATGGAGGTAGTATTGGAAGATAATGGTCTCAAGGACTTCATTGATCAAGAAGTCCAAAATCCGACTGATGCTACTCAACTGGCGGAATGGAAAAAGTGTGTGGCTAGAGCAAGGAGAATCCTCCTGGAGGGGGTTAGAGATCACATTGTCTCGAGCCTCCATGGGAAGGAGACTCCGTTTTCGATGTGGAAAACATTAAAAGATCTTTATCAGAATAGCAACGATTAGAGGAAGCTAGCGCTGAAGGAAAAACTTCGAAAGATCAAGTGCGAAAAGGGCGACACAATCTCTACGTTCCTGAACAAGCTCACCACCTATAGGGATGAGCTTGCAAGCATAAGGATCGTGATAGCTGATGACGACATGGTGAGTCTAGCACTCCTCGGTCTTCCTAGGAGCTGGCATAGCTACCAGGACTTGGTTAATGGAAGAGAGAAACTGCCAGATGAGGAACAACTTTGGTTAGACCTAATGCAGGAGGAGATAAGGCGAAGCACCAGGGATGGATCTTCATCAAAACAAGATGATGAAGAAAATCTAGCTTTAGTGAGTAAAGCTAAGAAAGGGAAAGGGAAGGCGTCCCAATCCAAATCTTCTCATGGTGGGAAGAAGGTTGACAAGTCGAAGGTGCGATGCTTTCACTTTCATGAAGTGGGCCATTATGCTATGAATTGTCCATAGAAGAAATCCAAGAAGGGTTCCTCAAAGGGATCTGATGGTGATGCACTAGCTTCATAGTTTGAGCTAGATTTCTCTCTTATCGCATGCATGGTTTCATCCATGGTGGGATGTGTTTGGTACCTGGACAGTGGAGCCTCTTTCCACATGTCAGGTGACAAGAATCTTTTCAATACCTTGGAGGAGAAGGATCTCTAGATGCGGATTGAGATGGGCGATGATGCAAAGTAATGTGTCTCAGGTGAAGGTACAGTTGTGTTTCAGAGGGAGCATGGCGCTCCTCTCACCCTATCTGCTGTTAAGTATGTCCCAGGTCTGAAAAAGAATCTTGTGTCTGTTGCTATGCTAGAAGATAAAGGCTATGATGTAGTCTTTAGTAAAGGAAAAGTTTTCCTGAGGCATATCGGCACCGGACAGACCAAGCGAATTGGGATTCGAGTAAAGAATCTCTACAAGCTGGAGGTAGATGACTATGTTGCACTGAGTTCCAAAGCAGAGGTGGTGCAAAGCCAAGATGTTGGCGAGCTGTGGCATAGAATACTGGGCCACTTGCATCACGGGGCCTTGAAGATCATGCAACAAATTTCTACCGACTTACCCAAGGGAAAACTAGAGCAAACAGATACATGCAAAGGATGCACCCTGGGTAAGTATGCAAAAGCTTCCTTTCAGGATCAGGATAGTAGAGTTGGAGCAATCCTGGAGCGAGTTCACTCAGATGTATGTGGACCATTCTCTACAGCCTCCACCACTAAGCAAAGGTACTATGTTATTTTTATTGATGATTTTTCTCGTAGATGTTGGATCTACTTTATGCAAAAGAAGGATCAGACCTTCTTGATGTTTTGTGAGTTTAGAGCCTTGGCAGAGAAAGAATCTGGAAATAAAGTAAAAGCCTTGCATAGCGAAAATGGTGGAGACTATGTTTCCCAGCAGTTTAAAGACTTCTGTGCCATAGAAGGAATTAAACGGGAATTGACGACACCTCATAGCCCACAACATAATGGGGTAGCCAAAAGGAAGAACAAATCTATTATGGGAGCAACTCGAGCGATGTTGCATGACCAAGGCCTACCACTTCATCTGTGGGCTGAGGCATGCAACATAGCAGTGTACCTTCAGAACATAAGTACTTATCATATCTTGGGGATGAAGACACCTATGGAGGCTTTTTTAGGGAAGCGACCAGATGTGAGTCACTTCCGCATCTTTGGATCATCAGTTTACTGTCATGTGACCAAATATGCTCGGAAGAAGCTAGATCCAACAGCTGAGTTGGGGATACTTGTGGGGTACACAAATACACCCCACAACTATCGTGTGTTTCTGCCTGCCAGTTAGAGGACTGTCGTGCGCAAGGATATGAAGTTCGACGAGCAGAGAGCCACGCGAGTGTTGTTGAGCCCCAAAACTACCTCTTTTTCAAGCAATATCTTTACCCTTCTTCCTCTGTTTTCCCATGCCAATGCATCCTAAACCATCAAAAGTCATTGCATGTTGATTTCAGGAGTATATTTTAGTGATTTTCAAATTATATTATTATGTGTGTTATTTGGATAGGGTTTTGTTCTTCAGCTACGGAATGTAGCCACTTTCTGCAGCTAACTGGCAATTCCGCAGCCATCTCCATACTTTTGTAGGTTACAGGTGTCGAGAAGAGGAACGAGCCACATGGGTAGCTAAGGAAATGTCAGTACATGGATAGAGTCCTATTCGTTTGATCAAATTCGAGGAGAAAGACCTCGGTCACAAGGGAGTCAATGGAAAAGTCCTACAGTAGCTAGAACTCTATTTTGGCATGTAAATGAATCTGAGGCATGTTCCTGAAGCTAAGGATTCGTTTTGCCACCTGCATAACCATATCCAACATCCATATTCAGAGATTTACTATTTATGCCAACCAAAGACTAAATTCCTGGATGCATGACCTGTTCACATGTCTACCGTAGAAGATTTTCCTCTTAGAAATAGTTATGAATTTCTCTTATAAATTCCAGCATTTCGAACACATAACTAGTTAATGTTTTTACTGTTGAAGTAGTGTGATTTCTGTTTGTAATCAAGAGACATATAGTCCTATATTTTTATATATAAAAACTCTGTTTTCTTATATGGCTACCTGAGCGTGTGAAGTAAATTTGCGTTGCTAGTCCAAGGCCGTGCAGAGGGCCCTTGCATGGTTTAGGTTCCTTTTTGTTTCTGTGTATTTACATTTGTTGTTTTTCTTTCGTTCAACTGTATATTTCTTGTGTTTTCATTTATGCCCATAATCGTTCTAACATTGTATATATTGTAGCTTTTGTCACTTGTTTTTACTAACCTTGATAAGTGCATTCCAGTATCACAATAATTCTTTAAGTTCTTTTATGCTTGAGCTTCTTAGTTGTAGTTTTGAAATTGTATTAGGTAGCATGATTCCTTATGTTGTTCTTTAGTTTTCAAACTTTTGAATTTAAGTTATTTCATGCCTTTGCTTACTAGATAGTCACTCATTACATAAATGAATGTTTTCATAACCTTTCGTTGATGGTTTACCCTCAAACTAATTGGTGAAATATGGAGTTTATGAATGAGATTTTCTTGCTGTTCAGTACCTTTTCTTTCTTAATATAGTCACTCATGTTATAAGCTAATATTTCCAGAGCCTTTCCTTGATGATTGATCTTCAAACTAATTGGCGAAGTGTTATGTTTATAAATGAGATTACTTGTTGTTCATTAGTTTAGAGTTAGATAGTTTAATGTCATTTTCTCATGCTACAAGCTAATATTTTTAGAGCCTTTCATTGATGATTGATCTTCAAACTAATTGGCGAAGTGTTATGTTTATAAATGAGATTACTTGCCGTTCATTAGTTTAGAGTTAGATAGTTTAATGTCATTTTCTCATGCTATAAGCTAATATTTCCAAAGCCTTTCATTGATGATTGATCTTCAAACTAATTGGCAAAGTGTTATGTTTATAAATGAGATTACTTGTTGTTCATTAGTTTAAGAGTTAGATAGTTTGATGTCATTTTCTCATGATATAAGCTAATGTTTCCAGAGCCTTTCGTTGATGATTGATCCTCAAACTAATTGGCGACGTGTTATGTTTATAAATGAGATTACTTGTTGTTCATTAGTTTAGAGTCAATTTCAGTCTTATTTTTTCCTTTAGTTTAATTGCAGTAGTTCATTAGACTTTAATTTTGCAAGTAGAATAGACAAAATAAGTAGTTTTGCTTCCAGTACTTCATTCTCAATTTGATATAGATAGCTGCACTTCCATTTTCTCATTCAAGTTTTTAGATAACAGTTTTAGGAGTCTTTTAAAGCTCATATTCTGGAAATCATTAAAATAGTAAGAAAATAAGCGTTGTCTTCATTTCTTGTTTTGAAAACTCCACTTCCAAATTTGACCTAAAAATCACTTTTAGACTCTCACTTCAACAATAAATTAAGATTTCAATTACATTGTAGAACTCTAGGAGTCAAAAGAACAAAACCCAAAAACAACATAAACTTGAAAATGGTGAGGTAAGAAAGGGTTATTTAGCACATATATTGCACTACACTTCATTAGTTTACGACACCTGGATTGATAATTTATGTAGCAATTTAGGACACTAAATTAACTAAACATTTTGGCACCGTTGCCAGGGAAGTGTAACTAGGTAGCTTATCTCTTACATTCATAAAAAAATAAAAAAAAATAAAAATTTCTCGAGTATGCTCTCCTCTTGCACTTTGTGTAATCTGGAGGATCAGAAAAAGAATTGTTATTCCAACTAAAAAAAATGACATGCATAGAGAAAGAGATTCTAGGGGTAGATTTATAGCTAGGGGTAGAAGTTCGATTTTCACAACTCCAACTAGTCCACCAAGGATTAGAAAGGACACACCTCCATCCCAGACTCATACTCCTAGCCTTAGGATTCCTGGAATTCAAGGGGCAACAACTCAATTAGAAGATTCTCCCACTTCATCTACTAAACCAGATCTAGGAGAGGAACCCTTTTTCACCTCTATAGGGGAGCCTATTGTAGTTGAAGAAGTAGGAATACCTAGAGAAGAAGAAGAAATAGAAACTCTCTCTCATTAGCCATTAATAGAAGAACCAAAAGATTCTGAGGAAACTATCATGGTAGAAGAAGAGCAAGATGGATAATTTTCACTATTTGGAGGAGGGGGTAGAGGTAGAGGTAGAGGAAACAATGGAGGAGGTAGAGGTAACAATGGAGGAGGTAGAGGAAATAGGGAAGGAGATAACTCATTTGGATTCCCTATAGTAGATGAGGAAACACATACAACAATGAAAAACATTTCACCATCTGTCCTCCCAAACTTTTATGGGTTGAGAAGTGAGGATCTTGAAACATTTTTGTTTGAGTTTTAAGTCTTATGATGAACTTATGACTATATAGAAGACTCTCAAAAACTCAAATTGTTCCCTTCAACACTAAAAGGGGCTGCTCTGAAATGGTTTATGGGATTAGTCACTCAATCCATTAGGACTTGGAATGATATGAGGTAGGCATTTTTGGATAGATACTTGGATTAATGTATGCCTACCAATCATAAGGATGAGGTATTCAAAATGATGCAAAAGGAAGATGATTTATTAGAGGATTTGCTTGAGAGGTTTAACTACAATTTGAAAAGAGTAAAAATGAACAATTTAGATGAAGAGACCTTGAAAGCTCTTTCATTGAAATCCATTAGAGATGAATGGATAGATATCTTAAACATGATGGGGAAGGGAGACATCTCTCAACTTCCATTGAGTGACATAGCAGAACTATGTGTCCATCTCTCAAGAGGGAAATCTAAAACTGGGAAAGGACCTAGAGATCCTTCTCTTATTAGAGCAAACAAATCTGCAACTGGAACTGTAAGTAGGGTAGAAATTGGCAATATGCTTGATGAGTTCAAAACTGATATTTTAGGGAGCCTTAGTGAGCAGCTAGACACACTCCAAATCCAAAACAAGCAGAAAATAGGAGCTGATGCTTTAGCTATCTTTTGTCCAAAATGAAGAAAGAAACATGCTCTATGGGAATGCCCTTTAGATGCAAAAATTGTAGAAACTTGTATGATTTGTTCAAAAAGTCATGAGACCAAGGATTGTCCTTCAATCCCAGGTATTAACGCTGTCTTTCAAGAGGAAGTAGTCCCAAATTATATAGAACCTCTTTGTTTTGTTGCAAGAAGACCTTGGCAAGGGCCACAAAATCAAGGATTTAACAATACAATGAATTTTCAGTCCCCACCAAACTAGAATTCTTGGCAACAACCTTGGCCTCAACCTCAAAATCAGTATCAATCTCAACCATGGGAGCAAGGGGTACAAAATCCTCATGGGAGATTTGCTTAATATTATCAATATCCTCCATCTTATCAGAGCTATCCTCCCCCACAAAATCAACAGCAAAATCAATAACCACAACTTCCAAATCAAAGCCCTCACCTTTCATTGCCATTTCCACAACAACAATCTCCACAACAGAGTCAAAATCCCCAACTCTTACTTCCATTTCAAAAAAAGCCAAATCAACTACCAGCCCAACCATTGCCAAACCCCAATAATAAAAGCCCTTAGAATGCTTACATGTTAGAAGGACAACAATTTCCTATTTACATGATTGTTCCTATAGATCTTAATGATGTTCAACTTAGATCTGGTAGGATTTTAGAAAAGGAAAAACCTTCTATAGATATTCAAGAGAAAGATGCTTCTGAGGAGGACTCTCTGAAAGTCAATAAAAGTTTTGAGGGGACATCCCTTCAAAACCAAAACATTCAAAAAGAAAAACAAAAAGAATCAATAAACACAACTCCTATAGTTGAGCAACCTGCATCTACTTCCACACTTCCTTTTCCTGAGAGATTACAAATTGATATAGGAGTGGAAAAACAGATCTTGTTGCCCAATTATTATTTCCTAGATGAATTAAAGAATGTCTATATCAAGATTCCCTTGTTACAAGCCATTAGAGAAATTCCTATTCTAGCAAAAACAATAAAGGAGTTGAGCATCAAAAGACCAGGTAGAAAACCAAGAGACACAAAAAGAATTCACCTAGTAGGAAAAATAGCAGATATCATGATGGGAAAGATTACCATGCAAAAGTATGTAGATCTAGGAAGTCCAATTGTCAAAACACACATAAATGAGATTGAAATTCCAAATACATTGATTGACTTAGGGGAAACTATAAACATTATGAGTAGACAGACTATGGAACAACTTAAACTTCCTAATCTTCTTTACACACCTACCTTATTGCAACTTGCAAATAGATCAGTAATCAAACCAGATGGTGTGTTAGAAGACATTTCAGTCTCCTTAGATTCGTGGGAATATCCTATTGATTTTATGATTTTAACTCCCAAAAATAATTTAGGAGGACACCCACTTATCTTAGGGAGACGTTGGTTGGCCACAGCTGATGCTTTTATTAGTTGTAGATCTGGTGACATGTACATTTCTGATGGTAGTTCAACAAAGAAATTCACTTTGTATCCTCCAGCAAAAGCAATCACAGAAATAGATGACAAGGAATGGGTCGATGATGAAGATGTTATACAACCTATCTTTACTATATCAAAAATTAGTGAGGATAGTCAAATTTTGAACACATTAGAAAATTTTGCAACATATTCAGAATATGATCATGCAAAATTTTAGGTAAATTCTAATATTGAATACTTGTCATCTAGGCAGATGTCTCTTTATTCTATGGAAGAGTTTGTCAGCTCTACAATCGAAAATTTTCCAAGTAGAACATTGAATAACAAAAACTTGGAGAAATTACAACCAGAGGAGCTAACCAAAATCTTACGAAAACATTCTGCTGCATTTGCATGGGAGTATATTGATATGAAAGGTATTAACCCTAAGACTTGTATCCATAATATCTATATTGAGGGAAACAATAGACCAATCAGACAACCTCAGAGAAGGATTAATCCAAATCTTAGGGAGATTGTGAAAGAAGAGCTCCAAAAACTACTCAATGTAAACTTCATTTACCCAATCTCAGATAGCCAATGGGTTTCTCCCTTGGTAATTGTGCCTAAAAAGAACGGTAAATGGAGGGTGTGCATTGATTACAGAGAATTGAATAAAGCAACCTTGAAGGATCACTTTCCCTTGCCCTTTATAGATCAGGTATTAGATACATTAGCAAGTAAAAAGTACTTTTCATTTTTGGATGGTTTTAGTAGTTATAATCAAATTTAGGTAGCACCTGAAGATCGGGATAAGACCACATTTACTTGTCCATGGGGAACTTTTGCCTACCGAGTGCTTCCTTTTGGATTATGTAATGCACCCACAACATCCCAAAGAGCAGTAATAGAAATTTTTTCTAATCTAATACATGATTGTGTAGAGGTATATATGGATGATTTTACAGTCTATGGTAACACATTTGAAGAAGCCTTGGAAAATTTGGAAAAGGTCCTTAAAATATGTAAAGAAACAAACCTTTCATTAAGCCATGAAAAATGATTTATGATGTTTATGTAAGGTATTGTTTTAGGACATCACATTTCAGGAGATGGGATTAAAGTAGACAAATGTAAAGTTGAAGTCATCTCTAAGTTACCAATTCTAAATTACCAAAAAGATGTTAGAAGTTTTCTAGGATTTACAGGATATTACAGAAGATTCATAGAAGACTTTACCAAAGTAGCATCTCCACTCTTCAAATTTCTTATAAACGATTGTGAATTAAAGTGGAATCCTGATTGCCAACTAGCATTTGAAGCCTTGAAAACAAAAATATCTGAAGCACTTATCTTAAGAGGACCAAACTGGAAACTTCCTTTCCATATTTCTACAGATGCTTCAGATACAACTCTAGGAGCTGTATTGGGACAAAAAGACTTGATTCCTTATGCCATTTACTATACAAGTAAGAATTTGACTCCCACTGAGTTGAATTATACTGTGACTGAAAAAGAGTTCTTAGTTGTTGTTCATGCAATTAACAAGTTTAGACATTATATAACAGGCTATGAAACTTTTGTTCATATTGATCACTCTGCAATTAGATATTTGATGAATAAACCTATTACTAATGGTAGAGTTACAAGATGGCTTTTACTTTTGCAAGAATTCAATATTACTATGCTAGATAGACCTGGAAAAAAAAACACAGTTGCTGATTTCCTGTCCAGGATTCAGAGTATCAAAGAAGACTCTCCGGTTAAGGATAAGTTTCCTGATGAATATCTATTTGCAGTAACTACTCAAACTCCTTGGTTTGCAGATGTTGCTAACTATTTGGTTATAGGGAAGTTACCTTCACATTTATTTCCTAGAGAGAAAAGAAGGATTATTCAAAATAGTTCAAGATATTCATGGATCTCTAACGAATTGTATAAAACAGGGCCAGATTTTGTGATCAGAAGATGTGTCAAGGAAGATGAAATGCCTGATATTCTTAAAGCATGTCATGATGAGCCATGTGGTGGACACTTTGCTGACAGGAGGACAACTTATAAAATCCTTTCTTTAGGATATTATTGGCCATCCATCTTCAAAGATGCAAAAGAATATGTCAGAAGGCGCGACAGCTGCCAAAGGGTAGGGAAACCTACTCCCTCAAATGAGATGCCATTACAACCTCAGGTATTTATCGAACCATTTGAAAAATGGGCTTTAGACTTAATTGGACCTATTAATCCTCCATCCAAGCAGAAAAAATATGTATTGGTATGTACTGATTATGTCACCGAATGGGTAGAAGCCAGAGCATTACTTTTTGCAAACGAAAAGACAGTAGTTAATTTTATTTTTGAGGATATTTTTACACGCTTTGGTGTTCCAAGAGAAATTGTGACAGATCAGGGACCTCAATTCACATCCAAAATGATGGAGAAGCTTATGGAAGAGTACAAGATCAAGCATAGGAAATCTACTCCCTATCATCCACAAGAAAATAGTCAAGTGGAGTCCACAAATAAAGTGATTGAAGGAATCATCACCAAGACTGTGCATCTACATAGAAGAGATTGGGCAGAAAGCCTGAAGCCTTATGGGCCTACAGAACTACATGGAGGAATATAACGGGACATACACCTTATGAACTTGTTTATGGAAGGCAATTTTTGTTCCCCATTGAGTTCCAAGTTAAAACTTTCAAGATGGCAGTTAAGTTGGGGATGGATCTATCAGAAGCTCAAAAGCATAGACTGGAGTAGTTGAATGAACTTGATGAAATCAGACAAGAAGCAGTTCAAAGGACTGGTCTAGTTCAGCAACAAAGAGCTAAGTGGCATGACAAGTACATCAAGGACAAAAGGTTTCAAGAAGGAGATTGGGCATTGCTATTTGATTCTAAGTTCAAGGATTTTCAAGGTAAATTTCAAACTCATTGGCTTGGGCCATATGAGATTGAAAAAGTTTTCAGTAATGGAGCAGTAAGAATCAGAACCATAGATGAGCATCAAACTCCTCTCCTTGTGAATGGTCATAGGTTGAAGATTTATCAAAAGCCAATCTCAAAAGAGGAGTTTATCAAGATCTTTCAAAATAATTCTGAAATGAAGTTGGTGAAGAAGAATCCTTCTTCTCCACCAACTTAGTCTTTGTTCTTTTCATTAAAAAAAATAAAAATGTATAAGCTTGAAAACCAATCACTGATTGGCATCCTTATACAGAAAATACAGGGTGAAAATCAGAAGACTCTGACACCCTATATTTTCCAAAAAAGAGGAAGGTCCTTCATTTTATTCATGGTTTGTTTTATTCCATTCCATTTCATTTCTGCAAATTTCACTCCCTTTCACCACCACATTCCATCAATAAACTTTTCTTCAGTATTTTTCATATCCACTTTTCATCCCCATTCTGTCATATTTCATCCATACAGTCACCTCCTATTTTCATTCATTCATCAATTCATATTTCATTCACTGTGTTATATTCTGCAGTTGATCTGATTCCGCAGCTAATCCTGTTCTGACTCTACAATAGCAGTTGGATTAGTAGCCAAAAATAAAAAAATAAAAGCCAGATACAGGTATTGAAGGAGAAATCTTTTGAAGACACAACAACACCTAAGCACCTACAAAGGCAAACAATCAACAATTATCAAATGGAAAAGGTATGGTTCCAAAGGTGAGAATAAAACCTATTTCAAATATCACTATAAAGGCATAAGTTATATAATTTGAATAATCACTACTCCTTAACATGTCATAATGCAATTTTAATGTTGTCATAACTTCACCATGCCTTCCAATTTAATGCTTAACGGTCTCATGATTTGCCTCCGACTTTAACTCGTACTTTACTGTACTTTCTTACTCCACCTGTTTAAACGGATAATTATGTGAGTGTAACTCAGTTGAATACGGCTCTTTCACCCACCGAGTTTTTCGTTTTCTTACTCCCGCAGCCTTCTTATGAATGCAAAGCACTCAGACTTCATTCAGTTTTTGGTTCTGTGCATGAGTAATACTCTGCCTCCACGTAGTCTACATATGCACCAGTCCTTATAGTTCCTGTGCATACGGTCTTCCTACTTCGTAACCCTCCATAATTCAGCTTCATATCCATCATTTTTCCCAACTCCATATCCATCGATTTTCTCTACAGTTTTCTTCCATTCCCGTCTGCTCTGTTCCCATATAATCACCGTTTACAACATTCCTACATAGCGAAGAAAAGCAAAATGGGTCTGATTGTAAGATCAGAGCCCATAGGAGTCAAGTTTATGGAGGGATACCCTCAGTTGAAGGGGACATTGAAGAAGGCTGGTTGGCTGAAGTTTATCATGAAATTCAATGGCCATCACAGAGAAGTCATCAAAACATTTGCAAGGTCTTTTGATGGGGAAGAAGTGGAAATTGGTGATATAAGATTCTCAGTGACTAAATCTTCCATTGCAGCTGCAACAGAACTTCCAAAAGATGGAGAAATGTGGTTCAAAAATAAGGAATTCGATGATCAGGCTTGGAAAATTATTCTCCGAAACCAAGTATGGATATCTCAATTTTCAAAAGAGGAATTCCTATCTCAGCATTAAAGGATAAATGAACTAGTTTGCTCTTGATTATTCAAAAATTTATCACGTGTGAGGGTAGATATGGTTCAATGTACATGTATCATATAAGGTTGTTGATGAACTTTTTAGAAAATGGGACCATCAATCTCCCTTACTTTCTATTGAATAGCTTAAGGAAGATGTCCACCATTGTTCAAAAGAAGATAGAAGATATAGAACCTCACCTTTACCACCATGGTCTCATAAAAATTTTAGTTGAAAATCATTTGAGGGATATAGGAGACACATGGGAAAACTTCCTGATCAGGAACTTCTTCCAAGATCCGCCTGAGTTACCTGAAGGGAGTTCAGTAAAGAAGAGTAGGAGGAGGAGAACAACTCTTGCAATCCAAAATATTCCTACTAGTTCAGCAAAAGAAAATAGTGAGGAAGAACCTCTCTCTAAAACTCTAACTGAGGTCATGAAGCAAACAAAACAGAGAGGAAAAATAAAAAGAAAAGTTGAGGAAATTTATCAAACTCCTGAGCCTTCATTAGAAGAGGAACAATTGCTCTTTGAAAAATTAGTCCACATTAAAGAACAGTCCAAGAAAGAAAAAGAAAAAGGGAAAAGAAGAAAGGTCATAGGAGAAGAGGACATAGGCTCACAAAGTCTAAGAAGAAGCTCTAGGCTTAAAGGCAAAATGAAGAAAACATAGACAAAAGAAGCCCAATTCATAGACTTGGGAGGGGAGACTCCAACTCAATCACCAGATAACACCTCATTTGAGCAAAGTCCACAATATTCTCCTTCTCCTCAACTAGACTTTGAAAGTAGTCCAAGAAAAGCATCTCCAGAGATTGACCAAGCTCAGCAGTAGATCTATGATTATATTGAATCATTGGAGCAGAAGAACACAACAACAGATTAGGGGACTTCATCTAACCAGCCAGTTACATCACAGGAAACTCTGATTCACTCACTAAAGCAAGAAATCTATGAATTAGAGGTCTTAAACAGGCATATTCAGAAGGAAAATGAAGCTTTGAAGGAACAAAACAAGCTGGACAAAATCATTCATGACAATACCATGCTTCATTTGGGTCTATGGCATAAGAAAACATAAAATTGAAGAAGAAAAATAGGAAGCTAAGCAGGGCCCTCATCAACCTTAAATATAGATTCCTTATGAGAAAGCCTAGAATGGCAGTGGTAGAAAGGAAAAACAAGAAAAGGTTGGATGTTCTAGCAGAGATTTCAGAGCAGATGCAGTAGAAGAAGGATTGTTACATTTTTGGTTGCATGAGGAAATGCAACAACTTCACAGTGGGGGTATGTTGAGCCCCAAAAATGCCTCTTTTTCAAGCAATATCTTCACCCTTCTTCCTCTGTTTTCCCATGCCAATGCATCCTAAACCATCAAAAGTCATTGCATGTTGATTTCAGGAGTACATTTTGGTAATTTTCAAATTATATTATTATGTGTGTTATTTGGATAGGGTTTTGTTCTTCAGCTACGGAATGTAGCCACTTTCCGCAGCTAACTAGCAATTCTGCAGCCATCTCCATACTTTTGCAGGTTACAAGTGTCGAGAAGAGGAACGAGCCATATGGGTAGCTAAGGAAATGTCGATGCATGGATAGAGTCCTATTCGTTTGATCAAATTCGAGGAGAAAGACCCCGGTCAAAGGGGAGTCAATGGAGAAGTCCTACAGCAGCTAGAACTCTGTTTTGGCACGCAAATGAGTCCAAGGCATGTTCCTGAAGCTAAGGATTCGTTTTGCCACCTGCATAACCATATCCAACATCTATATTCAGAGATTTACTGTTTATGCCAACAGGAGACTAAATTCTTGGATGCATGACTTGTTCACGTGTCTGCTGTAGAAGATTTTCCTCTTAGAAACAGTTATAGATTTCTCTTATAAATTCCAGCGTTTGGAACGCAGAACTAGTTAATGTTTTTACTGCTAAAGTAGTGTGATTTCCATTTGTAATCAATAGACATACAGTCCTCGTTTTTTATATATAAAAACTATGTTCTCTTATATGGCTACCTGAGTGTGTGAAGTAAATTTGCGTTGCTAGTCCAAGGTCATGAAAAGGGCCCCTGCGTGGTTGAGGTTCCTTTTTGTTTCTGTGTATTTACATTTGTTGTTTTTCTTTTGTTCAGCTGTATATTTCTTGTGTTTTCATTTATGTCCATAATCGTTCTAACATTGTATATATTGCAGCTTTTGTCACTTGTTTTTACTAACCTTGATAAGTGCATTTCAGTATCACAGTAATTCTTTAAATTCTTTTATGCTCGAGCTTCTTAGTTGTAGTTTTGAAATTGTACTAGATAGCATCATTCCTTCTGCTGTTCTTTAGTTTTCAAACTTTTGAATTTAAGTTATTTCATGCCTTTGCTTACTAGATAGTCACTCATTACATAAATGAATGTTTCCGTAACCTTTTGTTGATGGTTTACCCTCAAACTAATTGGTGAAATATGGAGTTTATGAATGAGATTTTCTTGCTGTTCAATACCTTTGCTTTCTTAATATAGTCACTCATGTTATAAGCTAATATTTCCAGAGCCTTTCGTTGATGATTGATCTTAAAACTAATTGGCGAAGTGTTATGCTTATAAATGAGATTACTTGTTGTTCATTAGTTTAGAGTTAGATAGTTTAATGTCATTTTCTCATGCTATAAGCTAATATTTTCAGAGCCTTTCTTTGATGATTGATCTTCAAACTAATTGGCGAAGTGTTATGTTTATAAATGAGATTACTTTTTGTTCATTAGTTTAGAGTTAGATAGTTTAATGTCATTTTCTCATGCTATAAGCTAATATTTCCAGAGCCTTTCGTTGATGATTGATCTTCAAACTAATTGGCGAAGTGTTATGTTTATAAATGAGATTACTTGTTGTTCATTAGTCTAGAGTTAGATAGTTTAATGTCATTTTCTCATGATATAAGCTAATATTTCTAGAGCCTTCCATTGATGATTGATCTTCAAACTAATTGGCGAAGTGTTATGTTTATAAATGAGATTACTTGTTGTTCATTAGTTTAAGAGTTAGATAGTTTGATGTCATTTTCTCATGATATAAGCTAATATTTCCAGAGCCTTTCGCTGATGATTGATCCTCAAACTAATTGGCGAAGTGTTATGTTTATAAATGAGATTACTTGCTGTTCATTAGTTTAGAGTCAGTTTCAGTCTTATTTTTGCCTTTAGTGTAATTGCAGTAGTTCATTAGACTTTAATTTTGCAAGTAGAATAGACAACAGAAGTAGTTTTGCTTCCAGTACTTCATTCTTAGTTTGATATAGATAACTGCACTTCCATTTTCTCATTCAAGTTTTTAGATAGTAGTTTTAAGAGTCTTTTAAAGCTCATATTCTGGAAATCATTACAATAGCAAGAAAATAAGCTTTGTCTTCATTTCTTGTTTTGAAAACTCCACTTCCAAATTTGACCTAAAAGAACTTTTAGACTCTCACTTCAGCAATAGATTAAGATTTCAATTACACTGTAAAACTCTAGGAATCAAAAGAACAAAACCTCAAAACAACATAAACTTGAAAATAGTGAGGTAAGAAAGGGTTATTTAGCACATATAGTGCACTACACTTCATTAGTTTATGACACCCGGATTGATAATTTATGTAGCAATTTAGGACACAAAATTGACTAGACAAGTGTCACTTGAGAGGGAGCTCAAGTTGCATGGTGATGAGGAACTTTTAGTTCCAAAGGAGGAGGAGCTTCCTAATGATGTGGATC
Source organism: Pinus tabuliformis (assembly GCA_031772625.1). NCBI lineage: Eukaryota > Viridiplantae > Streptophyta > Pinopsida > Pinales > Pinaceae > Pinus > Pinus tabuliformis. Next base: position 526,393,302 of record CM062809.1, on the reverse strand, counting down.
AGCCACATGCAGAGGATCCAGTAGTGGAGACCACCACTTCTGTAGAGTCTTCCAGAGACAGGCAGAAACTCTTGCGGGAAGCTAATAGATTGATGCTAGATGTGAGAGAGAATGTGGGGCAACCATCCTCTCAGCGCAGACAGAGGAGATCTCCCGAGAGATACACTGGCTACATGGCCTTGGTTGGGGAGTGTGTAGTGACCGAACCTTCTTCTTTTCAGGAGGCAGTGCAACAACCAGTCTAGGTTGATGCAATGGTAGAAGAGTACGATTCTATCATATGGAACAGTGTGTGGGATGTTGTCCCTAGACCTGGGGACAAGTCAGTGGTTAGTTCCCGATGGCTTTACAAGGTAAAGCAGGCAGCTGATGGCAGTGTTGAGAAACACAAGGCAAGGTTTGTTGCCTGAGGTTTCTCACAGGTTGAGGGGATCGACTACGATGAGACCTTTGCTCCTATAGCAAGGTACTCATCTATCAGATCGATGCTAGCTCTATCAGCTCAGATGGGTTGGAAGATCCATCAAATGGATGTGAAGACGACGTTCCTCAATGGGAAGATTGAGGAAGAGGTATACATTGAGCAGCCCGAAGGATTTGAGACCTTCAATCGTGAGTCGCATGTTTGCCGACTCAAGCGAGCACTATATGGGCTGAAGCAAGCACCCCGTGCTTGGTATACCAGGATTGACAACTATTTCACCGGATTAGGCTTCACCAAGAGTGAAGCAGATGTGAACCTTTACCACATCATGATAGAAGGTAAGCCATTGATTATTGTACTTTATGTCGATGATCTGATTTTGACAGGTGATGACCAGCTGATACAGTCTTGCAAGGTTCGAGATGAAGGACATGGGCCTCATGCACTACTTTCTAAGGATGGAAGTGTGGCAGAAAGATGGGGAAGTATTTGTGTCTCAAGGCAAGTATGCCAATGAGATACTCAGGTGCGTTCACATGGAGAAGTGCAAGCCCATGCATACTCCTCTAACTGGGAACTGGAAGAAGGAGGATGCTACTTCAGGTGAGGTAGTAGCTGCTACTGTTTGTCGGTAGCTCATGGGTTCACTTATGTATTTGGTGAACACACGAACCAACTTATGCTTTGCGGTGAACCAGTTGAGTCAAGTTATTTTGGAAGGCAACAAAACATGTGCTGAGATATCTCAGAGGCGCCACATAGTACGGATTATGGTACAGACAGACAGAGGGAGTGAAGCTGCAAGGCTTCACGGATGCAAATTGGGCAAGTAGTCCATCAGACCAGAAGAGCACTTCTGGAGGAATCTTCAACCTTCATTCAGCCACAATTTCCTGGTACAACAGGAAATAGAGATCAATTGCACTTAGCTTACCAAAGCCTAAATACATGGTTGCCAGTCAGGCAGCATGCGAGGCAATTTGGATGCGGAAGATTAGAGTGGGATTGTTTGGTCAGATGATGGATCCTACAGTGATATACTGTGATAATTAGAGTTGCATAAAACTCTCTGAGAATCCAGTGTTTCATGACAGGTCCAAGCATATAGATATCCATTACCATCATCTACGGGACTGTGTGGTCAAGAGGATCATGATGTTGCAGTATGTTTCGACCGAGGAGCAGGATGCAGATATTTTGACTAAGGCATTGTCAAAATGCAAGTTTGAGTTCCACAGAGACAGGATCGGGGTTACTGATAATCCCTTTCTTGTTGAGAGGGAGTGTTGAAAAGTGCAACAAGAAATGCTAAAAATAGAAAATGATAAAAATAGCACTGCTATAAATAGCTCGGCTATAAATAGCAGTTCAACCATTGGTGATCTTAGCAACAATGGGTGAAAAGTGAAAGTGCTAAAAATAGCTTTTCTAAAAATAGCATTTCGAGATCCCTTCTTATTTTAGTCAGTCCCTGGACTAAACATAGGAAGTAAAATTCGAATTTGATATCAACAGCAGTTTGAAAATAAATTAATTAATTCATCTTGAGTTCATTAGTTAAGGAAAATCAAACTTGAAGTCTATGTGGGGACATGCAACAGTTTCTCCATTAATTGAGGAATTTAACCTTGAGTTAAAGAGATAAGGACGAGTTGTAATTAGTTGACTTAGTTTAACTGAGTCAAGTCCAGTTAGATTAATTTAACAGTTTGTTAAATTAATGAGAGTTCAATTAGTTAATGTTTGCATGCATGTAACTACTGTATTTCAGATAACTGATTATTCACTCATGGATAACTCATGCATGTCAGTTCAGTTAGAGACCCAGTTGAGATCAGATGGAGTGACAATGTACTATCAGTTGCTAGGATATTCCTTGGTGAATATTCCTTACATGCAGAAGGAATATTATTCCTTGAGGATTGCATAGTTGGACCTGAGGTTACTGTTTGTGTGATGAGGTCAATTCACACATGTGATATCATTGGACCCAAATCAAAACTACGCAAGGAAATAGGAGGCTTGGAGGGCTTGAGGAAGATATATTCTATGTCTTTTGAGTCTGTGAGCTGTATTGTTTGATTGCAGAGAGAGTAGGATAGCTTGAGAGCTGATTCTTTTTGTAACTTGAACAAGATTTCCACTTGTATGATAATACAGAGTTGGGGTTTTAGGTTGGTGCTTTCCCTAGTGATATATCTTCTGTGTTATGGTTGATTACTTCTCATTCTCATTTATATATTTTCATGCTTGATGATGCTCATATCTGTTTAAGCTTCCACAAAGTTTATGGTAGAAGTAGATCTAGTATTATGCTTTAGGACATTGCATATATCAGGAGATCTACAGTAAAATTTCTACACCATCTGCCCACTTGGCTCGAAATTCCCCCCTACTGGAGGTCTCTGCATGAGTGGATGCGTCCACTCGGTCTCCTCTCAGCTTCTCCAGTTGTGGCTGCTCCACAACCTCTTGAAGCTGCTTCACCAATTGTGGCTCCTCCATAATTGTCTGAGACTTCTTCTGGCGCTACATGATGAGAGGTAATGTACTCTCCCTCTCAACCACCAAGTATCTAACCTTTGCCTTGCTCCTTAAGGCTTTGCATGCATCTTGTACCTCAAGTGCATACATGTTCTTAGCTAGCACATCAATCTGTTTCATCTTTCCTGCCATCACGAAATTTTCTGGAAAAAGAGTTGATTTTAAATCAATGATATCTCCCTCATCCGAACTCCAATTCAGGCGATTTTTTTTTCGAATTTGGGTATTTTTCTGCAAGGAATCTAGATACACTATTTGTTTCTGAAAATTTTGCATAAAAATTTTCAGATCTGCTCTGAAAACTCGCGGCCCATTTTTTAATTTTTAATTAATTAATTTATTTACTTCGGATTTTCTTCTTCAAACACTGTTCACTGCTTCGATCACCTTTGCTCTGATACCATGTATAATTTTCTACAGATCTAGATCTGATACCATGTAGAATCTCCCATTGTAGATCAACAAATTATGCAATATACTAAAGCAAAATACTAGATCTACTTCTACAACAAACTTGCGGAAGCTTAATCGAATATGAGCAAGATCAAATAGAACACATATAATAGAGAAGAAGAAATCATACACATGAACATAGAATAATACTCTAGGGAAAGCCTCAGCTAAAAACTCTGATCTTTGTATTATCATACAAGTGAAAATATGTCCGGATTACACAAAGCATTAGCTCACAAGCTATCCTGCTCTCAGTACAATCCTGCTACTGCTCATAGACAGTAAAAGGCTTCTCACAAACCTTCTCCTCTGCCCTCCAAGCCTCCTATTTCCTTGCGCAGTTTCTCTTGGGGTCCAATGTTTCCACCTGTGTGAATTTATCTCTCACACAATACATTAAACTCAATAGTAACTGCGCAGTCCTGAAGGAGATAATTCCTTCTGCATGGATGAGTTTCCTATATAGGAAATATCCTCCAACTGATGGTACATTGTCCCTTCCTTTGATCTCAATTGGGTCTTTGACTGAACTGACATGCATGAGTTATTTATGATAGAATATTCAGTTATCTGAAGTGCAGTAGTTACATGCATACATGCATTAACTAATTGAACTCAAAATTAGTTCAACAAACTATTTGAACTAATCTAACTTGAATTAACTCAGTTAACTGAGCTAACTAATTACAACTCAAATACAACTCATCCTTATCTCCTTAATTAAGGGATAACTTCCTCAATCAATGGAGAAACTGTTGCATGTCTTCACATAGACTTCATGTTTGATTTTCTACAACTAATTAACTCAAGATGAATTAATTAATTATTTTACAAACAGTTGCTAAGATCAAATTCGAATTTTACTTCTCAATTTTAGTTCAGGGACTAACTAAAATTGGAATCTATCCCGAAATACTATTTATAGCAATTCTATTTCTAGCATTTCCATTTTTTCATTCCTTGTTTCTATGTCCAACACTGGTACCTAAAATGCTATTTATAGCAATGCTATTTTTAGCATTTCTTGTTGCTATTTCCAACAGTGAATGCCATTTTCCATTCAGATCAGTAATCCACTCCAACAAAAGTTTGCATAGCATTATTAACCTTTAGATGAGATTGAGGTGTAGCGAGGAAGGACGCGTACAATCATGGAAGGGAAGATGTATTTCGATGGTGATGTTTTCCAATGGGAGGAATGGCCAGGACCATGTGGCTTCAATAGAAGGCAATGACTCAAGTGAATGAGGTCTTTGCATGTATGATGTGATGAAGGGTGTTGCTGGAAGATGGCCATCCAATTTTTGTGAAACACATCTAAAAACATTCGTATTAAGATAAAGGGAGACAAAAGAATGACTACATTGTGTTAGTGGGAGCTTTTGGAGCATGTGGCATGTTTCTTGTGCACCAATGTCCCTATCAGCAACCGATTCGGTTAGAAGTTTGGGGACGATAGTGATAGTAGGGGCATCGGGGGGGGGGACTCTTTGCAAGATGTACGACCATTTGGTGGTAACTTTAAAACTTTGACTCTGCTTTCGTCGCATACTTTGAGATGTATTTCAAAACAGAATGGCACAAGAGAACTAGTTGAAAGTCAATGTTGGCCCTCCAGATTGCAAGAATGTGAGGGTTGTGGATGTTGAGCTTGTTGTTATTTCTAGTAGGAATATACATTTTATAATCAAAATCATCAATGCGCATAGAAGAGGACTTGTGCAACTCCCAAGGGGCTCCATAGCAGTAAGTTGTAGAGTTATTTCTTTTCTGAAGGCATGTAGAGGAATGAAAATTTGTGTGCCTTTTGACATAGTTCACAAGTTCCTTGTAGTATTGGAGTTCTTCTGTTACAAGGAGGCATGGATGACAAACTAATGATCGATGGATTCCTATATTTCTTTGATGGAGGGGGCGAGGGTTCCAAGTAGTTACGTATATATCGAAGAAATATTTGGCAGCAACAACACTTGCTTAGTTAGTCTAGTCAAGGTCATCTATATTAGGTGCATTTTTGAACCATAGGAAACCATGTATATATGCATAGCCTCTATTCCAGAATTCATACCTTAGCAAATAAGATGAGAAGAAGTAAGAGGGATGCATAGAAAAACCGTACACAAAGTAGAGAAGACAAATAATGGTAGATTAATACTTGCACCAAAAGTCCTTTACAAGGAATCCTTTTAGTATGACGCATTTTAGGAATATTTTTAATCTGTAATGGATGTATTGAGAGGCACGATGCATGTTTGAAACAATGTTTTGGATTCTCCAACGAGTTTGATCATGTGCATTGGATGGAGGACTAGAAGGCATGGTCATATGAAATTCATACCATTCAGTATCAACTGCACTTATTGTGAAGAAAAAGGTAGGGTTACCTTGTTGAATGATCATGTCATTGAGCTCCCCTCTAGCCCTAGTCCAAAAATATCAAATCTCTCACAGGGATGAGTTGAAGTGCATAATCTGGTCTTGAATGGTCAAAGGACTTGGTAGTTGTTGTAGAAATTATGATTTAGATTTGCAACTGCTCATGAAGTTTTAATCAAAATCATAAGACACAAACCTACTCTACTACCATGCGAAAGTTAATTGACAATTTAGAACAAAAATCTTAGATATGCAATAAGAAATCACACACATGCAAAGAGTATTTTTCTCGGGGGAAAAGATTACTAAAGACCCCAATGCCTTCTTTCATTAATACGATGAACAAAGATGTATTACAATTTATTTGCTCAACTGAGCACAACCTACAAGTGCATAACCTATCTCTCTGCCCACTAAGAAGCTCTGACCCAAACTTAGTCAATTTTTACCTATGCTTGAGCTCCTCTTTATTTATGTTTTTCCTTGAGAAATTAGGCCCCTATTATTTAGGAATTTCTCCAAAATGGATTTCACAATTCCTTAAGTTGATCATTTGATTGCATGTAACACTTGTACACTCAAGACTAGTCTACAACTGACGTTACATTGCCTTCGAATATCCACCACGACTGGGGAAATCGAATTCTCTACATGCACTAGCTATTTTGGGATTATTGATCAATTAAATGGATGATTACTGATTTTTACTTAAGTCGCACTACACAACTGACCTTCCACTAGTTCCTCCAAAAGTTGGAACTAGTTTAACTAAAAACAACCAAAGATAATTGACCTTGATTGCAACAAATTAGCAATCACACATTCTAAAATGAACTCTATCTCCTCCAACTCGAATTTACTGAGTAAACTGGGTGATACATGCCATGTCACACAAGTTAATTGCATCCAAGTTGCTTGTTGATGTGGAAATTCATTTTTTCTCAATTTAATCAAGGAAAAATCAAATTGAGAATTTCTTGCTGCATTTTTCAACACTCCTTCTCTGCAAGAAAGGGATTATCAACCACATGTATCATGCACCTTTGGAACTAAAATTGCCCTCTTGACAAGGCCTTTGTCAAAATGTCAACATCTTGTTCCTCTGTAAGAATGTAATGTAGCAACATTATCCACCTCTGCACACAGTCCTGTAAATGGTGATACTAGATATCTATATGCTTGGATCAATCTTGAAATATAGGATTCTTAGAGAGCGTAAAGAAACTTTTATTATCACGGTAGATCATAGTTGGATCCATCATCTGACCAAACAATCCAAAAAGTATCTTTCTCATCCAGATCACCTCACATACTTCTTGACTTGTAGCCATGTATTCTACTTCTCTCGAGCTGAGCGCCACAGATCTTTGTTTCCTATTATAACAGGAAACCGTTGCGGACCCAACACTGCAAATTCCAGGTGTACTCTTTCAATTTGATGGACTTCCTGCCCAATCTTCATCTATGAAGCCACACAACTTCAATCCCTTTGTCTGTCTATTCATAGTCCAAACTAAGTAGTGCCTTTGAGTTACTATAAAACATGCTTAGATGCCTTCCAAAATAATTTGGTTAGCCTAACCATAGCTTGGCTCAACTGGTTGATTGCATAGCACATATCTGGTCATGTGTTCACAAGATACATCAGTGAACCCACTAATTGTCAGTAAATAGTAGCATCCACTTCTTCACTTGAAGTGGCATCCTCCTTCCTCCAGTTGGTCGCTAGAGGTGTCTCCATTGGTTTGCAACTCTCCATGTGGAACCTCTATAATATATAATTTTCATACTTTCCTTGAGAGACAAACAATTCCCCGTCGGCTTGCCATACTTCCAACTTGAGGAAGTAGTGCGTGAGACCCATGTCCTTCATTTCAAATTCTCTTGCAAGGTCCTACTTGCAAGATCTGGTTGGATGCTCATCACTAGTTAAAATTAAATCATCAACATATATGAAAATAATAAGCAATTTACCTTCTATCAAGATATGATATAGGTTTGCATTTGCCTCACTTTTGGTAAAGCCCAAACCAGTGAGATAACTATCGATCCAGTGTACCAATCACGGTGCGCTTATTTGAGACCATACAATTCTCGCTTGAGTATGCACACATGAGAAACTTGATCAAAAGTCTCAACGCATTCTATTGGTTCAATTCATAACTCCTCCTCAATAAATCCATTGAGGAATGTTGTTTTTACATCCATCTGGTGGATATTCCACCCCATTTGCATAGCCAAATCAAGAATTGATCTAATGGATGAGTACCTTGGTACAAGAGAAAATGTTTCCTCATAGTCAATTCCTTAAACTTGAGAATACCCCTTGGCCACAAACCTAGCCTTATAATTCTCTATGCTTCGATCTACTGTCTGCTTAACCTTGAAGGTCCATCACAAACCCACAACTGAGTTATCTCCTGGTCTTGGGGACACTTCCTAAACACTATTCTTTACAATGGATTTGTATTCCTCCACCATTTCATCAACCTATACAGGTTTCACTATTGCTTCCTCAATAGAGGATGGATCAATCTCTACAAGCTCAGTCATTAGAGCCATGTAGCCAGTGTACCGATCAGGTGACCTTCTCTACCAATGCAAATTTGAAGGAGCACCCACATTATCCCTCGCATCCTGCACAAGTTTCTCAACTTCCTTGGTTATTTTCCTGCTTTCTTTGGATGGTTTCGCTTGAGTGGTTGTCTCCACTCTCTGCTCCTCAATTTGTGGCTTCTCCACAACTTCCCGAGGTTCCTCTTTAGGAGTTAAATGCTCCTCTTTTGGTGGGATCTAAAGCTCCCTCTTAAGAGAGCACCACATCACTTTCTCCTCATCAAATTTTACATCCTTTCACACAAATGTCATTATGAGGGATGAGAAGTACACACATGAATTGCGGGGAGTTTCTTTGTAACCCAAAAATACCCTCAATTCTATTTTTGGCTCTAGCTTCTTCCATGATTCTTTGGAGACACGGCATTAAACAAAGGCTCCAAAAATCCTTAAGTGTGACACATCCAACTTTCTCCTCGAGCGAGACTCCTTTAGTGTAATCATGCCAAAAATCCAATGAGGAATATGGTTCTACAGATAGACTTTTGTGTTGCATTCCTCAGCCCACAAATGCAGATGCAGGCCTTAGTCATGCAACATTGCCCTCGCTGCTCCCAAAATGCTACGGTTCTTTCTCTCAGCCACTCCATTCTACTGTGGTTTGTAGGATTTTGTCAACTCTCGTCGAATGCCTTATTTTGCACGATTTTTTTTAAATTCATTTGACACATACCTCCATTATCGCTCCTAAGAGCCTTCACCTTCTTGCCGATTTCTTTCTCAACCAATGCCTTGAATTCTATGAACTTGGAGAATGTCCATATTTCTTCCGCATGTAGAAGATCCAACACTTTTGTGATAAAGTCATCAATACAAATGACAAACTATTTGTTTCTAGTAGTGGAGGTTATCGAGAGAGGTCCACAGACATCAGAGTGGATCCTTTGAAGGACTGCATGCACTTTGTTGTCCCGATCATGGAATGTGGATTTTTTGTACTTACCCAAAGTACATCCTTTTCTTACATCATGTTGCTCAAGTGCTCCTTTGGGGAGGCCTATGGTTATATGCTGCATAGGGTGCCATGATCCAAACGGCCATGTCTCATGTGCCAAAGTTCATCGACATTGTGGCTTTGCACCTTCTCTGCCTTTGTGCTTAATGCAACACAGTCTTCCACATCTAGCTTATATAGGTTCTTCACACGAACCCCGATCTGCTTTAACTATCCCATGGTTATGTGTCTTTGGAATGCCTTTCCTTTGTTGAAGATCACATCATAACCATGGTCTTCCAAAACTACAACAAAGATGAGATTTTTCTTTAGGCCTGGAACAAACATGACATCCTTGAGCCTAAGAGGGGAGACCGACTCCCTCTGAAAGGTGAATGTACCAATCCTGGTCGCATTGTACCTTCCATCGTCTCCCAGCTTAATGTGCATCTACAAGTCTTTCTCCTCCAGGCCATTGAAAAAATATCTACACCCTGTCACATGGAACGATGCACTTGAGTCCAAGTACCACACTCTCTCCATCACTGTGCTAGCCATGCATTCAATGAGGGTAAAGTCAAGCTCAAACTATGAAGACAAGGCTTCACTAGCTACTCCTCCCAAGGTCTTACTTCTTGCCTTTTTGTGTGTACACTTCGTGGAATAGTGCCCAAATTCATGACAATGGAAGCATTTAATTTTGGACAAATCTTCTTCTTGCCCTCTTAGCTAGACTCTGGTTTGGATTGAGATTTCCTCCCTTTTCCCTTATTTGCCTTTCCATCCAATGCAAATTTTCCTTCATCCTCACCCTTGGATGAAGTCCCATCTTTGATATTCCACCTTATTTACTCTTGTACCAAATTAGACCATAAGTGCTCCCAATTCTATAGTTTCTCCCTCCCATTCACTGAATCTTAATAGTTATGCCAACTCTTGGGAATGCCCAAAAGGGATAGGCTTACTAAGTCTTATTCAAGGACATTAACACTGACTCCGCCAAGTTCATCACGATAATGTGTGAACTTGCTCAGATACTGAGGAATAGTGTCTTCTTATGAATCTTGATACTTCAAATTTTATCCTTGAGCACCAGCTTCCCGTGGTCACTATTGTTCTTGAAAATTTATGTCAGTGCTATCCACATTTCGAAAGAAGTTTCTTTTCCATGAAGATTTGAGACAATGCGATCCTGTACTCCTCTAAGATTATTCTCCTCGCTTTGGCTACTTCTTTCTTCCACTAACCAAGGCTTTGGGAATCAAAATATGATGGTTTTGCAACATCAATCTTGATGTATTCTAGCAATCCATTGTCATCCAATACTTCCTCCATGTGATCCTTCCATGCAACAAAATTAGAGGTGCCTTCCAAGGCATACTCTAGCCTTAGTCCATTGAAGGCCATCTTCTCAACTCTGAAGAGATCCTACTGCACTGAACTCCAAATTTGAACCTCCTGAGAAACAACTTCGAAATTCTTGTTCTAATGTGAATCCTGCTCTGAAACCATGTAGAAATTACAATTTAGATTTGCAACTTCTCATGAAGTTTTAATCAAAATCAAAAGACACAAAACTACTCTACTTCTCTACTGAAGTTAATTCACAATTTAGAACCAAAATATCAGACATGCAATAAGAAATCTCACACAAGAAAAGAGCATTTTTATTGGGGAAAGAAAACTGCTAAAACCCCCAATGATTTCATGCATTAATATGATGAATAAAGACATATTACAATTTCTTTTCCCAACTGAGTAAAACCTGCAAGTGCATAACCTATCTCTCTACTCATTGAGAATCTCTGACCTAGACTTTGTCAATTTCTGCCTCTTCTTGAGCTCCTATTTCCTTGCATTATTCCTTAATAAATTAGGCCACTATTATTTAGGAATTTCTCCAAAATGGATTGCGCAATTCCTTGGGTTGATCATATGATTACATGCAACACTTGTACACTAAAGACTAGTCCGCAATTGATATTACACTGCTTTAGAATCTCTACCACAACGTTGGAACTCAAATTCTCTACATGCACTAGCTATTTTGGGCTCATTGATAAGTTAAATGGATAATCATTGAGTTTGACTGAAGTCCCACTGCACAACTGGCCTTCAACTAGTTCCTCCAAAAGTTGGAACTGGTTTAATTGAAAACAACCTGAGATAACTAACCTTAATTACTATAAACTAGCAATCACACATGTTGAATCAAACTCTAACTCCTCCAAAATGAATTTACGGAGTAAACTAGGTGACACAAGCCATGTCACATAAGTTAACTACATCCAAGATGTCTGCTGATGTGGAAATTAAAATTATCTCAATTTAATCAAGGCAAAATCAAATTGAGATTTTCTTGCTGCATTTTTCAATAGTTGTTGAAGGTGATGGCAAAGGTCTGCAACACTTGCTAGCAAGCTAATTTCAAGGCCTCTTTTAATGAAGACAAAATTGGTTCCGTGGCTACGATGGTGCATGATAATATTGTACAATTAATACCAAAATATAGGATGTTGGCCAAAGCAATTATCATGGTAGCACATTAGATGCAAAGTGTATTCTTGCATGTCAAAATTTGAAATTCTTGGTTTGTTAATTATGGCAGATCCAGTGGGGAAGGCCATGGAGAAGAGGCCTTCAATGTTGTATTCATTGACTGGAGAAAGGATAATGATGGGCCATTGAAGTGAATGGGTAGTTGTGGAATTGGAAGATTCTATGTAGGAAATTATTTCATAAATCTTAGTATGAGAATTTGGAAGAGTTTATACAAAGGAGGAACATTGAAGGTTAGATCGGCATGTGTGGAGGAGACGGTGAGCAGGAGTTCCAGAGAGGGCTTCTTGAGGTTTAGGGGAGTTGGTGGTGAGATGGCACAGAAGGGCGAAGATGTTTGCAAGGATAACATACAAAGTAGAAATCGCAGTTAGGTTAAGTTAAACATATCTGTAGTATGGATCATTTTCTAGTTTGAAATGGAAAGCTATAATAACACATGATCTGCTAACAAATAATTTATAGGATGTGTGGTCAACGCTACTTTTTTTGACAACAAGGATGTCTATTTCTAAGAACATGTGGGGAAGTGAGGTGACAATATTAGTTATATATTGAGGGAAGCTAATAGTATAGTTGGAATATTTGTATTTCCCTCCACGTGCATGGGTCACTTGAAGAAATGGGATGACACGAGCAATTAACATCTCTTCAACTTGAGTTAGGCAGGAGAGGAAATGGGGTTGTTTTCCTGGGTCCATGTTTTCTGAGGAGAAGAAACGATGGAGAGTTCACTCAGAGACACAACGAGAGTATGTAATGACACCATAAAGGTATTTTTTTTCATGGATGGGTAAGATTCATTACAAGTGGAGTAGACCTGTAGGGGGTTAAGTGCATCAATCCTTTCACAGAAGTAGTGATGTGCATGATGGAGACGATGGGAATTTGAAGAGGAAGCAACATGGGGGGATGGTTGTATAGGGAAGGTGGAAGGTCAAGAAAGGGTAGGGTTTGGAAATGATTGGTTGGTAAATGGATATGGAAGGGAAAACAGAGAAGGAGGGGTGGAAGGGGAGGGAGAAAAATCTAGGAAGGCATGGAAGTTCAGGTTGGGTTGGTTTGAGAGGCGAGGTTGTATCGACCACTGTTGTAGAGAAGACGATGTCACACATTTATTCAATCCTTGTTAGGTGCATAGTGTAATTGTCGATGTTCCTTTCGTACATCATTATATGGAGTGGTTTGCATAGCTAATTAAGCAAGAAGAGTATTGTCAAAGTTAGAGGTATAAGTGAATTTGGAGCAAAGGCGAATAAACCATGCATTTCAAAGGGAAAGTAGTCTATCGAGAAAAACATTTGTTGGTGTGATGCAAGAAAGGCACTTTCTTTTCTCCCAATTGGAAAATGTATAATACAAATAGCAAAAGGGCTAATGGTAGTGAGATAACAAACATGTGTCTTTGCAAACAAGTAAGCAATATGAACGATGAAGAAAGCGAGGATCAATACATGTCATGTGATAAGTTGAGAGAGGAGGCTGTTTTTTTTTTTTTTTTCTTTTCGAATGAAAAGGAAGCTAGGCAACAATTTGTATAAGTCTCGTAGTAACATGGAAAGTAAATGAAGGATGTTGTGGAGGAGAAGGTTGTGTGTTTGTTTATTTGCATCAGAAGTTGTTTTTTTTTTTTTTGCAAAGCATAATAACATTTAATTGGTGTGATTGTTTCTTCTAGAAAAATTTCATGTACTACATAAGGTGTCGAATATGAACTTTAGGTGAAATATGAATTTGGAAGTGAATGGTTTTGATTTTTTATTACAATTTTTGAATTGAAATATTGAATGGTGGGATGCTCAAATGACTATTATTAATATTATAATTGATATCATTATGTATATCTAGCTTGGACTAAAGGATGCCTACTTTTGGATTCGACCATAATTAAGAGAATTAGTTGTGTATGTTTTCCATAGTGAGGATATCCATATTCATATGTGTATTTGAAACATGTTTGTTTGTTGCAAAGTAGATGAAGAGATGAGAAAGGCTAGAGAAATGAAAGCGAGTGAATACCCATATATTTATGAGAGACATTGCAAGTGAGAAAAAGCCTTATATTCACGAGAAACATTAAAAGCAAGCGAGTGCCCATATATTTACAAGAAAGATTACAAGTGAGGGAGGGCCCATACATTTATGATAAAGCTTTACAAAAGTAGGAAGTACTGTCGAAGTTGAGGTTTAGAAAAAAGAGCAAAGATAGAAGTGTAGACAAAAGATTATGACAAGGTGCACAAGAGCATGTGAGGACTATTGAGAGTGCAGAGGGGGAAGGGAGTTGATAATAGTGAAAGGTGGTGGCATAGTAGGGAAATCATGATCCAGACTTAATCATGAATGCAACAAATTACAGAGATAACCATAAACACAGAGATGCAACGGAAATAATACTTCATTTCATTAATGTAAAATACTGAAATATGCTTACAAACAGAAATGGAAATAAACCAGCTAGGGCGATGGTAGCTTATCTTTGAGAAGAGATGTGATGGATACATGGCTTTGAACTCCCTTACAATGAGGCTCAACGGCCTTTTTATTATTGAACAATAAGAGAAAACCCTAAAAAAGCAAAACACTAACTCGAAGAGATGTAACACCAAGAGTTTATGGGCCTCGTTGGGGTGAGTTGGACAGCCAACCTCCCGGGGTCGTGACTTGGTCATATTATCTCCATTTGACACGCATTATAACCTGTTGGAAAGATATCTCTGAGGACTACGATGGAAGAGAATTTTAGCCAAAAAATCGTTGGCGATAGATTTCCAAAAAAACGTCGTTTAGGACCTCAAAATGGCTCTGGAAGTTTAGGACCTGAAAAACTACTAAAAATAGTAAACTATGCTATAATTAAGGAAACTAAAAAACTTAAAGAAGCAATGGTGGGGGTCCAAGTGGAATTGGCGGGTGGCCACCAGTATCCACTTGGATCATTCCTTCCCCCTTAGGAAGCAATGGTCCCCATTTCGTTGAGTTCCTCCATGAGATGAGGAAACTTCTGCTGAACTTGGTCCCTGGTGAGCCACTTGCCCTGGTGAAGGAGTTGGCCTGCTTTGAAAACTCGATACAGTTGGATATTTTGCTGGCGAGTGTGCTTGATTTGTGTGTCCATGATCTGATCAGTTGCAGCTTGTTCCATGCAATCTGGATTTAACTCTGTGGGTGTGAGTTGTTCTGCAATGTCGGATGTGTCTAGTAATGGTGGAAAGTATGGCCGAAGGTGGTCCACATTGAACACTGGGTACAGCCCAAGGAATGGGGGAATGCTGAGCTAAAATGAATTGTCTCCCACTGCCTTGATAATGGTGTAAGGACCATATCAGAGTTGTCTGAATTTCTGATAGGCTCCGGTAAGACGTTCCTTTTGCAAATGCAACCAGACTTTGTCGCCCACCTGAAACTTGTGTGGCACTAGATGTTGATCACGTCGTTGCTTGTACTTGGCATTTGATTTCTCCATAATTTCATGGACCTACTAGCGAATATGTTGGATGTACTTAATGAAGATGTTTGCCTTATCTGTTTCAGACTGGACATGAACCAAATATGCTTGAGTAGCTGCAAATGGCATGGCCACATCAATGGGACATAGTGGCTGGAATCCCAAGCCCACCTGAAAAGGGCTATGGCTAGTTGAGCTATGGAGAGCCCGATTATAGCTATGCTGAACATAGGGGAGGCTCTCATCCCATGTGCGTGGATGCTTTGAGTTGTACATGCGTAGAATGTGTACGATCATCCTGTTGACAACCTCTGTCTGGCCATCAGTTTGAGGATGGAAGGCTGTGGACTTAGTGATTTTGGTGTCCAACATCGACCAGAGATTGGACCAAAATGTATTGAGGAACCTGCTGTCCCGATTTGAGATGATAGACTGTGGGATCCCAAAGTGTACCCACACTCGTTCAAAGAAGAGTGTAGCAGTGGCTTCGGTTGTGATATTCTTCTTGCAGGCTGCCATAATGGCCATCTTTGAGAACTTGTCAATGACCACAAAAATACAGTCGTTTCCATGCTTAGTGGAAGGAAGGCTTGACATGTAACCCATGGAGATGGATTCCCAAGGTCAACTAGGGGTAGGCAGTGGGGTATAGAGGCCTTGCTTCTTGATGGTTAGTTTGGCAATGGTGCAAGAAGTGCATGATCTGATGTACTTCCTGATATCTTGTCGAAGATTCGGCCAATAGATATACTTTTGTAGTACTACCACCATTTTCTCAACCCTGAAATTCCCAGCAGCTCGACTGCAGTGTGCTTCCCAAATAATCTTGGCACGCTTGCTTGAAGGAACACAAAGGTGACCCAGGTGGCATAACAGGGCATCCTTGAGGTGAAAATCTAGAACATGTTGACCCTCCAAGAGTGTCTGGTATGTGTGGCCGAATTCCGGGTCGCTTTTGTAGAGAAGTGGATAATCAGAAATCTCATTCCCACAAGAGTTGAGCACGGTGGTTAAAGCCATGATCAGTGGTCGACTGAGGCAATCTGCAACATTATTGGTGCTGCCCTTCTTATACTTGATATTCAAATGGAAATGTTGCAGGTATGTGGACCACTTTTGATGGCGATCATTCTTCAATTTCCCTTAGGTCTGTATGAACTATAGGGGTCGGTGGTCTGTGTGGATGATTGTTTCCTTCCCCAAAATATAATGCTTCCATTGTTGGCAGGCCTGTACAATGGAATACATCTCTTTGTCATAAGTGGGATACTTCCAGACTGTGTATGAAAATGTCTCATTGTGATATGCCACTAGATGCCCATGTTGAGTAAGGACTGCCCCAATAGCATAGTCAGAGGCATCTGTCTCGACCTCAAATGGTTGTTGCAAGTCTGGTAATGCGAGCACTGGTGCCGAGAAGAGGTGATATTTCAACTCTATGAATGCCTTCTGTTGAGATTCAGACCAAAAGAATTTTGCTTTCGCTCCTCCCTTGGTGACTTGACTTAAGGGCCAAGTGATATGAGAAAATCCCAACACGAACCTGCGGTAGAAGTTGGCAAGACCTAGAAAGCTGCGGAGCTCTATTAGAGTGGTTGGAGATGGCTAATCCCAAATGACTTGGATCTTGGATGGATCCACCTACACCCCCCATTCATCAATAATGTATCCCAGATACTGAACCTGGGTCATGCCAAAAGTGCATTTCTCCAAATTGGCACATAACTTGTGTTGCCGCAGTGTTTGGAGAACCTGTCGGATGTGGTGGAGGTGCTTTTCCCAACTCTGGCTAAAGATTAGGATGTCATCCAAGTATACCACTAAAAATGAGTTGGTGAATGGCTGCAAGATGTCATCCATTATCCTCATGAAGGTTGTCGGAGCATTCGTCAATCTGAAAGGCATAACCAACCATTCGAAAAGGCCCTCCTTGGCTTTGAAGGTAGTCTTCCACACATCAGAGGGTTCGATTGGTACCTGGTGATATCCTGACTTCAAATAGATCTTGCTAAAATATTTTGCTCCCTTCAGTTGGTCCAGGAGGTCATCAATTCATGGGATTAGGTATCTGTTACGGACAATGATCTTGTTTAGCGCCCAATAGTCAATACAGAGTCCCCAAGTCCCATCCTTCTTCTGTACCAACACGATCGGGCCCCCACAGGGTGATGAACTTGGACGGATGTGACGTTTCTGCAAAAGCTCCTGAATCTGCCTCTTGATTTCATCATTCTCCAGAACGGAGCATTGATAGATTGGCCCATTGGGCAACGGTGCACTTGGGGTCAGATCGATGGAGTGCTTGAACTGAGAGTGCAAAGGAACCCTTGCGGGGGAGGTGAAGATGTCCTTGTACTCCTCCACGACCTTGTCCATCTGTAGTTTTCGTGTGGAGGGGCTTTGTTTAGAGGTCATGGCCACCGTCTTCTTCTTTCCTTGAGGGTGTATCATCAGGAAAACAAATTTCCTGGTTTTGGAAATGAGCTTACTGCATTGTTTTGTAGTAACCAAAGAGATGGCGGTAGGCGGTGCTACCTTCGGTATCCCGTACAACTTATTTCCCAAAGTAACAATAACAACACAGGACCTTGATTCATACACAACATGTCGCTTACACAAGTATGATTGTCCTAATAATACATCACAAACTTCAAAGGGAGCAATGTCACACAATACCTCATCCATGAAGGGCTTGATGTTGTATGGAAGGCGACATTGCTGGCTCACGCGAAGATCCCATCCTTGGTGAAGCCACCGATGGTGTATGGTTGTGCATGTGCTGTGGTCGGTAAGCCCAACCGCTTCACGAACTCTGCCGAAATGAGGTTCTTTTGTCTCCCGCTGTTAACAATGAACTGTAGCAGGGAGCCCTTTACCCACATCTAGGAGTGGAAGAGACGTTCCTCCTCCTCTAGATCTTCTGGTTCCTCCTTCTGGATCTTCGTGGTGGAAACGGTGGCGTTGGGATCTGCATCGATAATTTGCTTCCCTTTGTCATTCCCCTTGTTGAGTTCTGACTCAGAATCCGAACATACATCTGATTTTGAAACCTTTAGCTCGGCCACCAGTGACTGCTTGGCTCGACATTCACTTGTGTTGTGAGTGGAGCTCTTATGGAACTCACACCACTTTCCCGTGTCCTTTTTTGGCTTCACGACACTGTTCTTTTCTTACAGCTTTATCAAGTTGTCTTGGGCCGCACCGCCTTGGATTTGTCCTTTGTTATGCGGTTTGGGGGCACCTTTCTCTTGCTTCAAATTCGCTGATCCAACGTCTCGCTTCTTCTATTTAAACTTTTGCTCGACCTTGACGGCATATCGGTATGCCATACCGAGCGATGAGATGTTCAGGAATTCTATTTCTTCATGGATGTACTTGTGCAGGCAGCCACGGTATTTGAGTACCAAATGCTGCTACGAATCCTCGATACCAAACTTTGTGTGAAGGGTATGGAAAATATTGGTAAACTTCGGCACGTCTTGGTCCCTTCCTTACCGCAGCGTGGTCCACTTTATGTATTGATCCTCATAGCTTTCGACAGGGTAGTACTACTCCTTGATGGCATCCCAGAATGAATTCCAAGTGGGTGCGGTTGAAAATAGTGAGCCTATACTTTCATCCTTTTGCTCGCAGTAGATTTCCCACCAGTCCTTAATGTGGGGGGCTGCTTTGAGAAGAGCGAAAATAATTTTTTCTCAACTGGAAAAATCATGAACAGAAGAATAACCCTCTAACAGATTTAACCATTTATCGACGACATCTGCGTCTATCTGACCCTCGAATAAGGGGATTTCAAAATTAGCTTGTATCTTAAATGGTGTGGGGTTCCTAGAGTAGCTGTTGGAAGCCGATGGGTCGCCCCTAGGTAGCCGCTGAAGGATATGGGCAAAGTTGTCCATCATCACGTTCCTTTGTCGCTCGAGGGCTTCTTCGAGCAAGATTTTGATAGGATCTCCTGCCCCCTCGTCTTTCTTTTCATCCACCATGGGAGGCCGTCGGGATTTGCGAGGCTGGTCTTGCAAAGGTTCGACCAATTCAAGTCCTAACTCCTTATGTCCCAACCTCGTTGGGGACATGCAAAGGAAAACAAAGAAAAAAAGCAGACTGATCTGATACCACTGATCCAGATTTGAACAAGAATGCAATAACTTACAGAGATAAGCATAAACACAGAGATGCAGCGGAAATAATACTTCTTTTCATTAATGTAAAATATTGAAATATGCTTACCAACATAAATGGAAATAAACCATATAGGGTGATGGTAGCTTATCTTTGAGAAGAGATGCGGTGGCTACATGCCTCTGAACTCCCTTACAATGAGGCTCAAGAGCCTTTTTATTATTGAACAATAAGAGCAAACCCTAAACGACCAAAACCCTAACCCGAGGAGCTATAACACCAAGAGTTTATGGGCCCCGTTGGGGTGAGTTGGACAGCCAACTTCCTGGGGTCATGACTTGGTCATATTATCTCCGTTTGATGTGCATGATAACTCGTTGGAAAGATCTCTGCAAGGACTACGACAAAAAATATATTCTTAGGCAAACAATCGCTGGCAATATATTTCCAAAAAAACGTCATTTAGGGCCTCAAAACGGCTCTAGAAGTTTAGGACCCGAAAAAATGCTAAAAATAGTAAACTATGCTACAATTAAGGAAACTGAAAAACTAAAAGAAGCAATGGTGGGGGTCCAAGTGGAATTGCTGGATGGCCACCAATATCCACTTGGATCAAATCATTTGCAAGGTAGAGGATGGGCATCAATGGAGGGGGGGGGGGGGGAGATGGAGCACACAGGGGTTTTAGGGAAAGGGTGTGTAAAACAAGATCATGGGGAAAAGCTAAGGAGAGGGGAAAATGTATTCTTATAGTTGATGGGTAACTTTTTTGGTAGGGACATTAGTGTGTTGCATCTCCTATAGGACAAGAGTGGACACATAGGCATAAGAGTGTTCTATAGAGTGCATGAGTGTTGGGCAAAGGCATTCAATGTCGTTGAAAGTGTTGGGCAGAGGCATTCAATGTCATTGAAAGTGTATGTTGTAGCTTTTAGTTGTTCATTTTTCTCCTTGATTTCTATGTACTTAGAAAATATGTTTGGTTCATCTTGGTGATGAATCGATTCCCCTAATTGAGAGGTGCTTAATGGCTCCTGGGAGACTGAAGAGGATGGGGACCCTACAAAATATCTTCAGTCCTCTTTGAAGCATGAGGGTCTGTCAAAATAATGGTGGACTGTGTATTCTGTTCTTGAAAGATTTCTTTTATTGGATTAGTCCTTTACCTCTTCTTGTAGATCTGGAATTCTTTCTCTGGAATTTCTGTGACTGTGGGGGAAACCTCTTCCTTAGCCTCTTGTCCTACTTCACCTATGATGTAAGAGTCTACGCTGTGGTAGTTGATATTACCTGCTCTTCAGCCTTCTACAGAGTGTTCTCCAACCATTGATCCTGGTTCATGTATTTCTCAATGTCTGGCCTAGGAGTATAAATGTATGGTGTAGTATTTTGTTCTACTCTTAGGTTTGAAATTACTCCCAAGGGGTCATATGACCAGGTAAAGATGAGTTTGAAGTTCATTTTTTTAGGAGGATGTCTGCTTCTTTAGCTGTTGATATTATGTTGCAGTTGAAAGGGTCAACATGTGCTTTAATATTAAACTGTGATTTTCTCTTTGCTGTTACAAAATGGAGATCATCCATATGGATCATCTGTCTAATGTATTCTAATGAGAAAATTTTCACTGGGACAAACTTTGGCAACCTGTAAGGTGCCAATTCACACCCATACACCCTAATTTCTGTGTAATTATAGTACAGGTACCAGTCACCTATTTTGGTATGATCACTAAGGTGTAAAATCCTTCTTATTTCAGGTCTTATCCTAGGTTCAATTTCATTGTTCAATAGGCAAGAGACTGTATATAAAAATTGGTCAACAAAGTCATTGAAAGTAAACTCATTTGAATGCTTCCTCACTAAGGAAGTCCAATGAATTATAGATTGGGCATTGCCTTGTTCATCCAATCTTTGCAATGGAAACTGAAATTTGTCTACTTGACGATATAAAAATATACATACCATAACTAATGCATATTTGAAGGTTCCTTCAGTGGAAAATTTTAGGAACTGCTCATGGATGGCATCTGCTAGAAACTCACTGTAGTTGAAGATAATTGGGGGATTTTCATCTGTTGA
Organism: Pinus tabuliformis; assembly: GCA_031772625.1. Taxonomy (NCBI): domain Eukaryota; kingdom Viridiplantae; phylum Streptophyta; class Pinopsida; order Pinales; family Pinaceae; genus Pinus; species Pinus tabuliformis. The sequence continues at coordinate 526,371,748 of CM062809.1, read as the reverse complement.
GAAGATTGACAAAAACCCTATGATGGCCTCATCAACCCACTGATTAGATTGGTAGCCCAACAAACAAGAAATAATGGAGATGATTTGTTTAGTCACCTTAGAGAACATGGAGTATGAACAGGTGGGATTCTTCTTTGGTAATTGGGCATCCTCAGGGAGAAATGTTTCAAAAATCTTTGCTCTGTGAGGAAAGGTTAGGTTCTTGTAGAGTTCCATGAGGGAATCTACTGTAAAAGGTTTTAGAGGTGCAAAGTTTTGAATTTGGAGCATCTGGGAGATGGATTCAGAGGTGATGGTGAAAAGAATGTCATTATTTTGGGCCACAATTTCCCTTTGACTAGGAATATATCAAAATTGGCACCATGAGACAAATTCAGGGTAGTGGTAGGTCTGAGGGAAAATGAATTAGGGTAGGGAAGAATCCCACAGGCCCAATTCATCACTGAGGTCTATAAATTTTTGTTTTAACCAATTGTGGAGTTCATAAAGGTTGAACTCACAACTGGTTTCACTGATTTTGTACTCCTGATCTACTAGAGGTTGATGGTCCAGATCAATGATAGGGGGTAGGAGAGGGTTCTCTTCTGTAATCTTAGCTTTTCCTTTAGGAGCCATAGTAGACAGAAAATAACTGTGAATTTAGAGTTTACCCGAGAAAATTGAACGAAAATTGGTGGCTAAGCATATAGAGGTTGTTCGATTGTTGGCTAGTCACTATGGCAGGTTAGTTCGGTGACTGGACGTTTTGAACATATACTCTATATGATGTCTGGGTGTTGGAGAGGGTTTTGGCTTCAAATGCTTTGGAATAGTGAAAGGAGGATGAATGAATGGGTTATGGTTTGTTTTATTAGCAAAAGTATGATTACCATTGTAATTTAGTTGTTTAACGGAGCGGGTCTGTTGACATGGGAGCAATTACATAACAACTATTAGAAGAGTGCCCTGTGGCAGAATTACATTGGGACGGAGTGAGGAACAGGACGCGCCACATGGAGGAATAATAATGGAGTGGGAGAGCGGGGTGGAATCAACGGTCACAAAGGCAGGAGTCGAAAGAAATGTTTCGGGGGGGGGGGGGGGGGGGTGGAACGGTATGTGGTTTTAGGCCGGGGGGGTGTGGGGGTCCGCTGTGAGCGAGAGGGCGACATGTTGCACAAACGGTAGATGGGGAGACTGCTTTTCAGACCCCATCCCTTGGTTAACCATTAGAGGGGTGGGGGGGTCCAAACTCATCACCTGTCATTGATCTGGGTGGGTGAGACCTCTACCGTTAAGATCCGCAACTTCATTATTTACAAAACAACAACATGTCGCATCAAAAAACACTTTATTCTATAACTATAGAAAATCGTGTTTATACAATGTGATAACACTATTGTATTAATTTTATTTTAATCTATTTTAATCATGTTTAAATAGTGTGGTTAATTAATCAAACCCTAACTAACCTATTTAATCCAAATTTGACCATGATTAAACTGTGTGGTCAAACAATTTTTATTCTAACTAATCTAATTTTATTCAACAAGTTTAATCATGCTTAAACAATGAGATTAAACTAACTAATCCTACTTATCTAACTCTAATGTGGAATTTTAACTGGATGCACATTCTTCAAACTTTCTAAAGGCATTTCTCATGCATATTTTTTTGGTTTTGAAATGCAGTGGCATTTAGACTTGCTCACTTATTTTTGGGGTATTTTCATTTTTTTTTCTTTTGTTTTTCACATATATATATTTCTTTCTTTTTTATTCCCTTTCTTTTCTTTTTCTTCTATTTTTCTTTGGCAATCATTTGCAGAATGAAACATTGTTTACAACAATCACAATCATTGAAATTCACAAATAATCAACTTATGATCCTATAATTTATAGGACCCGTACAATTCTGACTATATCCCAAAGTTCCTATGTGATTTGTTAAAATATTGGACCCTCATCCTTTGCACGATGTTATATATATTAGTATAAGAATTATAATCGTGATCCCATGTTCATAGCATTTCCACCATACACCAACTATTATTGTATTTATAACTTGCTAATGGTTCAACAATACAAACAATAGATCCTTCCTTATCCTTGCTCTTAGTTAAATAAACATAAACTTATAATACAATGGTTTCATAGTTTTTAATTCCGATGTGGTATTGTTTTGATATGGTTCAACTTATGTATTTGATAAGCTTATGGATTGTTCTGTTTTTTAGCGAGAAGGTTATTTTACTTGCCACATATCCAGTTCCATATTGACTCCATCAAAAACTTATATCCTTTGTTATCATATCAACAGTAAATTTTTAATTAGGGTTATAACAAGAGTTTAATGAATTTTCGAGGTTTGTTCTCACCATTTCATTTTACTCAAGGTTTTTCTTGGTCATGCAACTTTATGTGGCTAGGGTTTCAATGGCACTTGCTGTTTTCATCAATGAAATGGTAACATGCCTTTTTGAACTACCTTCCTATGGTGGCACTTGACTTCATAGTTTGTCGACAGGAAGGTTTACCCATCTAATTTAATTCAAAGACTAATTTCAAAGGTATTAATTATTTTGAGTGGGCTTACACTCAGATGTATTACTTCAATTCTTTTCTTTGCTATGCAATATTCAGTCTATTTACTGTTACTCTTAAATGTTCTATTACTCAGGTCTACGGGGTGGTCATTTGAAGTCTTGTAGTAGTTTATTCATGTCATCTTGAAGGAGGTAGATTAACATTGTTAACGCATTCACAAAACAAATTGGTAAGCAAAATCGGTCAAACAAATTTCTCCTCTATCCTCACTTAAGAGGTTTTGGGTATGATTTCTCTTTGATATTTTCTTTTGTATTTGTTTTCCTTCAAAACAACATTACCCATGAGGTTATTCAAATAAATTTCCTCTTTTCTTCATCTTAGGATTTTATTACTGTGTATGGTTCTAGAACAGTTATATAAATTCCCTTTTTCCAGATATTTATTTTATGCTAGGGTTCACTTACGACAATTTTTTTTTTCTACACTTATCCTTCCACATTAGTATGTTGAGGTTTATGTCGCAAGATCTTTTTGTTACTATACCCAATATGGTTACAGGAAAACTTCCTTTCTCTATTAAACCTAAGGGTTTCCAGTATCAATGAAGGGTTCATCATTTTAATTATGTGTATATTAAAACTCAATCTAGACTTGCAAAGGTCATTTTTATCTTCATGTAGTTAATTAATAGAGTTACATTGTTTCCTCTGTATTAAAAAGCATTATTTGTCATTGTTTCTAATTTAAGAATAATATCTATAGTTATTTACTCATATGTTATGTAGAGTGTTTATTTACCCTATCCACTTTTTGAGTCATAAGATTCTTTTATAACTCTTGTTTGTCATTTTTTTTTGCCATATGAGGATCCAAAGTGACCCAACAACCACACAAGATAATTCTTTACCTCGATTCCTGAGCATATGTTACTATTCCATTTTTTCTATTTTATGGGTACTCATATAAAAGTAGCCAAGAGTGACTTCCGAAATTTTGTCTTATTTGTTTCAGGTACTCTTCAGTTCATCCTATAATGTTTCATGACTCTAAACGACATATGGAAATCGTTTTGGAACCTTTCGGTTCTTAAGATATAGTTCAGTGTTTCTCTATATGCTAGGAATACTCCTCAATCCTTCTAGGTTCTCATGAACAAGGAATTTTTTTTTGATGAAGACCATTATTGTTGTTCTATTAGTTTCTCTCTAGTTTTTGTTATACTATATGCCATGGAAATTAGCATGACCCTAGAAAAATTATATTTTTTTATTAGTAGGCATTTGTGCCTAATTGAGACCAAGCATAGTTGTTGTATTTGTTGTAAATAAAACATATTTATTAAGTCCTTATTTAACTGGACTTGTCAATATATATACATGTATATATATTCTGTAGAGGATTGTTCTTTTCATAAATAAATTTTCAAAGGAAAACGCTTTGCATGTAAACTCTGCTGTTTGCGTATGTTTATAAATTTATGTATTGTCCAAATCCATGCATATATGACTATTACTAGAAGGAGTTTCTCTTACTTGTTCTAGTGACTGTACATTTAATACTGCTATATGGTTTTTGACTCGTATTTTCTTTTCCCTTTTCTTTGAAATAAATTTAGTTGTTATACATTTCCAAGTTTTGTACCTCTAACATTTCCATTGCAGACACAATTCATTAATATAAATGTATATAATTTATTAATACCTGAACATAGATAGTTATTGAGCTTACTCGAAATCATTAAAGGAGCACACTTCCTTTCTAGTGTGCAATTTTTGTTTAAATATTTGTATTCTTCTCCTATCTCATAACATATACTATATAGTATCATACTAGCTAGCACTCTATTATTTCTACTATCAGTACTTCAAATTATCAAGGTCAAATTGTAGTCGCACATGAACTATTTTCATCTCTAATTTTATTCACTTTTCTTCAGTAATATTCAAATACGAGAATAGAATATAAAGAAAAATAATTCATAGATTCTTATTCAACAGATAAATCATCTATTCCTTTTCACTTTTTGTCTATAAATAAAAATTTAGTCCCAAAACAAAATAAACAATTTGCATGCTAGAATAAAGTTAGAAACACCAACTTGAAAAATCCTCTTGGGAAATTAAGAGTCAAGTACTTGACTCCTCCCAACCTTGACACAACGCCTGCTAGTCCCCTCGAGCAACTAGGCCTCCAATTCCTTTTCTATATTTTTCTTTTTGCTTCTCTTTAGTCTCTTTAGTTCACCTCTTAGTAAAATTATGAGACAAAATCTAGAAATTACAAATATATTCCATCTACCACTCTTTGGGTGGTTATTAACTGCCTCCACCTCACCAACAGGTGGTCGGTAGTTAACTTCTCATTAATGAGCTCTTGTTTCCTATTTCTGAAGACAATTCCCTATCTTCTAGGAAACATTTAATTGGCCAATATAATAATTTTAGAATTAAATCTAATCACTTATATTAGATTCCTAGGACTTGCTGATGGATAATAATAATAATAATTTTCAAAAAAAAAATTGCATCCTTTTTCCTCTATCAACCATATGTACTTCAACGATTAATTTCACAATTTTTGTCTTTATTCATGAAATAAAACATAATTACAATTTTATAATCAACAACTTATCATCGGTTATTAACAATAAAATTACCAATAATTAATGTCTATATGTCTTTTAATGTAGCATACTAAATTAAGATTAAACTTATACACATTTAATTATAATGAAATCCTTAAGCTGAGGGATATCACAGAGGGAGTGCAATCAGGCAGGAATCACACCAATAAGGGAGGTATTTTAAACAAGAAATAACCTTCCACAATTATCTTTTGGGGAGAGAAAGTGCTAGATGAGTTTAGCTGTAATATATTTATTCTTGAGCACTATATCTCTTATATTGAGTCCCTTGTGTGCTTTACGATGTCGAATAGCAACACATTTTACTAGATAAAACTTTTTAGTACTAGTTTTACTTCCTTCCCATAAGAATTTCCAAATTTATTTATCCATTAAAGAGAGGATTTTTTGAGGGGCCAAGGGCACTTAAAACTAATAGAGGGGCAATGTTGAAATAAAAACCTTAATTAATACTATACTGCAACAATATGCATCCAATAGGATCCCCATTGAGAAAAAAATGATTTGAATTTTGAAACTATACTTGTCCAAGCTTGCATAGAGTGTGATTTTAGGCATATAGGGATTCTATGATATTTAAATCCTTCCTAGATTCCACATATTGAAATCCTAGAATCCTTGCAATCTGCATTTGTTTTTTGGCACTAATATTCCAAGAATAGATTTGTGATTTACCAAATTTATCATGCCTCTCGCCCTCCAAAAAATGGCCTAAGAGTGATTTAAACCTTATGGTCATAATGGAAGAAGCTCCTCTTATACATAAAATGTCATCTACAAATTGTGAATGATTTATGCTCTTGATTCCCCTTGAAAAACGAATTTTTGGAAGTCTTATGTTTCTTCTCTTGAAATCCAATATTCGGCTAAGAGAATTTGCAAGTATGATATATAAAAAATGGGAAAGATGGAAAAATTGGTGGAGGCTTCTTGAAAGTTTGAAAAAGCCTGAAGATATTCCATTAACCAATGGTGAGATCTAAGGAGATGAAATGGACAACAATATCCAATGAATACTTGTGTAATCAAAACCAAATTTTTACATTAACTTAAAGAGAAATATGTAACACACTTGATCAAAGGCATTCACCATATCCAACTTGATAACCATGCCTTTATCATCGCTTGTCTGGGTAGAATATATTGCTTCTTGAACCAAAATAATATTGTCAAATATTTCCTTTGAAAGATAAATCCTTGGTTTTTTGAAATGATTTTTGAGAGGAGAAGCTTGACCCTTGCAACCAAGATCTTGGAAATGCCTTTGTAAGACACATTGCAAAGTGAAATAGGCCTTAACCGTGCAAATGACAATAGATTAGTCTCTTTGGGAGCTACAAATAGGACGTATGAGTTTATACCTCCTCCCATACACTTGTGTTTAAAGGAGTGATCCACAATTCTACAGAATTCAAATTTGACCCACATCATGAAATATTGATAAAAATGGGATGAGAAGCCATATGACCTCAGAGCTTTATATGGGATGAAAGAAAAATGTATATTCTTGATCTCTTCCTCTGTAATCTCCTTCAGTAAAGAACTATCATCTTCTTGGGAAATTAATTCTAGAACATGCTTCAACATATTCTCCTTTGAGTCTACACTTGCAGGGTCTACCGTGTTATAGAGCTCGCGAAAATGCTAAATTGCCTTAGCTTGGATCAATCCAGAATCATCGATTTTAGTCCCTCTAACTAAGGTCTCTCTGAAGTTGTTCTTCCAAGTTTGATTTCAAACCTAATTATGAAATAATATGGAATTTATATCCCTTTCCTGAAGCTAGAGGCTACGATATTTGAGCCTCAACAATTCCTCTCCACTAGTCCTTGTTGCATCTCTCTTTGAAGAACTTATAGATGAACTTGTAGCTGGGTAATTAAAACTTGGCCAATTTCATTCTATTATTTAGCCTAGGTCTTCATGGCCTCTTTGATATTTTTTATATTTTTCTCTGAATGTGAATTGGGCTTCCTGTAATTCATTGCATCCAAACTTGTTTGACCAAAACATAGAAACCCTTTGATTTGATCCAAATTGGGAAAAACTTGAAGGGGAGAGGACCATAATTACCCTTGTCCAATATTTATAACAAGATAGGGTGGTGATTTGAGCTGCACCATGGGAGAATTTTGGAAGAAAACAATAAGCCTTACTCCAAGAATGAATCAACAACAAGAAACCAATTAAGGTGAGTAGCAATGTGATAGGGACCAATCACTTATTGCTCCAAGTGAACTTGTTTGAGGAATTTTTATATCAAGCATATTTAGCTTCCTGATTAGATCTTCCAAGCATACATGGTCATATTATATTCGCCGGAAAAAATCAAAGTCTCCTAAATCCATAAGGGATGACCAACACTCAATATTTTCCCAGAAATTGATCTAGGAGGATCTTGTCATCTGTTTCCAAAGAGTACCATGCCAAAGAAGAGTTCAAGGGAAGACTCGTAGAGGTGGAATTATTTAAAATTTCATGAGAATAAAATGTTCAATGTGCTCATGTATTTTTCATTTAAATTGTGAAAAAAGGAAATTGATTAAATGTGAGAATCCACCTCACAAACCATTTTCCTAATTTCAAGTGGGAGTTGAGATTTTCATGGGATTGTTTCCCTTAAAAACGTGGATAATTTCCAAGTTTGTTCAATTTGAGATATTTTATCCTTAAGAATATTATAAGATTATATGTTTATGGACCAAGAGAGTTATTCTCTCCTTGGAATGTGGATCTAAGGAGATATTCTCTCCTTTGTTTATGTATCTCAAGAGGTTGTAAATTTTCTTTGTACTATTTTTTTTGGCAAGAGAAAGATTGAGAGAATTTTTGGAGAAGTTTTGAAAGCTTCTGTTGAGAAAACTTTGGAGATCTTGGAGAGCTCAAGAGGTCTTTTGGAGGAATTATTTTTATGTACAAGTCTTGAAGTATTTTTTATAGTAGAAGTCAGCTCTAGGTTTGGCCACCCTTATTGGTAAAGCATTATACAAATTCCTCTTTGAAGAAAGACAATAAAAGTGATCCTTTGGAGGTGAATCAGAAGATGTAGCCCAATGGAGAGAGTGAACTCCGCTATCAATCTTGATGCTTCATGTTTTTCTTATTCATGGTTAGATCAAATTATTTCATATGAATTTTAAGTTACAAGTTCATGTTGATATTTACATGTTTATGTGACAAATTGTAACTTAATTTTACAAGCCCTTATGGTCAATTAAAAGGAATTTGTTGCAAGTTTTATGTGCTCTCAAGTTTTCAGATCACTAGGTATCAGACTATGGTTTATAACTTCATAGGGATTGTGGTAAGCCATGGTGAAAGCATCAAATAAAGCATGGCTTTGTGAAGTTTAAGAGATGAATCAGACTATTTAAGAAAATAATGCAGAGTTAAGAATATTGCTTCAAAGCTCAGAAGAGGAGAAACAAGAATTGAAGAATCATGGAGAATTCCTTGTAGAAATTATACAATAATTAAAATCAAGTGAGAGAAATTATCCCACCCAATTTCAAGGTTCTACTATGTTTTCACCTATTATCACAACCCCGCTAGCCATGAAACTGCCCATGGGAATAGCCCCCCCACCATCTCATCCAACAGTCCCCAAGCCAAAGAAGAAAAGAGTTGTTCGAAGTATGTCCATTAAAAAGCCGAAAACTGCTCCACCACCACCACCCCTAGTTATCGACCTTACTGATGAGGTCAAGCACTCGGTTTCCACATCCTCCATTATTGAAGAGATTCCTACCACCACTTCCATCGCCTTACCATAGTCGCAGGAATCCACCCCACATACAGTGTCCACCTCCGCGACCCTATCAAAAACCCCCCTGTCTGGCCGACGACGAACAACTGTGGAAACAAAAGTTGAGTCAGCAGGGCAGGCAAAATGCACCACTTCTACCAAGTACACAACCAACTTCACTTGCATCACTAATGTTGGGACTGGACCCACCATAAGGCGGAAGCCCGAACACTGTTCCGTAGGGAGAAAGGATTGAGCCATACAGGCCACTTTTCCCTATAAATATCACAATGGTCCCCAACCCTAACATTGTATCCTCCACTCCATAAATCACTTTTCAGCCACAACAAATTCATTCACCCTCCTCCCACTCTGAAAAATCCATCGCTAATGGCCTACCTATATAACAACATTTCCCTGAGCCCAGTACAATGCAAGCCAACACACTCCATCACTGGTCGTCGGCTTAGTTATTCAAATTTATACAACAAGCAGCGCATAGGGCCGAGAAGATCCATGAGGATCTGGCCAAGGAGCATGAGTAGCAGACAAAGCAACTACACGAGGTAACAGAAGAGTGCAAGCACCTGAGGCAAGCAAATGTAGATTTGCAAGCCCAAGTTCATTAGGTCACACAAAGATTTAGGTCATTATGGCCAACAATCGTTGATGCAAGCATCGAAGCGCCAGTGGACATCACGACCTCCACGCTAGTCAATTGTTGCAACCACATCTAGGCGGCATGCTCGAACCTAGTAGCCACTAATGTCGACATGAAAATGAAGTTGGAGACAATAAGATTAGCATTGCTGGACCCAATTGAGAACTACATGAGGAATGTCGAGGAAAAAATCACAGAAGTGGAAGAAAAGAAGTAGACACTATCTGATGCCCTCGCAGACAGCTACGCACTGATGAACAAATTCTATGATTGGCCAGGAAGCCTGGCACTGAAGAATCACTTGGTCTACCTAATGAGAGAGCAAATATAGAAATTATTTGCCAGCACAAAGGATTGTATAGACCCTGCCCACCTGCAGTAGATCAATGACCTGATTGATGCAATCCAGGCCCAAGTTGATCAAATTGAGGAAGAGTCTGTGAAAACAAAGAAGGTGATTAGAGACCTGCAGCCACCAGTCCGCATGCAGGTCCTAAAATTAAAAGAGGTTTGTGACTCCAACAGACAACAATGGGAGATCCTGCAAAACCAACAGCCAACAGAGTTAACGTCGCAGTTGGCCGAAGAATTCACTCAACGCGCCGACGCAATCCTCGCCGTATGGGAAAATGCCATTCAAAAGTACAGAGAATTCAGGCATCAAACTACAACAATTGTTCCAAAGTTGGAGCCTTCATTTGGAATGGGGGAACCTTTGAAGGAGGAAAGTGCAGTGGTAACAGATGCCACCCTACTAGTAGTGGTCGAAGCGAAAGAAGCACCAGCCCAATAGTCAGTAGAACTAGTGAAAGAATTGCAGCCACCAATCGAAGAACCCATGGAAATACCAACAGGACCGACCGAGGTCGAAATGAATTGACTTAGGGATGAATCAAAGAATTGTGGTCGGGGCCTGTTGGGGCCTTTGTTTATTTTTGTAAAGGTTTTGATCAATTTTGGCTAACCAAGGAACGAGGAGGAAATGAGTGGCAACAACGGTTAGCTTGCGAGGGAGTCAGCTAGACAACAAGGAAGGAACAAGCAGTTGCAGAAGGGTTGCGGCAAGGTGGCAGCGGAAGACAAAGGCAGCTGAGTGGGCAGGAAGGAGGAGGGGCAACAGAGGGAAATAAGAACCGAGTAGGAACTGGCAGTCCAAGTGGCAGAGAGAAATATAAAAGGAGAGAGCTAGTAAGGAAGAGGTTGTTGTTGGTTGGTGAGGCTGTTGAGATTGGTGTTGCGGCGAGGATATCAGGTTGAGGCAGCCTGATACCAGAAGATAGGAGTTTAGTTGAGCAGGACCTTTGGGACTAAGAACAAGCCCGTGAGTCTGTACACAGGTATTCCTCATATTTACTTGCGACGAATGCTAAGATGTATTGTATTGTTTTACTGTTGAATTAAGAGAAAGGAAAGTCGAGACTGGCTGCGAAGTATAATGTGTATAAGCGCACATGATGTGATGACCTATTTAAAATTTTGTAACGTCCTGTCATATGCATGCATTTAGTAGTTCCTATGTATTGGATGGTATGATGTTATCTTTACTATGTGTGTGATGTTATATATCTATTATCGGTTGATGCTTTGGTTGATGCTCCCTTGACTCCATGACAAACCCTTCTTAGTTCTGGCCTTGGCACGCCTCAGGTGAGACTCCTTACCCTTTGGGTAAGGTAAAAATGTCGACGTTGACCTAGACTACAATGGACCATTGTTGGCTCCCCGCGCTTGAACCCAGGGTCTTCCCCCGATGAATCTTTCATGCTAACACTTCTGTTATGAACATAAATTATGTAAAAATAAATAAAAATAGGTAATAAATAATAATCACAATAATATAAATATAATAATAAATAAAAGTAAATTAATTAATGGTTAGTTAGTTAATAATGAAAAGGCATGTCTTAGAGACATCCCTGTTTGTGAAAGAGTACTTACCTGGTTATATATACATGACCCTCATTCTCATTTGTACTCATTCTATCAGTAATTCTTTTATTCAATATACAATTATAATGACTGTCCTACCATGCATGTCTTTGTTTACGAAGTATTTTAATATTTCTGTTGCGTATATGAATTTTGGTCGTTACATTGGTATCAGAGCTGTTCGATCCTCTGGTCGCTCAACCGTTACATAGAGGCGTGTTCTCCGATCCAGGTCTTTGACCATCAAATTCATCAACATTGTTGTCATTAAAGCATTTTGCTAGAATTTGGAGTTTCTCCATTTCACTATCAAGCATTTGGCCATTCAAATTTTTTTTTAAATTAATATATATGGAGAGAAAATAGAAGTAAAAAAAAAAATTAAAAAAATATAGAAAAAAGATATAAAAAAAAAATCAAATTCAAAAAAAAAGTACATATAAAGATTAAAAGAAATAAATTAAAAATAAATAAATAAATATGGTCCGATGTAAATTTTGAAGGAGAACATTCATATATAAAAAAAAGTTCTACATTATTGATAAAAAGTGCATAATAAAGATAAGAGGGAATCTTTCCAAATATATTTAAAACTATACGTAAGAGAAGTAAGAGAAGGAAGAGTAGATAATATTATCTTGATTCTTCATTAAGTGGTTTACAAGCCCGTGGTTATAGAAACCCATGTTAATTGCCCATGGTATTTTAAAAGTAAAAGAAAAACAAAAGGAATACAAAATCTCTTTATGTGAATGGTAAGTTTTACATTTTACGTGGCGAAGCCTGTGGTTTTAGAAACCCTTGGTAATTGCCCATGGTATTTTAAAAGTAAAAGAAAAAAAAGAAATATAAAATCTCTTTACGTGAATGGTAAGTTATACTTTTTACGTGAAGAGTAGATAATATTATTTTGATTCTTCATTAAGTGGTTTACAAGCCCGTGGTATTTTAAAAGTAAAAGAAAAACAAAAGGAATACAAAATCTCTTTATGTGAATGGTAAGTTTTACTTTTTACGTGGAGAACATTAACCGAGTCAAAAGTACATAAGTGAACATATATTTTATAATATACACCAAAGGTGAATAGCCACGTTTCACTAGGGTTGTAACTTTTCAAAAAGAAAAAGGAAAATATTATAAATAAAAGATATATAAAGAGAAGTATTATATTATAAAGGGGTATTTAAAGAAAAGTTCAAGTCATAAAATTATTGAAAATATATATAAGTACAAAGCGGGTATTATTATAAAAGGTTACATAAGGAGAAAATATTAGTTAAGAGTTTACGTTAAAGTGAAGTTGAATTAAAGTTTAACGAGTTATATGAAATTTAAAAAATAAATACAAAGGACAATAAGATATTTAAAAGAAGCCAATTGAAAAAATATTTAAATATTCTTTTTAAAATACAAAAGGAAAAAAGCGTAAGTAGAATTATATAAAAAGAATACAAGGGAGTTTTGAAATATTAAGGATAATAGGAATTTGGATTAAAAGAGTTTTGAAGAATTATATATATATATATATATATTAAAAAGACACTTTTAAAGGATGTTTGAAGTACAAAGTCCAAAGGAACTTTAAATATAATACCTTAAGTCATCTCGACAAAACAAATGGGATCAATCAATGAAAAAAAATGATGGAACTCAATTCTAAAATGACGAAGGAAGAAAGGTTTTCCTATAATGGTCTTTTAGTTACACATCACAGAGTAATTACATTAAAAGGAAGTATCCAAGGAAGAGAATTTAATGTCGCCATCAACCCAAGCAATAATAAAATTTATATCAACACCAACTTGGCAAATCAACTATTGACACCCCCATTAAAAGGGTGTACCTTGGACATACTCTTCCCTCTAAGGGCTGAAACCACCTAATAAGGTACTTGGCTAACCCCCTTTGGAGTTTGGAGACACTAGCACATGCCAAAGCCCACTATGGAAGGGCATGCCATTATGAAGTGCCCAATTTGTTATCCATGGTTTGTAAGCTCATTTAACCAATTATTCTAATGACTAATTGTACTAGAAGCCTAGGGGACGCATTGGATCTTATGCAGGATTGCAGATGGTTTCCATTTGGGTTTTTCTTCCCTATATGGGATCCTAACCCCTAGAGGTAGACATTGGCACATGTAAGGTGTGCAAAGAGAGCCATGGACCTCCACAATAATAGACATCAATCCACAAACCTTCATGGATATTCAAAGACTACTAGAAATCCACTTTTGGGATGATGGTGACATGATTGGTACATTATGCCCAACAATCCCCCACAGGAGCCCCACACTCTTGGAAAGTGTCCCAACATTTGTACGATGTCATGGAAACATTGATTCCACCACATGGACCATTGTAGAGGATCTACAAACATCTCCCATTCATATGGAGACCCATGGGGTCATTGATGTGCTCCCAGACCCACTGAGAGCACCATAGGTCTACTACTTGGAGAACAAGGGGACACCTCCTTGTCCATCATGTTCCGAGGAATGTATTCCTCAATATGGAACTTCAAGATGCTATTGAGCCTTTGGGGGGGCCTACTACATGCATACATCATTATTTGGCCCCTTGCGAGGCTTGTTTTTACATTATGAGCCAATATGGTGGGGTTGTCACGATTTGGGGTTATTATTTACACATTATTTTATCATTAGGGGCCCATAGGCTAATTTGAACTCCTTAAGAGGCTATATATTGATGTTAGATACATTCATTTGTATTATCACTTGAATTGGGATCTCTCTAATCATAGAGAATTTGCACACTTTTTCCTTAGTGGATGTTTTTGGAGATGGAAGAATTCTAATGTATGGATTTGGGCTATTTCTCTTGTCTTGGAGCTTTATTAAGCAAATGAAATGTTGATTGGCTATACTCTATAACGTTGTAAGTAAATTTTGATGCTATTATCCTTGTTGTTGCATACTGCTAAAATTAGGGCTAATTGATGCATTATCGAAATGTAGAATTGAGCATGTTTTAGCTAATTTAATGTATGTGCCAATTTTATATGAATGAAATGTCCTAAAGATTATTTATCTCGAGAAGCTTGCATCATTTTATTTAAAGTATAAATTCTTGAAAGTCACTTTTTTTCTTTCTTATTATCTACATTAGATGAAGTTGACTTTCTGGGCCTCCTTGATCAAGAATCCAAGTTCTTACTCATTATCATCCTTGACTCCATATCCCCAAGTGAATTAGGCATTGGTTCCATAAAAGGGTGATCATCTCAACCTTCATTTTACCATTTTCCCCCTTTTTCCCAAGTCTATCCCAATTAGGTCACCTAGGGCATTAATTTCCTCGAAATTGACCCAAGGAAAATTTTCGATCACCTCTAGGCTACTGCATTGGTGGGTCCCCTCCATCTCCTCCAAATTTGAGGCCCTTCTAATGGTGGAATCTCCTGGAATCCCAAGCCCTAGCTCCAGGATTGAATTTTTCCTAGGTATCCCCAAGGCTAGACCTTAATAGGATTAATTCAACCTTTTGAAATGAATATTCTTGTTTGGTCCTTTCCCCTCACCTTGTCCAGGATAAGAACATCATTGGTTACTATATTCCATCCCCAAACCTGGACTGGGTCCACTTGGCTCTGTGTGGTCCCACTTCTCAATAAAGACTATTTGTCAAAGACCACTTGGGAATCCAAGTTTCCAAAGATTGTAGGGATTGAGAAATTCCTTTATAAGCCTATTCTTTCTCCCTCAACCCTCCAATCCTAACCCCTTACCCCTGGTGGACCAAGTCCCTTGCTTAAAGAGAGAGAAAATTCCATTTTTCACTCCATCCTTGGGAAAGGGTTTTCAGGGTCACTCCTCACCTATCCATTGACATCTAGTTTACAAAGTGAACCTTGCACTACTGGGACTCCTCCCATCAGTGAAAGTTCGTAAAGAGTAGGGAGACTTAATTATGGTGATAGTGGGCTAAGCCTCCACCGTTTCCCTTGACCTAGTAGTTTCCCTCTTAGGAACCCCTTTTAGGTCCCCTGCTGGTTTGAGTGGTAACCAGGCCGATTCATCGTTGGATGAGGTGGTTTATATTGGTGTTACTCAAATTTTGCTAGAGAATTTCAAGAGTGTATCGACATTCCTATCACTTGAAAATATTACCATGGGTTTTGTAAGTAGCAACTATGGCCACTGTTTCACTTAAGAAAGAACACATAGACTTTTAGGATAAATTGGTCCATTTGTAATATATACAACTGCAAATGTAGCAGAAGTTGAAGGAAATCTCCAAACTTTTTCAAATCCCATCACACGCTTCACCAATTGTTTGAACCATTCGAACTACCAAATTTTTGGACCGTCTTTATCATGAAGAATTTTGATAAGCCTTTGAAGACCGAGATGTATGAATCTGATTAAAGAAATCGAGTTGCAATATGAGGGTGGTCCAAACAAAAGGAAAAATTGCAAGTCTTAGTTTGAGCAGTTCAAGCAGAAAATCAATGTCCTGATGTCAGAATCATTTTCAACTCCTTAAGCTTTTGGTGGACCAAAAGCTTTCCTCTGTGGGGAGGTATGATCTAGGAGGATCTTATCACCAGTTTCCTAAGAGTACCATGCTAAACAAGAGTTCAAGGGAAGATTGGTAAGGGTGGAATTATTTAATTTTTCATGAGCATAAAATATTCAATGTGCTCATGTGTTTTTAATTTAAATTGTAAAAAAAGGAAATTGATCAAATGTGAGAATCTACCTCAGAAGACCATTTTCCTAATTTCAAGTGAGAGTTGAGATTTTCATGGGATTGTTTCCCTTAAAAACGTGGATAAGGTCCAAGTTTGTTGGAGTTGAGAGATTTTCTCCTTAAGAATCTCATAAGTTCCTATATTTATGGATCAAGAGAGTTATTCTCCCCTTGGAATGTGGATCTATGTATACACTCTCCTTTGTTTATGGATCTCAAGAGGTTGTAAATTCTCTTCGTACTTTTTTTTTTGGCTAGAGAAAGCTTGAGAGAGTTTTGGGTGCTTCATGTTGAGAAATCTTTGGAGAGCTTGGAGAGCTCAAGAGGTATTTTGGAGGAATTATTTGTATGTACAAGTCTTGAAGTCTTTTTGATAGTAGAAGACAACTCTAGGTTTGGCCACCCTTTTTGATAGAGCATTGTACAAATTCCTCTTTGAAGAAAGACAATAAAAGTGATTTGAACCTTGGAGGCGAATCCAGAGATGTAGCCTAGTGGAGGGGGTGAACTCCATTATCAACCTTGATGCTCCATGCTTTTCTTATTCATGGTTTGATCAAGTTCTTTCATATGCATTTTAAGTTACGAGTTCATGTTGATGTTTACATGTTTATGTGACAAATTGTAACTTAATTTTACAAGCCCTTATGGTCAATTAAAAGGACATTGTCACAAGTTTTATGTCTCAAATTTTCAGATAAAAAATGAGCTAGTGTATATATATATATATATATATATATAAACGACGATGCATACCTTTTGAGAGGGTAAATGAACACATTTAATTGTTCGCAATGTGGAGAGGCGTGCTCGTCTAAAAGTTTAATTGAGGATAGAGCGCAAAGGGTACAAATTCCGTAGGATGCTCCTCTTGATTTCACTAATAAAGTACCATTACTATTCCATAATTTATATTGATGCTAAAGGAAATATTGATCCCACATCTTAGTCTCCTAGAGTAGGATAATTAGGGGCTTTTCTATTTTAACTAGTGATTTTACTTCTGACATCCGTTTTTCAGAACCTGAACCCATGCAATTCCAAGGGATAATATTCATCATTTATTATGTGTTTTAGTTGCCCCTTGATGAGGGGTTGAGTTTCCTCCTTTTTTTATATTTTTGCCTCCTTGGATGAACCTTGGATCCAATGTTGACTAAGTTCCCAGTTCTTTGTCTTTCTTTGCCTTTTATGTTCTTACCTCCTGATTAGTCTTCCTACCTGCCTTGTGATGGAGCCACTCTTGTTCCTTTTACTTCTCAACTTCCAATTTCTCATAAGAAAAGCTTGCTAAGGCAGGGCAGGTTTTGATGATCTGGGGTGAGTGATATTCTTCCTCCTTTGAGGAAGAGTCTTCAATCGACTGCACAGGGGCTAGGACATCCTCTAAATGCGACATATTCCCAATGTTTGGGATGAACCTAGAATCTGAAGTGGGATTAGTCTTTTCTTTTGGGAAAAAGGGGGATTGTTCAACTAGATTTTTCCTTCTTCATTAGTTAGATTCAAAGCTTCATAGTTATTATGGATGTCTTTCTTCCTATTGGTCTTGCTAGATCCTTCTCCCTCTATTGGTCCTAATTTTTTGGGTGAAGTTGGGCCTTTCCCTTTATTTCCATTTGGATCAGGTTGTCTAGTTAATTATTAGCTTGTCTTGGCATACCTCTTCTTTTCTTTGGTTGTTTCCATCGATCTCCCTCCACTTGTTTTTGTTGTTCCTCCTGTTCCTTTTTACAACTTCTAGTAAAGTAGCCATACAATGGATTTTGCACCTAAAAGGAAGTTGGTCATACTTCACTTCTTGGATATGAGACCATTTATTTAGATTTAAATTGATGACCACCAGAAGCCCCTTATCTATATCTACTTCCACACAAATTATTGCACAGGCAACCAAACCCTCTTATGGCTCAACATGATTAATGTATTTACCAAAGGAATTTCCAATACTTTTGAAAGTTAGTACATTCTAGTAGTGGAGAGGGAGGAATGGAAGCTTCACCCACATTGGGACAACCGAAGGCACATCACTTTCAAGATTCAAATCAAGGCTCCATCGATCCAAATACAATACTTGGGCTCCCATAAAGTAAGGCTTGCTTATGAAGATCAAGTCCCAATCTACCTTATTTTCAAAAAAGAAGGTGAAAAAAACCCTTCCCACAAAAGGATTTTGTGATGAATCCTTGATCAAATGTTTCTAGTTTTTTTCTACCCATAATTTCATAGAGCATGGGGACGACCAAATCCCCATGAACTAGTCTACCAAGTTGCACTCAACCAACTACAAGGCTCAAGATTGCAAATGGGAGGAGTAGATCTCAACTTTGGGGATTTCATCAAACTTCTTAACAAAGTAAGAGGGCTTTTCCTTTTGATATTTTAGTCCATTAGTCACCAAATTGTTAAAAGCTTCAAATCTAGAGGATGCGGAAAAAGGAGAAGTGTAGTTATAGCCACTAAGCAAAGAGAAAACCATAAGACATGACATGAAGATTCAAAGATCCACAACTACTTTTTTAAAAATTATCTTAAATATAATATTCTGTAATTATAAATATATTTATATTAATAATAAAATCTTATAAAATATCTTTAATATAATTAATAATAATATTATTATATATATATATATAATTTTTATAAACACCATGTATCATTACATTAATATCAAATATAAAGCTTAATTTTATAATACATAAAAACATTAATATTACCTACAATCATACATCACACTACTCTATATATATAAAACACAACTTTCAAATTCATAATATTTATACTTTTAAAATGTGAAATTGTCCCTAATATCATTATGCATATAATTTTCCAAAATAAAGGTCAATGCACTTGGTATGTCATGGGGAACAATTATCTAGCCAACAATTTTTTATCCATATCCATGCGCATGTCCAAAACAAAGGTCAATATACTTGATATGACATGGGAGCAATTATGTAACATATAATAATTTATTGGCTATTGGTTATAAAGTTGCATGTTGATGTGGGTTATTTTGGAGTGGATAAGTTTGTCTTGGTTATTGGTCAAATATTGCATGTGATTTGGGTTAAAAATTTGTTGGCTATTGGTTTGAAAGTTGCACGTTGATGTGGGTTATTTTGGAGTGGATAAGTTTGTCTTTGCTATTGGCTATTGGTCATATATTGCACGTGATTTGGGTTAAATGGATAAGTTTGTGTTGGCCATTGGTCATATGATGTGAGTTGGGTTATTTTTAATGGAAATGTGAAGATCCAAAAGGTCAATGGTTTTATCAAAGGCTCAATTGCATTCAAAATTCTCTACTGTGTATTACGTACCAAACAAAAAAGGCTAAGAATTTATTTAATCCCATCACTGTCAATGGGAACTGTGTCCAGGTTTTTCTATGTTGTCTATTTCATTAATAACACAAATAATAAAACTCTTAAGGTCATTGTATCTAGGCATTTCATGTCATAGAAATTATTCCACTTCAAAGATTTATCTTGTTTATTTGGTTGACAATTAAATAATCTTCATTGGCATTAAGGGGACCGACCTTTCACCACTTATTATTTAAATTCTTATATTCTCACCATCTCCATGTCCCCTGCCCCCACACCTTCAAAACCCATCGTGGATGCCAAAATTTATAAGAAAAACTAAGACTTTCAAACTAACGGACCCATCTGAACCATCTAATCACTAGTAGGAATGTTATTCTATTTGGGCTATGGTCTAACACTGTGTAGGTTTGACTATATTACAACTTGTCTAAATTTAAATTTAATTTTCACACATTCTAGTAAAATAAGTATGAATAAAGGGTATTTGATTAATAAATAGCCATCACAAATATAAGTATCTATAAATAGTTATTAGAGTGAGTTTTTGTATTTTTTGGTTTTTTGTTTTTATTTATTTATTTTTGTTAATAATTATATAAGTAATTTCTAAGTTATAATTTAATATAATTAATGGTTGTAAATAGATTTTTAATCAAATAAAAAAATATTGACAAACACAAATATTAATATATTGATTTTATTTTGAAAATTTAAATTAGAAAAATTAGCGAATTTTTAAAATATATTTTAGCTTACAATATTACAATACAATATATATATCTTGCAGCATCCATAAACCATCAATCCATTTATCATGTAATAGAATACAACCACTATTCTAAAGTATAAAATTATGGGCAAAATCACCATGCATCACAAAATTGCTAAAGGCTAAAACCCGGTATTAAAAACCAACTTAGAATACAACTACAATTCCACAATTAAAACTATAAAACAATAGACAAAACCACTGTACACCACAAAACCACTAAAAACAAAAATGATATTAACAACCACCCAAACAAATAAAAAAACCACCTTATTTAAAAAAAAAAATTATCCATGAACCCTCTTGTAACTATCTTATCATACTAAAAAATAACCATATAAAATATCAAACTTTTTCCAAAACTAATAAATATAACAACATTTAAACTTTCCAAAAACTAAATAGACATAACAACACAATACTAAAAATACATAGCAAAACTCTAAAAAAGTCATGCTCTTTTTCTTCATAAGGGACACATGTAAAGTGGCGAGAGCATATGAAGATGTTGATTGCAATCCCAAAACATCACATCATATAACAACGGGTAAAAAACTCAACATTGGGAGGGGAATCATTCACTAGTATCAACTTTCATTCATGATTTTCCACTTGCATAGAATTAAGAGACTACTAAGTTGGAGAGTCAGGATTTTTGTTAAAAGATTAAATAATTTTTATTTTTAAATCAAACATTATACCCGTTTTAGAAATTATTTATTTTTATTATTTAAATTTTAATATTAAAATTTTTAATATATTAATTATTTTATAAAAAAAAATTAAGAGATAGAAGAACTATTTTGTATTGGGGAATAATTTTGCAACAAATCAAATCTTATATTTTTATTTAATTTAGCTATTCTATATACCATTGATATTGATATCTCCACATTTTTGTTGTTGTTGATAGTTTTAGTTAATTTATAGTTTTTTATTTCACTTGGAATTTAATAACAATGTATTATAATGAAATCTTGGTTAATATATTTTTTAGTATGTATGATATTAGTACAGGGACATTTGGGACAAAAGCCATTTATTTTTGACATTTTTCTCATTTCTAATTTAACAAAACTCATATTTTTTCATTTTACAATATTTTAAATTTCTTTTTTTGTATGGAGTAATCAACAACTAGGTGGGTTTGTATTCACATGATATAGGTTGATTTTGAAAATTACCACTGTAATATTTAAGTGTAATGCACACCCCCAAGCACAACACACAAGCTAGGCTAGATTTGAATTAGTTACTTCTCAAGGAATGCCTTAACAATACACTTTATGGACAAACCTTAACAATACACTCTATGGACAACTAATCTACACCCTTGAAAACTTTATTTTATATTATTATTATTTCTTCCTTACAATTGTAATTTTTACACATTGATATAAATGGCTTGTTTTTCTCTTTTTTTTTTTTGCTTTTTATTAATTTGAAGATGCTAAGTCATTTTGAGAATCCTTTAACTTAAAATGAAAATGAAATTTGTGGTCTCAATAAATATATATTTTTAATAGAATATGTGTGTGTGTGTGTGCAATAAGTAATGTGAGTCTTGAGATGACGGACACACCTACCTGTGGCTTTAGTAAGTGCGACTTAGGGACATCTAACCAGTCAAAATCACCCAGGGATTGTACTTGGCCTAGGCTACACCAGCCCTTATCATGGCTGAATTTTTTGCCCATGGAATTTCAAACTAGTGACCTTTACACCATGGAGTACCTTAACAGAACACTGTGTCATCATTTTCTCTATGTCCCTTGGGTAAACATAATATATACTATTTATTATTATGTAAATAATTATTTTCCAGCTAATAGATTTATAATATAATATTTTGAATAATTTATTTGTTTGTTTTTTTTTTTTAAATTAACAACTCAAAATTCATAAATATCTAACCATTGTGAAACTCTACCTTCTTATTGATCATTAATAACTAGCCTAGATCCATCTTAACTCCAGATCTACAAAGCCTCCACAGGGATCAATTCTCTTGAGGTGCAAACCTCTTTTAGAGTGAAAAGATATTTGATCCCTCTCAACCCTTTGAATACAGAGTTAAGATGGATCTAGGTTGGTTATATATATATATATATATATATATATATATTCTTATGTCCCTCCTTAAATAGGCTATATTCCACATCAATACCATGGGTCAATAACATGAGTCAATACTTTACTTTTATTATAAAGTTGGTTATTTTTATTTTTATTATTTTATTATTTTTGTTCACATGACATTACAAGACATAACATTACAACAACCCTTTTGGCACTTAGTAGATCTGAAGTTAAGATGGACCTAGGCTAGTTCTCTTTTAGAGTGAAAAGATAGATATTTAATCCCTCTTGACGCTTAGTAAAATCTGGAGTTAAGATGGATCCTTTAAATAAACTATATTCCACATAAGTACCATGGTTCAATACATTATTTTTATTTTTATTATTTTATTATTTTCATTTACAGTGCAAGAGAAAAAAGATTAGAACATCTTTTCCATAATAAAATAAAAAACCTCTGAACACAATAATTAATAAAAAAATTATTTACATTGAATAAAAAATATTTCAAAATTTTAAAATTATGTCATAAAAATTAAACATAATTTACATATATTAATTTATTAATGTATAAATTGTTTTTCCACTGACATGTTTATAGTATCCCAATTTATTAAAAAAACAAAAACTTGAATACCAATATAGTGTGAATTTGAGTCAAATGTCCCAGTAGACTTTAATTTCTTGACTATTGGTACACATTAGTTTACATCATTGTTACACATGCACATATTAAATTGGCCCCACATTTTATGTTGAAGGTCCTAATAGACATTAGGACCCATTAAATTTGACCCACATTTTATGTCAAAGGCCCTAATAGACATTAATTAATATTGATTAGCACTAATAAAGTGGGTTGACCAACGTCACATGTAGAAAAACCTAAAGAAAGTTTGGTATGTAAGCTCTAAAGCTTTGTCGTACCAACATTTAAACAAAAGATATAGGTGACATAAGTAAAATGACAAAAGTACCATAATTTAAAAAAAGCCTACGCAAGTTTATTTGATTAGGTAAGGGAGTTGTCCTTAGTGTTAATTTTTAGATTTTTTTAGTGTTGGAATTTTGTGGAAAAATTTGAGATGAAATTTTGATTTGTGTTTTTTTTGGTTTTTTTGATAGTATATATAGATTCAGTACTCTTAAAAACTCATAGGGTATTTTGATTGTGGAGAGGTTACCTATCAAGCTTGTGATTTTAATAAATATCTGTCGGATTTTAGAGAAATCTGAAAAAACTTCCAAAAAACCTCACTAAAAACGACTCGCTATCGCTATATAAATAACTTTAAAAGTAAACTTTATTCCACTATATCACATAAATAAAAAGATAAAAATTATAATAAATATAAGTTAATTAATATAAACATTATATATATCTATACCACATTATCCATAATGTTATATATATTTAAAAAAAAGATCTTAACTAAATTTTGAATGTATTACAAATTTCCTCCAAGACAAGACATCATATTTAAGATTACAAACCCAATGAGGATTCAAGCAAAAACATTAATAATATTACAATTATTGGTATATTAAAGAAAGAGTTATCTTATAACATTTTGGGTTTACTGATCATTTTCTCCCATGTTTAGAGATATTTTTAAAATTTTTTAAATTGGAAAGTAAAAAAGTGAGTGCTTATCCTTGTCAGAGGTATAAGGGAGGTCCCAAGGAGGTCCATTGTGTTTTTTTCTTTATAGCACTTTAATATTACTTGGTTAGTGTACTAGTAGGGCATTCCTCGAATCATTGAGACCTAATCAAATAATTAAAAGTATTATTGAAAAATAAATAAATGACAATGGTGTATATCACATAAATTATTTCCATTTAATTTAATATTTGAAATTATGTAATATTTACTTTTTGAAATATATTATATTTATTTTATAAATGATTTCTATTTAATTTAATATTTGAAATCATTTTATATTTATTTTATGAAATTATATTATATTTATTTCATACACATTTAAGATGTGAAATCATTTTATATTTATTTTATGAAATTATATCATATTTATTTTATAAATGTGTATAGTTAATAAATAATTTGACATCATTGCCATTTTTATAAAGGGATATTAAGTTTATTTTTTATCATCTGAAATCTAAAATTAAATTTTAATATTTTGAACCAATTTTTTTTTAATATTATTTAAAATTTTTTCTTAATATTCTTACTCAAATTTTCTAAATTATCAGAGAATAATCATACTTATCCATCTATCATATGTTATGTATTTGACGTGCTTTACTTTTTACTCACGTCTTCGTCTTTTTTCTAGGTGAAACCACAAAATCTTTTAAAATATTAAAAATGACACCACTAAAAAATATATATAATAATCCATATTTTTATTATTGAGGTTAAATACTATTTATAATATATTTATATTTAAACCCATATCAAATATTCTAAACTATCTTAAAATAATCATACTTATCAATTTATCAATAGATTTGACGTGTTTTACTTTTTACTCACGTCTTCATCTTCTTTATAGGTGAGACCACAAAATATCTTAAAATATAAAAGAGGACACCAATAAAAAGGAAAAGGATATATTAATCCATATTTTAATTACTAAGTTTAAATACTATTTATAATATATTATATTTGAACATATCATTGAAGTTATATTAGTCCGAGTATATATTCAATATTTATAAATTATAATTATATATTTACGTTTTTTTATTTAAATTGTAGTATTTTTTTGGTTAATTTATAAGAGATTTGAATGAGTGAAGGTAAGAAGTTCTTTAATAATGCACTAATTCATTATCCATGCAAAGTTTTATGGACTTTTAAATTTAAGGAGGACATGTGGTTGAGATTTGATCTAGTTATTTCTGCACAAGTCATGAGACCATTTAATATAATCTTTGTGATGCAACCACATGTTCGACCACTACCTTAAGGTCCCTCTACGGCTTGAGGTTAAGCCCTCATGGAAATTAAACTTTGCCCAATGGTGACAAACTCCTCGCACTTCACCATTGGATGCAACCCTTTGGATGATTCAAAATGTAGTATATAAATGGCTATTTATTTTGTTACCTTTTGAATAGAAAAAATTGGAATTATTAATTTGCAGGGCCATTTCAAGGGTAAGTTCTATTTTGATGACTAAAGGTTTAAAGACCATTGAAGCTTGTTTGGAATGTTAAATGGTCATTTTATGGATCAATTAGTTTTTGACAAGATTCATAACCCTTTGAAATTGTTTTACACATCAATAGTTTTCCATAATTTCAAAGATCGCTCCAACTGGAATATGTATGACGAAGTTAGGTCTCCTTCAATTTAACTTATGCTTTATGACCACCATAATACCAAGTTGATGGAAAATTAGCTCTCATTACTGACAAATGGAGCTAATAATGTACGGGCCCTCATAAAGATTCTAGAGTATCTAAAACCTTAACCCTAACTAGAGTTTCAACATGCAAAAACCTAACCCTAACCCTAAAGCCCACAATTGATCTCTCCGCACTAATTTCCTCCACACTCTGTACTTAACCAAATACTAATGTGCAAAGGCATTTCATTCATATGTTCCACACATAATCAGAATTCTACACATCTTAGTTCCACACACGTATTCCTACACATACATTGATTCTCGTGCATGACATTTCTTTGTACATGACAAATTAAGAGGAAACCTCATTGTCTTTACTTCAATTCTTCAAGTAAAACCGCTATTTGTTCATTTTGAGGTTAATTAAAATCCCATTTAAGGTAGTCCATGGTAAAGGAATTGCTTGATATGGTACTATGTGAATCATTCTTCAAGTGCTTGAAACTATCTTTATAGTCCTATGTTACCCTTTTCCTGAAGATATTTTGTTTATAATTCATATTTTTTTAACCTAGGAATGACCTCATCTACAGATCACATTATTCAAGTGATAATATAGGATCATTAAGTAGTTTCCACCTAGTTTTGGATTACTTATGTGATGATTTGGACAAGTGCATTTGATTGGTTGCAGATGCTCAAATGTAAGGTCCCACCTTACCAACCATCAAGAGTGTAGAGAAGTAAAGGTTACGTTGAACACTATCACTCATTTTTTTTAAATAATCATAATATGACTAACTTGGTTATCATGAAGATCATATTCCTTCATCTATTTCAATATAAGAATATAACATAAGAAGTCAAGGATAACTTTCCCTTAAAACCAATTCCAAAACACATTTCTCCTCATGTTTAAAAGAACATAACATGTGTTATTTTCATACTTATACGTAAGTTCTAAGTAAGACTGGAAATAAATTCCATCATAATGCCATGTGTGAGCATTAAGCTTAATCAACCTATTTGACCCCCCTAGATTATGCTAAATAGGTTCCACTTATTGACTCTTTACATCATAACCACAAAGTATGCCACAAGAACCTAAAATATCCTGCTTCTATTACAAAAATCACATATAAGGGCATGATTATTAATCTACCTGTAACAAGGTAACTGAAGAAGGAATATGTCTCTCTTCATCAGAAAATATAATGATATGTTTATGAAATGGAAAAATGGAATCACAAAAGATATTGACCCAACAATGTTTCCAAATTCATCATCTAAAAATCCTCATTCCCAAGTATTAAGGAAAAACAATTATTTGTAGAATGGTTGTTTCAATCACAAGCCTGGTATAATGAATGTTACAACAAGAGTAGTTACTGTTACAAATTCATAAGCATATTATTCTTCAAAAAGTGCCAAGTAGAACAATGGACTTGCCAAAATTAGGCACAATTAGTTGTTTTCTACAACTACTCAAGTATAAGACTACACCCATGAATACATGCAACTTGGACAACTTATTATGCTCACTTGCACCAGTAATTAAATCCTACAAAATTGGTTACTATAAAATCATTTCCAACAACAACCTATTTTTTTCATGATATCTTCAAATAATAAAAATAACAATTGTCCTATTCTCTATTCACACTTCAACAACTTATTAAATTCATTTTCACATTTATACAAAAAAAAACTTGCAAACATAGGAAGTTACATCTATTGAATAATCTATTCATAAGTTTTTGGTACATAAAAGCTATAGTCAATGAGACATTTACTCTAAGAATTTATGTGCATAAAAGCTACATCCATTGAGGCCTTTTGACAAATAGTTTGCAAGCATACAATATACAGCCATTGAGGCATTTTGTCAAACACTTGGCGACCATAATCTCTTAACACAATGTTGACAACCATTAGCAACATGAATATAAGATTTTTTTTCTTAACCTATTTAACTCATAAAATTTATAAATTAAAACTTCAAATATTGGCATATTAAAACATAAACTAAATCATCTTAATCCTTCACCAAAAACTCGACAACAGGCACACAAAGTTGGCAACAGTAATCTATAAAATCGCCCAGATTTATGATCTAAGTTATGAAAAGTATTTTGTTTTTAATCAAATGGGGGCTTATAGGTCCATTTGGCACAGATAACCCCTGATGTTTGGCTGAATCATATCCAAAACTTCCAGAGATGTGATTCTTTAAAACAACAAAAAAAAATCCTACTATCTCATTTAAAACTTTTGTCAAACACTAAGAATGAAAACTTAATCTACAGTTGTACATGGATAAAGAAAACTCATATTTATGATAATATTAAATTTTCATCAAATTCATGGCAGCCTGAATGCTTCAACAAGTAATATTTTCTGTTAATTAGTTTGTAACAACAACGTACAAAAAAAAAAAAAAACTTATATAAAATGAATTACACTTATTGTAGAATTTCTTCAAACATTTTGTGTGCAACTGATGAGCCTCATCATTGGGTAACTATGGACCTTAATCCACCTCCTAGCTTAGTCAAATCAACTCTTCTCACAATTTATTACATATTTTGATTATATTTTGTTTAATGAGATGAGTCAAAGTGAGATATTATGCCTAGTGGACTAATGTGCATTGATTGCAGGTTTGTGAGAGAAAATCATGGATTTTTGGCTAATTAAGGGCTGAAACTCGAATGAGACAAGGAGGAGAGATTGTAGGAGGTAGATCCTCCTCATTTACTCCTCCCTCATTCGAATATTCCTCCATCAATCACACTAGCTTGGAGTACAAGCAACCAAGTCATGGAGATCAAAAGGCAGCTGAGCAAGTGACAGTTAAAGAGCTAGTTTATCTCAAGTTTGGGAGTCGAGCCTCCCTAGATTTAAGGAAGTCGTTGGGGAATTCAATTGTATAAATAAATAGGCCTAGAGCCTCATTAGGATTCAAATTTTTGCTGTAAAAACACTAGTCAATTTCGAGTTCAAGACTTGTGGAAGACATTGTTATGTAATTTTCTGTTTTGATAATGAGAATGAGCAATTCCTTGATCTAGCACTGAGTTAACTCAGAGGGCTGAAGCTCTTGGGTTAGGGCCCAACCCTAGCAACAAAGGCTCCTCTTCTTGTATTTGTATGCTTAGATTGAATTCATAGATTAATGGTTGAATTGTCTTTAGAATTATTTCACTACAAGTAGTGTAGATTTGATTAGTTTGCTTCCATTTGTGCTTTACTTTAGCAGTAGTTTAGAAGAGATAAAGGAACATCAAAAATATTTCAATAGGTGGTTTTGGCCTCACTCCTTCCTTCAGGGATCATGGTTTGAGGAAAGAACTCCTATGCAGCCCCAAAAAGACAGAATTCTAGTTTCTCATGGAATTTAGGGTTTTCTGTACTTAGGCCAACATTTGATCAGTTTGCAAGAGTAGTTATCATTTCTTCTACCTTCAGTCTTACATTAGATCTCATCAATGTTCCATCTTATTCTGCAAGTTCTCCTCATGCATAAAGTAGGCAACTAGCTCATGAAATTTTGTTTTCCTTAGATAATTGAAATTCTTCTTGTTTACATGATTTTTGGGTAAATGTCAATGTTTGATGTAGTGCAAGTGTTTCAGAAGTATAGAGAGATTTCATAGTCAGCAACCTCATTCCAACTTCATCCATCCATGATCATTCTTTGCTTTCACTAAAACCCTCACCAATTTCATCATTTCACAAGGAAACTTCTCCAAGCTTGTTGAGCAAATCCAACCATCTCCCAACCTTGGTTTTGAGTTCTGAAGTGGTCCTAGGCACTCCCTTGCCTCATTCCATCCACCAACCACCTTCCCTAAGCCTTCCATCACCTTCAACACCCATCCTTTTTCTCTCGGTTGTATCTTGTAGAAATACAGGGGATCTTATAGGTTTTCAGGACATCCTGTAGAATGCATTAGGACATCCTGTAGGTTTACTTGTAGTGGCCTGTTTTGAGGCCGAATTGAGGAAAAGCCTCTAGGAAGCTAGAAAAGGTCCCCTACTAGTCTCCCCAACCTTCTAGCCATTCACCATCATCCCTAAGCCACCTGCCACATCACCAAAAGAGATTAGCTTTCACACTGTCACATAAAAAAGACAAAAAAGAAAAACATAATTATTTTATTCATTTACATGCACAACAATAGAATGTTTGATGCTTTGAATTTGCATGCTTAGGATAATAGAATTTCATACATGTTAACTTAGCATTCTTTTGAAGCATAGCCTCTTAGCAGTTAATTAGAAAATTGTGTGTTTTAGCATTTGATTTCAGTCTTTTCCTTAATGCAATAGGCAAGCTTTCTCTTAGAGTAGATTTCTCTTTCCCTCATTGGTAATCAAGCTTCTTCTAAATCCATAGAAGGCTGGTTTGAAAAACCTTACTGATCTATCACCAGCTTAGTAGTGACAACAAGCAGACCCATCACATTTACTTTGTATACAACACTGTCACCTCCAAGTTTGTACGAACCGCGGGTTGATAAAGTAAAGTTGGTAGCCCCAGGAGTTGCTTTGTTCTTGTTGCAATATTGGTGCTCATCACTTTTTGGTGCCGTTGTCGGGGAGGTGTCTGAGTAATATGTGATTACTGCTTTCTTTCTTCCATTTCTTGTCTCTAATATTCTGCTATTAGTTTCATTTCTGCAAAAGTAATTTAGTTTGCTTTCTTTTCCATTCTGCATTCTTTGCTTTCCTTTCCATTATGCAAGTAAGATTTCATTCAAGCAGTTAGTTTTCATTCAGTCAGTTAGTTTTCATTCAATCTGCAATTTCAATTCTGCAATTATTTTCAAAGCTTGAAAAAAAAACACAAAACAAAACAAAAACACTTCTTTCATGCCTTGTAGGAATAGGGATAACTTAGGGAAATTTTTTCCAAATACCCCCACTACTTCAAACAGCCAACCTTCCCTCTTCTTCGGTGGCTGTGAATTGGAGGAACCCTTAGGTGAACAACCAGAGATATTTGAAGAGCCTACAGGGGGAGAAGAAGAAGAAGAACCCATTCCAACTGACCCAATGGCTGAAAATAGAAATGACAGAGGAAATAGAGAAAGAGTTGAGGGTGCCTTCCTAACCAGGGATACTAATGGGGATACCAAGATGAAGAATATAAACCCCTCTGCCCTTCCTCATTTCCATGGCCTGACCTCAGAAGATCTAGACACTTTCTTGTTTGAGTTTGTTGTCATATGCAGAACCTATGATTACACCAATGATGAGCAGAAGTTGAAACTATTCCCATCCACTCTCAAGGATGCAACTTTGCACTGGTTCATGGGTTTACATGGGGATAGCATAAAAACTTGTTCTCAGATGCAATAAGCCTTCAACCACAAGTATCGAGACTACTGCAGTTCTAAAGACACTAAAGAGGAAATTTTTAGGATGACCTTAGGGCATGATGAATCCTTAGAGGATTATGAAGAAATATTTCATCTTAGCTACAAAAGGGCAAGGTGCACACTTGAACTTGAGTCACTGAAGCTAGTCCTGCTTAGAGGGGTAAGGGAAGATCTTCTGGATACCCTAAACCTGTTAGCAAGAGGGGACATCTACCAGCTACCCTATGAAGATATCAAGATTGTCTTTAGAAACCATTCTAGGGCAGCTAGGAAAAAGGGTAGGGGTAGTCAACCTATGGTCAATCCATCCTCTTCCAATACATCCATCAAGGGTGAAATTGGAAACATGCTGGAAGATTTCAAGAGTGAGATGCTACAAACCCTTTCCCTACAAATGGACACTATGCACATTAAGAGAAAACAAGAGGAAGCAGAGAGAGCCTTAGCCATTTTCTGCCCTAGATGCACAAGGAGGCACCCTAGGAATGAATGTCCATTAAACCTGATTGAAGTCTACTCAGTCTGTGAAGAAAACCACTCCATAGACAAGTTCCCTTCTCTACCTGGACTAAAAGCTGTATATCAGGGAGCTGAAGGGGTGACTGAACAACTCTGCTACATAAATCAAAGGAGACCTCATGGGCCTCGACCATACTAGTAGGGCATGCAAGGGTCATCCCATGCATATTACAACCCTAACTAGACCACATCCATTCCCTCTTGGGCCCCCCCTGCTCATCCTTCCTCGTCTATACCTCCTCCTTGGTCCTTTGCACCTTAGTATCATTCCCAGATGACCAACAAGTCGTTTCAACCATATGCTCCACCACAGTCTCAATGAATGCACCACCCCAGGGGTGGAGGCCCCCATACAACAATGCTCCAACTTTATTGCCTTCACCACCTGCTCAACCACAAATTTTACACCCTTCTCCACCTAAACAACCCCAGATGTCTGCCCAGCCAAATCTGAACCTGAACAACAGACAGACACAACAAGTATATAGTGGAGAGACATCCTATCCTGCTTATGCTGTGGAGATTTAGGAAATCAACCTGAGATCTGGGAGAGTAATCCCAGACAACCAACCTCTACCTCCACCTAGGGAGAGTGAGGAAGAAAGAGAGGAAAGCATGCCTAAAGTAAATCCACCACCCTTTCCTGAGAGATTAACTCAACCAATCCAGCCTACCCCGGAAGAGACTGAACTTCTAGGAGAATTGAAAAATATATGTGTCAAAATTCCACTTCTCCAAGCTATAAAAGATGTACCTATTTACAACAAGTTGATTAAGGAGAAGTGCTTCAAACATCCAGGGAGGCGAAAAAGAGATGCCCCTACCATTAATGTCATTGGACAACTGTCTGACTTAATGTTGGGGCAGGTAATTTGTCCAAAGTATTTGGACCCTGGAAGCCCTGTAGTAGATGTGCACATCAATGGAACCATTGTCCCACACACTTTGATTGATCTTGGGGCTGCCATTAATGTGATGACCAAGGACACCATGCTCAAGCTCAACCTCTAGGGTTCATTGAGAAAGACCACAACAGTCCTACAACTTGCAGACCGTTCCACAGTGACCCCTGAGGGGATTGTGGAGGATGTGATGGTCTCCATTGACTCTTGGGAGTACCCTACAGATTTCCTAGTTCTCCAGCCTAAGGCCAAGCTTACTGGTTACCCTCTCATCCTTGGGAGGCCCTGGTTAGCCATTGCCGATGCCTACATTAGCTGCAGGGCTGGAAATATGACTATAAAAAATGGGCATATGTCCAAGCAGTTGGTCCTGTACCCTCCTGCCTAGCCATCTCTAGAACATGACTTACCTTTATGGCTAGAGGAGGAGGAAGAAGATGAAGTTTATTCAGCCCAACTCTATACCTTAGAAACAACCATGGGAGGAGGACAACCAGATGAAGATGATTTGATTGAACACATACTCCAAAGTCCAACTCCCAGCACATTGTCCTTAGAGGAAGTAGTAAAGGAAACCTAGAACAACCATCAGATTGATATATGCTTAGCTGATTCAAACCCTACCCATGTCAAAACCATAGAATTTGACCCTGAGAGAACTTTGAAAATCAACCCATCTCTTTCTGTACACCAAGAAGAAAAGTTGTGCAACATGCTAAAGGAACATCTGGATGCCTTTAATTGGAATTACAAAGAAATGAAGGGAGTGCACCTCTCGGTGTGTACTCACCACATTTATATCAAATAAGGTTGAAAACCAGTCCGACAACCCCAAAGGAGAATGAATCCAGTTCTCAAGGATATAGTTAAAGAAGAATTGCAAAAGCTGCTAGATGCAGGATTCATTTACCCTATCTCAGATAGTGAGTGGGTTTCTCCTTTGTCATTGGTTCCAAAGAAAAATGGGAAGTGGAGGATTTGTGTTGATTACAGAAAGTTAAACAAAGCCACAAAGAAGGACCATTTCCCTCTACCTTTCATTGACCAAGTGCTAGATGGCCTGGCAGGGAAAAAGTTTTTCTCTTTCCTAGATGGGTTCAGCGGGTACAATCAAATCCAGATCAGCCCAGAAGACCAGGATAAAACCACCTTCACTTGTCCTTGGGGTACTTTCACCTATAGGGTCCTTCCTTTTGGCCTATGCAATGCCCTTGCCACTTTCCAGAGAGTAGTCCTGAGTATCTTTTCCGAGCTAGTCCATGATGCAGTAGAGATTTATATGGATGATTTTACACCCTATGGGTGTGATTTCCAGGAGGCTCTGTCCAACTCAAGTAAGGTGATGAAAAAATGCATTGAAATGAACCTGTCCCTTAGTCCCAAAACATGTGATTTCTTGATGAATGAAGGGATTGTGCTAGGTCATTCAATATCCTAGCAAGGACTACAGGTGGACCCAAAAAAAAATAGCCATCATCCAAAAGGTCCCACCTTTGCAAAAGCAGAGAGATGCCAAAAGTTTTCTAGGTTTAGCTGGATACTATCGGAGGTTTATAAAATACTTCAGCAAGTTAGCTTCTCCTTTATTTGGGTTGTTGGCCAAAGACTCTGAGTTTGTATGGTCAAAAAGCTGTTAAGAGGCCCTGGACACCCTGAAGGACAAGTTGACCACTGCACCTATTCTCTGAGGCCCAAATTGGGCCCTTCCTTTTCATATACATGTTGATGCCTCACACAAATCCATAGGAGCATCTCTAGGCCATATATATGACAAATTTCCTTATGCCATTTACTTTATCAATAAGAATCTGTCAAAGGCTGAACTGAACTACACAGTGACCGAAAAGGAGCTCCTGGCTATTGTGCATTCATTGAACAAATTTAGGCATTACATTACAAGTTATCAAACATTTGTACATACTGACCATGCTGAAATTAAATATTTAATGAATAAACCTGATGTGAATGCCCATATTATTAGATGGTTACTTTTATTACAACAGTTTGATCTAACTATTGTTGATAAGCTTGGCAAGGAAAATGTTGTTGCAGATTTTTTGTCCAGATTAACTTTGCCTGCGAGGGAGGAATGAATGATTGATGACCAGTTACCAGATGAACACTTATTCGCCATTTCAGTTCTCTCTCCATGGTTTGTTGACATAGAAAACTATTTGGCGTTTGCACAGTTCCCACCAAGTTTGTCCTCCAAAGAGAAAAGTAAGATTGTGAGGAAGAGCACCCCATTCATTTGGATTGGGGACAACCTCTTCAAACTAGGCCCGAATAGAATTATGAGAAGATGTGTTAGGGAGGAGGAAGTATTTGACATCCTTCTGACCTGTCATTATGGGCCTTTTGGAGGTCACTTTGCAACCAAGAGGATAGCATTCAAGGTGTTACAAGCTAGTTATTATTGCCCACTCTTCATCAGGATGTGAGAAGATATACTAGTTAGTGTGATCAATGCCAAAGGACGGGAAAGCCTAATCCAAGGGATGAAATGCCTCTGCAACCTCAAGTGACTTTTGAGCCATTTGATAAGTGGGACATGGATTTCATTGGACCTATTAACCCTCCTTCTAAGCAAAAGAAGTACATCATTGTGTGCATTGACTATTTGACCAAGTGGGCTGAAACCAAGGTAATCAAGGCAACAACAAAGGAGAAGGTGGCTGAGTTCTTAAGGGAAAATGAATTTTACAAGTTTGGGTACCCTAGAGAACTAGTCACTGATCAAGGTAGCTAGTTCACATCCAACATGATTAAAGACTTGTTAAGCCAACACAATATCAAGCATATAACCTCCACTCCCTATCACCCACAAGCTAATGGGAAAGTGGAGGTGACCAACAGAGCGCTGGAGGGCATTCTGACCAAAGTGGTTAGCAGCAGCAGAAAATATTGGGCAGATAGATTAGTTGAGGCCACCTGGGCTTGCAATACCACCACTGGATTCACACCCTATGAGTTGGTCTATGGGAAGAAGGCCCTGTTGTCCATTGAATTTGAGTACAATACATTGAGGATGGTAGCCCAACTAGATCTAGATCTCAACAGTGCACAAAAAGAGAGATTTCTCCAGTTGAATGGGTTAGATGAGTTCAGAATGTAGGCCCTCCTACACACAGAGGTGACTCAAATTCAGAGGAAGATCTGGCATGACAAGAACATCAAGGACAAGCAATTTCAAGAAGGTGATTGGGCTTTGTTATATGATTCTAGATATAAATACTTTAAGGGAAATTTAAGGACTAGATGGTTAGGGCCTTATGTCATAGAGAAATGTCATGATAATGGTTCAATGCATATTAGAACCATAGATGCAGAGGCCATTCCTTTACTTGTTAATGGGCACAGATTGAAGGTTTACAAGAGGCCATTGTTAAAGAAAGAGTTCATTGATGGTATCAGCAAAACAATGATGGTGGTGGAGCAAGTCTCAGCTCCTACCTCATCAAGTCACCGAGAAAAAAGAAAAAAGAAAAAAAGAAAAGAAAAATAAGGAGACTCAAGTGAAAACCTCCATGAGGTGCCATAGTCCCACTGTTGGGTTGAAAACCTCTTGAGGCAGCCCAATGGTGTCAAAAAGAGAGAGAGAGAGAAATAAAAAGATCTCTGGGTGAAAACCTCTCTTGAGGCGCCTAGAGCAAGAAGCTAGGATGAAAACCTCTTGGAGGTAGACTAGTTGCTTTCAATAAAAAAATGAATTAAAAAAAAAAAGAGAAAAGGAAAATTATGAAAATATTGTTGCAGGTAAGCAGGAGGACGATCAAAGCAACACACGAGAATCAAAAGGGACCTATCCAACTCATGTTTTTATTTCTCCATTCATTATCCTTCATCATTCAATCATTCCTTCCATTTTTCCACTCATTTACCTCAGTTTGCAAAGGTTATGTGTTTTCTACATGATTCCCTGTAAACCTATAGGATTCCCTGAAAACCTACAGGATGATCTTGTAGGAATTACAGTGGCTTGGGAATCCTAAAATAAGTAACCCTAGAGCAAGGGGATGACTTTCCCATGTCAAAAAAATAAATTCCTACTTCACCATCTCATCACCATACCTCTCTCCACCATGATCACCTGTGCATTCATAAAAAAAATCAGTTTCAAAAAAATTACAGTTTTCAAAGAAAAAAAGATAGAGAAAAGAGGACGAAGACAAAGAGAAAGGGGACAACACCTGAAGGCTATTTTTCCTCATTCACAAATCCCTAGACCTCTTCTCTAACCATGCCAATCATCCTCATGTTCCAACAGTAGAAAATGATTAAAATTTTTGAGGGAGAAGCAGCTACAAGACATCCTGTAGCAGCCTATCCCACAAAACATAAATCACAAGTTGCAGTCAGCTTCAAGCATGGAAGATACAAAGGTAGAAGAAGCTCCTCTAGAGCCTAGCAACAACATCAGGATCATCATCATCAACACCAAGTACCTGCACATCAAAGAAAATCATCAAAGGACAATATAAAAAGAAGGGAGAAAAGCACATGCAGCAAACACACAACAAAGACTTCATTCTTCAAACAACATCAAGGCATCATTACCATAGGTAAGTATCTCGCTTCCACTCTCTCATTAGCATAATGTGATCAAAAGATGTAAAAGTTGTGAAAGAGTTGGTTTATAAGCGAAAGGTGGCCAGTTAACTTGGCCACCTTTGTTCAGTCAACGAGGAGAAAGTAGTTAATCCTTACACACATGGTAGTAGTCAAGTCAAGGAAAATAAGGATGAGGTTGAAAGTAGTTAAGCTACGGATGCCCGAAGTGGTAGTTTATTACGAGGTGAGGAGAATGATGATGTGGTGGTGGGACAAACGGTCCAAAAATAGATATTCGTACCTTGTATGCCAACACACCATGTCACTCAAATCACCCATATGAGGAAATCAACATTGATCCCCATGCATAGAAGCATTCACATTCTTGAGGCTCCACACTATCAAAGTCGCTCTCGGCCCTCAAGCAGTCTACAGGAAAGGAAAATTTCATTTTTTCCTGCGTAGGACCACCTAAAGGATCCTACAAAAAATCCTATAGGATGCTATAGGAGATCCTATAGGATACACTCTAGCACCTACAGGATTGGTAGTGAGCAGTTTCAAAGGGAGAAAAATAGGGGTTAGCTTCATCAAGCAGTGATAAGGAGGTAGGCTCTACATTTTCCCACATTTTTCCAAGTGAAAGGAACAAAAAAAATCTTATAGTTTGTTGAAAGTAATTGCAACATAAGGGAATTTCATACACATAATTTTCATTTAAATTTCCTCATTCATTAAATTTTGTAGCAGACCTATACAACCCTCCATCCATCAGAGAAAATGACAGGGGGATTTAATAAAAGGGAGCCCATCAACAGAGTGAGGATTCATTAGCACCCTCCTGTGCTAGAGATATTCACAAGGCATAATTAGATGGGTTTCTTTGAGAAATTAAGGGGATATGATGATGAAGTAGCTAGAGATTTTTCTCTCTCCCTCATTCCGTTGACTAGGACCCATGCCACTATTGTGGTGAGAGGCATCTCCATAAAGCTCACCCTTGAAATCATAGGCGGAATTACCACAATTCCCTTAGGAGTGCCTTCGAGAAGGGAGGATAAGGGAAATAGCCAAACTGCAAAGAAGAAATTATTTTTAGAAGGAAAGGAGGCCATGGAAGACAAAAATGGAGTGAGAAGAGCAAGCCTACCCTATCCTTGGAATGAAATTAGCTACCACCTTATTAAGTATATCTCATGTGAAGGTAGGTACAGTGTGGTATATGGAGCAGACACACCTCCTCAAAACAGACTCAACAT
This sequence comes from Pinus tabuliformis, assembly GCA_031772625.1. NCBI lineage: Eukaryota > Viridiplantae > Streptophyta > Pinopsida > Pinales > Pinaceae > Pinus > Pinus tabuliformis. The sequence continues at coordinate 526,333,413 of CM062809.1, read as the reverse complement.
ACCCTACTTCCTTCTTCAATCAATGACAGATATGAGCATGAAGGTGCAAGAAGGAAACCATCAACATCTATCCCATCATGGGTTAATTAGACTTATCATAGAAGATGCCCTCCAAAACCTTAGAATCCCTATCACATGGGAAACTTTCAGAGACATGCAGACAGAGGGAGATATAAAAGCCCTTGAATATGACAAGAGCCCCACTGCCAGTGAAAGGGATGAAGAAGAAACTGAAAAAGAGGAAGAAGAAACAGAGAGGGATGAAGAGGAAATAGATGAGGAAGAAGAGGAAGAAAAAGAGAAGGAAAGTGGTGAAGAGACAAAAGAAGATGCAAAGGAGGAAATAATGAACACAGTCAGGAACTAGAGGGAGAAGAAGAGGAGAAAGACAAATATGAGAGGGGGAATGGAAAAGAGGAGGTAGAAGACAAGGAGGAATCACCAAGGGTATCTCCAGAATCCACTAAGAAAGAGGCAATAGCTTCCCTCACTTCCCTTAGTACCCCTATCAAACAGAAAGGAAAAAGACAGAGACAAAATCCATTATACTTTAGGACAAGAAAAAGTACAAGAATAAGATAGGGAAAACCTCAAACTCCCACCAAGGTTCCTATTGTTATTGAAGACTCACCCAAACAGAAGGAGAATATGGCTCCACTTATGAAAACTCAAGGAGAAGGATAATCAGGACAAGCCTCCCCCAAGTCTCCTATCACTTATGTTAGAAGGCCTGTCACTAGATCTGCCTCATCCAAAGGAAAAGGCATCCTACAAGATACACAGAAGGACCTATAGGAAGCAGAGGAAATCCTATAGGAAACTCTGCTAAACCTACAGGAAACTTAGAAATTGGATAAATAAGGGAGTATGCAACAAGAAATAAAGAAGGAGGATCTAGAGCTAAGGAACCTAGTCCTCAACCTAACCTTGACTCCTACTACAGGTTTATTGAAGGGGGTAGGGTCATTCCACAAAAATTTTCCATCCCATTATTCTTTGAGATTGAGAAAGAAAGGGCAAGAACACATAGATGGATGCAGATTGCCAAATCCAAAGGGGTGGAGGACATAGGTCACATGGAGGAAAAAGTTAAAGAGATGGGCAGAGAACTGAGCAGCCTGAGGGACAAAGAAGAAATAATGAAAGCTCAGTTGGAGGCAGAAAATGCATGGTTAAAAGGACAACTACAAGAAAGAGAGAATCAATTGGCATCCATGGCCAGTCTATCCTTAGAGGCAATCCAGTGTAGGATGCCAGCTAAGTCCTATGCATTATACCTTAAGGAATAATGGTTGTAGTTCCAAATCAAGACTCTAGCACAAAGAGGCACTATGCCATTCTAGGATTATAGACAGTTCATTGATCTTTGTGATCAAAGCACATTGGAGGATATGGCTAAGATGTCTGAGTTCTACCTACATAACTTAGCCTTGACAGATTTGAATGTGTGGGACCCTAATTCAAAACTAGGGGACTTACAGTTGATGGCTTTGGCATCATGGATGAACCATGAGGAAGCAAGGGCTGCTGAAATGAAGAAAATAATGGCAAGGGAAGAAACAAAGCCTCTCATGATAAGAGTTGAGCAGTCTAATCCAATGGTTGTCATCAACACACATAACTTGATTGAAAATGACCCTCAACTTGCACCTAGATACCTTGCTGCCCAAGAGCAAGAAATTACACACTTTGAGGATATGTTCAAGATGTTAGGGGATGACAACATGCAAGATTGCCAAAGGAGATGGAATACTTTTCCCTACAATTTGAAAATCAGAGAGTACCATTCTCCTCAAAGAATGAGAGAAGCACTGAACATGACACCCATGTACAAGCAAGCTCTCCAAAGACTCAAAGTCAATTGGATTGGCTTGAGACTCAATCCACCACTGCTCTTAGGGATGTTAGAAGGAAGGAAGGAAGAGGAAGAAAGAAAGCAGTGGGAGGAAATAGAAAGGAAGGCAGGATTCTATGCATAGGAAGACGAAACTACAACAAAAGCATGGGATGTTAGGGAGGCCACTAGAGCAATGAAAGACATGGATATTGATTGAGTTGCTCAGAGGATAAGAAACACTATCAGTATGGGGGTGATGATGAGCCTCAACATTGGATAACTATATGGACCTTAATCCACCTCCTAGCTTAGTCAAATCAACTCTTCTCATAGTTTATTACATATTTTGATTATATTTTGATTATATTTTGCTTAATGAGATGAGTCAAAGTGAGATATGATGCCTAGTGGAATAATGTGCATTGATTGTACGTTTGTGAGAGAAAATCATGGAATTTTGGCTAATTAAGGGTTAAAACTCGAATGAGACAAGGAGGAGAGATTGTAGGAGGTCGATCCTCCTCATTTGCTCCTCCCTCATTCGAATATTCCTCCATCAATCACACTAGCTCGGAGTACAAGCAACCAAGTCATGGAGATAAAAAGGCAGCTGAGCAAGTGACCGTTAAAGAGCTAGTTTATATCGTACTTGTGAGCCGAGCCTCCCTAGATTTAAGGAAGTTGTTGGGGAATTCAGTTGTATAAATAAAGAGGCCTAGAGCCTCATTAGGATTCAAATTTTTGCAGTAAAAACACTAGTCAATTTCGAGTTCAAGACTTGTGGAAGACATTGTTATGTAATTTTCTGTTTTGATAATGAGAATGAACAATTCCTTGATCTTGCACTAAGTTAACTCAGAGGGATGAAGATCTTGGGTTAGGGTCCAACCCTAGCAGCAAAGTCTCCTCTTCTTGTATTTGTATGCTTAGGTTGAATCCATAGATTAATGGTTGAATTGTCTTTAGAATTATTTCACTGCAAGTAGTGTATATTTGATTAGTTTGCTTCCATTTGTGCTTTACTTCAACAGTAGTTTAGAAGAGATAAAGGAACATCAAAAAGTTGTCAATAGGTGGTTTTTTCTTCACTCCTTCCTTCAAGGATCATGGTTTGAGGAAAGAACTCCTATGTAGCCCCAAAAAGACAAAATTCTAGTTTCTCATGGAATTTAGGGTTTTCTGTACTTAGGCTAGCATTTGATCAGTTTGCAAGAGTAGGATTTAGTTATCATTTCTTCTACCTCCAGTATTACATTAGATCTCATCAATGTTCCATCTTATTCTGCAAGTTATCCTCATGCATAAAGTAGGTAGCTAGCTCATGAAATTCTGTTTTCCTTAGATAATTGAAATTCTTCTTGTTTACATGATTTTTGGGTAAATGTCAATGTTTGATGCAGTGTAGGTGTTTCAAAAGTACAGATAGATTTCATAGTCAACAACCTCATTCCAACTTCATCCATCCATGATCATTCTTTGCTTTCACTAAAACCCTCACCAATTTCATCATTTCACAAGGAAACTTCTCCAAGCTTGTTGAGCAAATCCAACCATCTCCCAACCTTGGTTTTGAGTTATGAAGTGGTCCTAGGAACTCCCTTGCCTCATTCCATCCACCAACCACCTTCCCTAATCCTTCCATCACCTTTAACACCCATCCTTTTTCTCTTGGTTGTATCCTGTAGAAATACAGGGGATCCTGTAGGTTTTTAAGACATCCTATAGAACACATTAGGACATCCTGTAGGTTTACCTGTAGTGGCCTATTTTGAGGCCGAATTGAGGAAAAATCCTCTAGGAAGCTAGAAAAGGTCCCCTACTGGTCTCCCCAACCTTCTAGCCATTCACCATCATCCCTAAGCCACCTGCCACATCACCAAAAGAGATTAGCTTTCACATTGTCACATAAAAAAGACAAAAAAGAAAAACAGAATTATTTTATTCATTTACATGCACAACAATAGAATGTTTGATGCTTTGAATTTGCATGCTTAGGACAATAGAATTGCATACATGTTAACTTAGCATTCTTTTGAAGCATAGCCTCTTAGCAGTTAGTTAGAAAATGGTGTGTTTTAGCATTTTATTTTAGTATTTTTCCTTACTGCAGTAGACAAGCTTTCTCTTAGAGTATATTTCTCTTTCCCTCATTGGTAATCAAGCTTCTTCTGAATCCATAGAAGTCTGGTTTGAAAAACCTTAGTGGTCTATTGCCAACTTAGCAGTGACAACAAGCATACCCATCACATTTACTTGTGTATACAACACTATCACCTCCAAGTTTGTACGAACCCTGGGTTGATAAAGTAAAGTTGGTAGCCCTAGGAGTTGCAACATTCTTGTTGCAATACTGGTGCTCATCAGCAACATTTACATACAACTAAGTTTCAGATAACAACCCAATTCATAGTAAGAAAAAACCATGCTATCAAACATAGAATATTGCATTTGGATAATAGATGTGACCTACTATGGAAAAAGATTCATTATAAACTGAACTTGAAAACTTTGGCAACCCATTCTTGTTTTAACCCCCCTGCATGCACATTCTTAGCTATAGTTTACATTCATTATTGGTTAGCTCATAACATAAACATTCACAAGTAGCAATTTCTCATAAATTGAAATTTCTACAAAACTTTAAACTAATAATGAACTAAAATTTCAAGAATGTTTATGAATATACCTTAAAATGTATATATACAACTCCAAAGATGAGAATATGATCCAAGTCCAATATCCTTACCAACTTATTGTGAACCATATGGTTTTACACCCAACCATATCCAAGGAGAACTTCTCCCCCTAGAACCCCCAAGCTATAAGAGTTCACAAACAATACCAAAATACAATAGTAGAAAGATATCGCAGGCAAGCTTAGGAAGATAAGTTTCACTTCCTCCAAATACCACTCATGGTCAACTCCACTAGGTAGATCTACTTAGTAATTTAGTTTAGGAATTTCAAATTCATTTCAAAAGCAATTGGCTACTCTCCAAGTCTCTCCCTCTCATAATTTTCTTTTTTTTTAATAAATCTCTCCAACTCTTGGTATCACAATGCACCTCCTTCTCCATTTTTAAGTGAGAATACATGAGACACATATAGAGGAGGAGAAACAAATTATTGTCATAAATGAGGAGTAACATGCATGCCTTTGGAGCAGTGTAACTCAAGCCATTAAGGAGAGGTATGCATGCCTTAGTTAAGGAGAGTGTAACTTATGCAATAAAGAGGGCGTAAGAGGAATCTTTTATGACATGTATTTAATGAGTGTAAGAGGAATATGTCATTCTTTGATGAGTGCAATTAAAACAAAGAGAAAGATTTACATAGAGCCATGAGAGTCATCAAGGAGAGAGGTGTGAAGTGATTGAGGAGGTGAAGGTGACTTGTAATTCCATTTGAATAATAATATCATAGTCTCAAAAAAGATATTAATAATATTAATAATATTGAGGATTAAGTCAAGATTGAAATATTAGGATAATTTAAGTGATTTTCCTTCAAATATACTTTGTTACCCATTGATTGAAGGTGATTTTCTATTTTTGGAAAGTCTTAGTTGAGATGCTAGACATGATTTTCTATTTTTAGAAAGTCACTCCAGAATTGTCAGAAATGAGATTTTATTAAGGAAATTCATCCTTGAGCTTCCCATGAGTGGTATTTTTCTTCCGGAGAATAGGGATTTCACATCCCTATTGCATACATCTATGTGCCTTAGTAGATTAAGGACTCCATGCCTTGATCTACTCCAAGGATCCAATATTCCACACCTTGATCTTTTAAATATTTAGGACTTTGTGTCCCAATATTTTTATTATAGATCCAAGACTCCACGTCTTTATATTTCATGGATTTAGGACTCCGTGCCCTAATTTCCATGGCTTATCATCTACTCTAATTTGAAACTCCACACTTCACCTTAAGATACTAATTGTCAGCTCATACCCATCTGATGGTTTGTTGGTAAGGCCTCGTTCCAAGACCTACACACATCACAATCTCATAGATCAAAGGAATCAAATGAATTTCATAATTAACTTATTCACATTTTACCAAAGATTGTGCATGACTTCCACAATCATTTTGGTTTTGGAGAAATGACTTCTGAAATCGTTTATAATTTGAACATCCTTGTTTGCAAATAACCACATCCCATGTCACATCCTGCTTAATACAAGATTAAGCATGTATAATCAGAAAAATAATGTATCATGACTTCCACAATCATTTATAATTTGAGCATCCTTGTTTGAAAATAACCGAGTCCCTGCCACATCCTACTTAGTACAAGATTATTCATATATAATCATACAAATCATATATCATCCATAAATCATAATTAACCATATGTTCCACATAACCATGATTATCCATGGATCTATGTGTCTCAATCCTGTATCACCATCCATGTCATACACCTATGTCCAAACTAGGATACCAAAAGAGAAAACATTGATAATATGTTCTTAACCAAAATTAGTTCTTATACACAAAACCATAGATATTATCATAAGAACATAACAACTAGGTGACCCAAACTAGGTCTATAGCATATAACCATGTACATAAGTTTTTCATGCATAATGTTATATCAATACATCAAAATCATCCTTCCCAAGTGTCACAAAACTAACCTTGCCAAGTTGGGACACTATATACTCCCCCTCTTGTATTAAACTTGGCCCGAATTATATATCTATATCTATATATATATATATATATATATATATATATATATATATATATCTTTCTAAAATCCAATCGGGTTGTCCATGAAGACCAAAAATACCACTATTAATGAAGTACCATATATAGTTATGCCATACTAAATATTTTTTAACATACACTACAAAACATACTATATCAAGCATATTATATCTAGATACTATTATTTGACAATGATCTCACATTACAAATGATTGTCTTTTCCTTATCTAATGCATTAAGAATTCAATAATCTTTCCTATGTCATTCTCTTAGGTTTCTATAGAAAAATTGAGCTTTCCAACTCACAAACAACTCCCACATTAGTTGTATAAACAACAATGATGGTCCATCCCATCTCACAATCAAATTTTCATACAAGAAGCATCAAATCATCCACATACAATATCCATTGAAACTATGCAACAAAACATGTCATATATATAACCCACTCTTACATCCCACTTGATTTATGTCTTCTCAATCCAAGTTTTCCTTTTTCATTCCATAAGGCACCCTTGCAATCAAAATCTTTAGGATCTACCTACATTTTTTTACTAAATGTTTACTCTTTAGGAAAAATCACAATTTGAGGTTCAAGACACCATTTTTTATTTTTATTTTTAAGCTAACAATCTAAGGTTCAATACAGTCCTCATTGACCCACTTATGTATTATAGACCATTCCTTTAGTTCCCATAATATTCATTATTATTCACTTCTCTTACTTGAGAATCAATTATGAATGACTTTGTTAGAAGATCTTCATTCTGAAAGAAATTACTAATATCTTTTCGAAAACAGCTTGTAATCAAGAAAAACTCTCCTAATTATGCAAATATGGTATCTATATGATTGAATGTACCTTGATAGCTGCAAATCCGTTTTTTTTTTCCAACTATAAAATCACTCATTATTTATATTTAGTAATTAATCAATTCATTTGGTTTCAGGTCTTATTCCTTACTATTAATACATACACAAAAAACAAGCTATGAAAACCATACATTTCTCAAAATATGAAGAATCTTGTTGAATTTAAATAAGATGTAGACTATCATAAGTGAATTTCTAGCCTAAAGCTAAGAATTTTTTTTAAAGGAGAATTACCACCCTCTCAAAATATTACAACCTTTTGTAGGACTAATAACTACTCATACAACTATACGTCCAAGCACAAATTACCAATTCCAACAATCGCTTCCATTCCACATACAATACAATCATCTTAGGTTTCTAAATCATGCAATAATTCCAATTCATTCAAATATGATCTCACTCTCCTTCAATTTCTCCCTCAAAAAATATCACAAGCACATATTCTTGTAAAACAAGAAATCAACTAAGCTTTTCATTAATCACATACCTTTTTATTTAAGTTCAAATAAAACAAAGTTCTCACCACATAAAAGTCTTTTAAACATGTTATTCTCTTAACAATCTACAAGTTCATCAAATTCCAAGAAAGCAGTTCATATAGTTCATAAACCATATGAATTTTGACTTGATCACCTAACTAACAATAGTTTAGAGCAGTTCATGAGTTCAATCCTCATAATTTCTCTAATTAATTTTATTAAATAGAATTCAACCAACATTCAACTGAAAAAAATCATTAAAGAGACTATTATGGCTTTCCTAGACCTAGTTTTTCTTAAGCCAATAGAAAAGATATTTCATCAACTTATCACAATAATCTTTTTCTACATTTCAAGCATTTGAAAATCATTTTAATTCTACCTAAATCCAACACATACAAAAGAATTACAATATTAGATGATAGATACCTAGTTCACACTTGACTCCATATATCAAAATAAATTATTCCAAACATTCTAAACCACCTAATGGTGTTCGATATACCAATCTTAGTATCTTCATTGTAATAAAAATAAAATAATGGATTTAAATCTAAAGCAAATTCATGTTATGAATCTCTATCCATTTAACTTTAATTACACATAATCAATCCTCCTTAATCATGTCTATGAGATTCCATCAAAATATTTTTTTTCATTCTAACCAGAATAATTACTTAGCTCATAGATATATGTTAGTATGGATTCCACACCCATACCTTACCTCATTACTTAGCTCATAGATATATGTTAGTATGGATTCCACAACCATACATTTTCTCATAGATATATGCTAGTATGGATTACACACCCACACATTATCTCATAGATATATGCTAGTAAGGATTCCACACCCATACATAACTTAAGGAAAACATAACCTTCAAGTGTTCCTTAAAATGATTTCCACAAACCTTCATGCACCAACCATTTAAGCCTCTTGTTTATTAGGAAGGTCATACCTCAACTTGGTATTTGAGTAATTTCAAGTTATTTGATGCATAATGTCAACCCAAACTACACAAAATCATGTCAAATAAATCATAGGAATTCCATTCTTACTCATTAAGAATGTATTCCCAAATCATATTTTAACACATCAAATTAATGCACATACATTACTCTTGAATCTAAATTCACAATTAAAAGTGACATCTTTCAAGGTAGCTTCTATTAAGTTTCCATTAGTGCAGGTAAGAAAAGAGTCAAAATGAACATGACGAACTCAATCATCATGTTAATTGAATCTTGGCCTTACACTTGTTACACATTACCAAAGCATACACACCAAGGTCATCATACTATATTTTAGATTAGGTCAATATTTTTCTTGGTAGATACAATTTCAGCTAGTAAAGATGGCTAGTAGGCCCATATCATATTGATAATGATGCATTAAACATATATGAAACCATGCATGCACTCCACATATCTCACTCACCCATTGACAATCAAGCCATTCACATGCTCAGGTTTAATACCAACTTCTCAAGCACATCCTTTCCCAACATGTCTTTAAGTCCTTTATCATATTTCTAATAATTTGTCTTAACAAAATATAAAGGAATATAAGAAGACATTATTTTTATTTCATGAGTTTATAAATGACATAATAATAATAATATCCCTTATGAAACCAATATGCTTCCAAGTCAACATACACAATAATTCAACATGCATGCAAAATCAACATTCATACATCATCAACCTACAAGCAAGCATGTTGGCCCATTAGGCCCTAATGTTCTAGCTGACTCTAATACAATATATAAGGTCCCACCCTACCAACCATCAAGAATGTAGAGAAGTAAAGGTTACGTTAAACACTATCACCCTTTTTTTTAAAATAATTATAATATGACTAACTTTGCTATCATGAAGATCATATTCCTTCATCTATTTCAATATAAGAATATAACATAAGAAGTCAGGGATAACTTTCCCTTAAAACCAATTCCAAAACGCATTTCTCCTCATGTTTAAAAGAACATAGCATGTGCTATTTTCATACTTATACGTGAGTTCTAAGTAAGATTGGAAATAAATTCCATCATAATGCCATGTGTGAGAATTAAGATTAATCAACCTATTTGACCCCCCTAGATTATGCTAAATAGGTTCCACTTATTGACTCTTTACGTCATAACCACAAAGTAGGCCACAATAACCTAAAATTTCCGGCTTCTATTAGAAAAATCACCTAAAAATCCTCATTCTCAAGAACTAAGGAAAAACAATTATTTGCAGAATGATATTGCTTCAATCATGAGACTCGTATAATGAATCTTACAACAAGAGTAGTTACTATTACAAATTCAGAAGCGTATTATTCTTCAAAAGGTTCCAAGTAGAACAATGGACTTGCCAAAATTAGGCACAATTAGTTGCTTTCTACAACTACTCAAGTATAAGACTACACCCATTTTTACATGCAACTTTGACAACTTATTTTGCTCACTTGCACCAGTGATTAAATCCTACATAATTGGTTACTATAAAATCATTTCCAACAACAAATTATTTTTTTCATGGTATCTTCAGATAATAAAAATAACAGTTGTCCTATTCTCTATTCACACTTCAACAACTCATTAAATTAATTTTCACATTTATACAAAAAAAAAAAAACTTGCAGACATAGGTGTTGGGTGCGGGATCCCCAAGGGTAGTTTTGGGGCTAAAAGCCCATATTTTGGTCAAATTTTGTAATCCAAGTGTAAAGACTCCGCATTTTGTGGTTGCAGAGTGCGTAGGTGTTAAAGAGTCATAGGGTTGTCCACCCTTATTTTGGAAATGTAATGTCAGCTGTAGAAGATATACCCATGGTCCGCGGACCATGGGATTGTATAAAAAGAGATAAACTCTAAGTAGTTAGAATAATCAAGGATTGGACATGTAAGAGAGTCATAGCTTTAGAACAAGAAGTCTAAGTCTTGGTTTGTACCGTAGATAGAGGCTCTGCAGCTGAGTGCGTAGAGGCCTAAGGTAGAAGTCCGCAGCTGAGTGCGCGGACCCTTACAGTTGAGTGCGCAGGGCAGGTCGAGACTGTAATCGTCTAGAATTATCAATAAAGAGAAGTATTCTACAATTTCTGCATCTTTATTTCCTATTTATGCATCTTGTTATGTTGGGTATGAATTTCACTTATAATGCTTATATGATGCGCGAATGTATGTAAATGTGTTGGTTAAGTGAACACAAGTAAGAACATCTATTTATGCGAAGCTAATTAAGATCCGTTAATAAGATAAGTAAGACACTTAGCCTAGTTTGGGAGATATCACAGTCCGCTGCCCTCTCAGTGCGAAAGTCCCTGAGCCGCAGATCAGGGCTGCGCAAAAACCAACTGTACCCTTTCGTGAAGGTACTGAAGGGTGGAATAGAGGGCTAAGCAACCTGCACAAAGGCAGGTATAGGCGGCATAAATTGACATCACAACCATCTCAAGGGTGCGGAAACTTGGTTCCAGCATCCCCCCATACTGCTTTGGATGAGACTTCAGTTCATGCTCCATGGACTGATGCCGAAAGGGCTAGTATTGTAGGGATTTGTTTGGCTAACTAACGCTGAACCTGGGTAAGGCCCCCTCAAGCCAAAAAAATGGTTCCGTTGCCAGGACCAGAATCTTCATAAGAGATGTGTGATGTCGTATCACTAGAATCCAACTAAGAAGGAGATTGGAGATTGGTTGGATAGAAAGATCCACGAATTCGCGACACAGGAGAATAGAAACCTGCGACTATCAAATGAACAGTGGTTGGAACGATACCTGTATACAGAGATCCACGAGATCTTTTTCTCCTCTTTCCCTATTGAGCTATATGAGTGCCTCGCGAAGCTAGCAGATAGCCAAGGAAGGTGGAAACTTGACGGTCCTATCTTGTGGATCCCAGAGCTAGTGTGAAGGTTGGAAGCATTAGAGGATAAGATTGCCCGCGCTGTTGATCATTGGCTCGATCACGTTATAGGAGGATTTGTTATTGAATTCACGGTTGACAACTTAGTCAGCTATAGCAAGGCGGAGCGACGCTTTTTCAAAGGACCGCAAGGTAAGTACATAAAATCTTTGAATACTTGGATTAAAATGTTGTTTTGAAAAAAACAGGTTATGTAGCTACCTTGATGTTCGGGACTATGCAAAGCGGAAAAATTTACAGAAATGAAGGAAATAAGGGTCCAGAGTATAGCCCCTTGATTTCACCTCCATGAAGGGGCGAAGAAGTGATAGCGCAGGTTTATTTGCGAAGCACTATTCAGTTAATAAGATAAGGATTCCTGTGAATACCACCTCCACCCACACCACCTTCGACTTCACCGCCATCGCCTCCAACTTCACCCGTACCACCTCCACCTCCACTGCGGTTCAGTATGGCAAATACAGTGAAGTTTCCTTTGTTCAAAGGCTTGGGAAATGAGGACCCGAACCAATTCTGGTTTGTTGTGAGGGCTGTATGGGAAGCTCAAGGTGTTACAGATGATCACATAAATAAGGCGACACTGGTTAGTGCTCTGCAAGATTGCACGCTAACCTAGTATATTAAGTACTCTAATGATAACCCAAATGCTGGAATAGCAGACATCCAGGTAGCACTAAATAGGGAATTTAGCAGGCCTAAATCTGAGGCGCAGTCAATTGTGGGATTCAAAGAGATCATGATGCAACCAGGTGAGACACCTTGGGAACTAAATCAAAGGTTGAAATGTACAATCCGCGAAGCCAACATGAATTTGACAGATGGACATCATCGTGAGTGGTCTGTGGCTTTGCTACTACCACACTTAAGGAGTGTGTTTCCGCAACAGAAGATAACAATTCAAGCAGAGGCCTTGGAGATTGCCATGAGACTACACGAGACTCCGATGCAGGATCCTAATCTAGGAGATTAGCAGAATCATGCGCAACAGAAGAATCTGTGTGTTGAGATGCAAAGTATGAAGTAGGATAGGATAGTTTGGCCAGAGATACGCGAGGATGTATGGTGCTTGAAATGCAAGAGTCAGGGTCATGACAAAGACCACTGCCCGGTCTTTACAAATTACCTTGCAGGGAGAGGACTGATGCCTTTAAGTTAGGAAGCTCAAGTAGGACCTAGCGCAGGGCTTGCATTATGGTGCGCTATCTGTCAGGTAGTCAGAAAACATGCCATGGATAATTGTCACTTGCTACAGAAGTATGTGCAAGCTTCGCAACAGTTGTTCTGCAACTTTTGTAGGTTAGTAGGACATGATGAGCGTACTTACAGGAGCTATGAATTGATGATGACTCCCGCCTACGGGGTTCAAGCTGAAATGCAGCCCCTTGACCAGAATCCAGGGATGGCATAGACGAGATTTTAGGGGCGCGGACGAGGCCGAGGCAGAGGAGGAACTAGTAGAGGTTGAGGAAAGTTGATTTGCTATAATTGCGGAGGACCAGGACACTATGCTTGCGATTGCACTAATCCAATGCGTCCTTCGTGCAAGTATTGCATGTTGTTTGATCATGAAACAGAAGACTGTCCTACATTGATAGCTGGATAGGAGAGAAAGGGATGCTACCACCTCCACTGACTCAGAACCTGCAGATGATGAGGTCTGAGCCGCGAGAGGAGGGTACGAACGTAAAAATAGTGCTCAGGAGTGGGATCGCGACAGGGGATGACAAGGGGAAACAACTAGAAGATAGTACATGGGTTCGCAAAGCCCCAGAAAAAGAGGCTAAATTCGACTTGGAGTGCGCTCGTGAAACCTTCATGGAAGCTAAGAAGAGCTTCGCTGAGGCCTCCACCTTAGGAAGCAAGGATAAGCCTCAGCCGGAGATGAACCCTTCTATGCTGACAACTTTCCTGCAAAACCTGTATGAAGTTACTGCATGACAGTAAGGCTGCGAAAGGGTTACAAGAACTCATCAATAGATGTGTTGGGACCGCGCTAGGTGAGCCGCGCATAGTATGAAAAATTGGCAAACATAAAATGAGGACGGGATGGGAGATGAGACTAACTGCACAAATAGGAGAGTATGAAATGGATTAGGACATTTTGGACCTGGGGTCAGATGCGAATGTCTTACCAAAGTAGACTTGGGAGCGAATGGGGAGACCTGTGCTGCAATGGTCTCTGATTCAGCTAAGGATGGTGAATCGACAGAAAATAATCCCCATGGGGTGGCTATAGGGGGTGGTCGTGGACATTGAGGGAGCAAGCGTGCTGGCAGAATTTGAAGTAATAGAGATTGTGGATGATAGTAACCCCTATCCTGCGCTCCTTGGCATTGATTGGGCTACTAATGTGAATGGGGTGATCAACCTAAAGAAGCGAAAGATGATCTTTGAGAAGAAATCCCTACGCATGATAATACCCCTAGATCATGCTGAAGGATTGCGCTATACGGAACCAGTGCGCAATTATGAGAGTGATGATGATATAGACTACATCTATAAGATAACAACGCGATACCAAGACTAGGTGAATCCCATCGCGGATGGACAGATTACATAGGATCACGAGAGTTTCTACACTTCGGATTCTGACGAAGAAATAGATCACTGGCAGAATTGGTTACATGAAGTAACTATGCTAAATTGCAACATGATGACCTGATCGTTGCACTATGTGTCGTCAGAGGTAAGAAATATGCCTACTTATGATGGTCTAAATGAGGTAGATATCTTTTTGGATGCATTTGAAACAGAGGTACCAGAAAATCAATGCTTCCAGGCCTTGGACTGGGCATTGCGCGCTACGCCCACTAGATGGTGGGGTATGCACAAGGGAAGCTTTGAAGATTGGCGTGAATGTAGTAGAATGATGAAAACATGATTTGGGAAGCATAAGATGCTACTGATAGACAAGTACGATGGGCGGAATGATCCACACACGCATTTGGCCAAATGGACGCAAGCTTATGGAGAAAAGCCCAAATTTGAGTGGGTGCACCGGTTCTGTCATACCCTCGATGTTATCCCATTGAATTGGTATATAGAAATAAAGCTCCGCCATGGGATAGGCGAATGGGATATCCTACACAAAGGATTCCTGATGACATTCAGGTTTGAGGATGGGTTTGATAGTATTAATGAAGAGCTACAAGAAGTGAAAGAATCCATCTTTGGGATACCGTAGGATCCTTTAGACCTCATTCAGCCTGAATGGGCTACTTAGCTGAGTCACACACTTGAATGTTATAATGTAACTACTGAAGATGAGGATGAGGATCCGCGGAAGATCAAAATTCCAAAAATAGAAGGACAACACGAGGTTCAAGGACCGCAGATTGAGAACCTTGATATAACTGCGCTGGTGAAAACAAAAAAAGTGAACATCAGTACAAAGGCAGAGCCCAAATTCACAAATACTATAGACTACTTGGACGATGCGATGGTGGATGAGGTCGCTGAATTGCTCCACGAATACCAGGACTTATTCCCTACCAAGTTTACGGATCTTAAAGGAATAATCTGATACCTAGGAGTGATGAAGATCACATTAAAGCTTGAAGCGAAGCCAGTTAAGCAGAGGCCTCACCACCTCAATTCAAAATACAAGGAGAAGGTCCACTCAGAGCTAGACAAGATACTAGTGGCAGGCAACATTTAGCCTGTGGAAGAATCTGAATGGGTAAGCCCTATGGTGGTGCAAGACAAAAAGTAGAAGGATGAGATAAGGATATGCATGGATCTCAGAAAATTGGTTGACGCTTGTGTGCATGATCCTTTCCCTACTCCGTTCACAGATGAAGTGTTTGACAATCTAGGTGGCTAGGAAGCATATTCCTTCACTGATGGGTTCTCTGGGTACCACCAAATCAAAATCATGTTGGAGGATAGGAGCAAGACAACCTTCGCGACTGAGTGGGGTTGTTTTAATACATCGTAATGCCATTTGGATTGAAGAATGTGCCTGCAATCTTTTTGTGCGTGGTTGTTGCAGCATTTAAGGAATTTATTCATAAGTTCCTGGAGGTATATTTTGATGACTGGACTGTATTTGGGCTAGTTAGGCGCCACGCAGCAAGCTTGCGCCTGATGCTAGATACCTATCGAAGATACCAGATTGCGCTCAATCTCAAGAAGTGTTTGTTTTGCATTCCTTTTGGGAACCTATTGGGGCATGTGGTTTGCAGAGAAAGACTGATGGTAGACCCCGCGAAGATTGCGGTGATACTGAACTTGGAAGCACCGAGGAGTGTGAAACAGATGCGCGCTACTCTGGGACATACGGGATATTACAAAAAGTTTATCAAAGGCTATGCCCAAATCACCACGCCGATGGAAAAACTGTTGAAGAAGGATGTCACGTTCTGCTAGAACGATGATTGTAAGAAAAGCTTGGATATATTGAACGAAAAAATGGTTACCGCACCAATTCTAGTCTTCCCGGACTGGAAGAAAGAGTTTCATGTACATGTTGACATGTCATGCATAGCGCTGGGGGTAGTACTAACACAGGATGGAGGCGAAGGCTTGGACCATCCTATCGCATTCGTAAGCTGCAGATTATCTAGAGCAGAGAAAAACTATTCTATCATTGAACGCGAGGGGCTAGCTATGGTGTATGCACTCCAGAAGTACCAACACTACTTGCTAGGAGGCCATTTTAAAATGTATACAGATCACTTCGTGCTAAAGTACCTGGTCAATAAGCCTGTGTTGGGGGGGCGAATATGCAGATGGCTCTTATTGTTCCAAGAGTACGATTTTGAATTTGTTGTGAAGCCTAGACGATTGAACGCGGGACCAGATCATCTATCGCGCATCAAAACAGGGGAGGAACCTACTAACTTGGAAGAAGGACTACTTGACACACAACTATTTGCAGTGCGTGTCATGGATGGTCATTTTGAGGATATTATACACTTTTTAACAACAAGAACTACACCGGAAGGATACTCTTTCTAGCAAAAGAAGGAATTAGTGGTGCGCACAGTAGATTTCTCTGTCACTGTTGGGCATATATACAAGATGTGGACTGATGAGATATTGCAATGATATGTACCTAAGTTCAAACGAAGCAACATCCTCATGGACGCTAATGGGGGCACCGCAGGAGGACATTATGCAGGGAGAGCAACTGCGCAAAAGATTCTACGTGCAAGGTTGTGATGGCCAACACTTCATCAGGATTCAAAAGCATATTGTAAGGCGTGTGATGTATGTCAAAGAACAGGCAAGCCATTGTGGAGGGATGAAATTCCTTTGAATCCACAAATGACGTTGCAACCCTTCGGGAAGTGGGCAATAGATTTTGTAGGACCCATTCAGCCATAAGAGAAGACGGGAGCGAGGTACATTATCATTGCGACGGAGTATTTGACTCGTTGCGCAGAAGCACAACCGATTAAGGATTGCATGGGCGTGACGATTGTGAAGTTCCTATTTGAGCATTTATTGACATGATTTGGATGTCCAAGGATCTTGATGAGTGATTGTGGTACACACTTCCTGAATGAGACGATCAATGCACTAACGGAGGATTTTCAGGTATATCACCAGAAGAGCACACCTTATCACCCACATGCTAATGAGACAGTGGAGGCGTTCAACAAAGTGCTTGAAATCACGCTGACCAAGGTTTGCAATGCTCAATGAAGTGATTGGGACTACATACCTGTAGTATTGTGGGCTTATCGAACAACATGCAAAAAGCTGACGGGACAAACCACTTTTAGGCTTGTCTATGGTGTGGAAGTCGTAATGCCTATGGAATACATCATGCCTAGCCTACGCATAGCAGTGATCACATGTATGATAGATTGCAGAGCCCTGGAAGTGAAGCTCGTGTAGCTGGATGAGCTCGAAGAAGAAATATTTTTGGCTGGATTTCACTAGCAGTTCTAGAAGCAACGAGAAAAGGCATGGCATGATTGACACATCAAGTTGTGCACATTTAAGGTAAACAATATGGTTTTGTTGTATGATACTAAGTTTGATAAATTCTCTAGAAAATTTAGGATGCACTGGTTAGGGCCTTATGTTATGAAGGAGATTACCGATGGAGGAGAGGTACAACTGGTCAAGTTAAATGGAGAACCCTTCCCAGGAAAGGTGAATGGTAGTCGCTTGAAGCCATACACCGGTGGTCCGGCCATGTGACTAAATGAAAGTATCACAGTCTTGGCACTCCAGGTAACTGAAAGGAGGCACGAGACTATAAACTACACTGCCCGGGTTGGGGTGCTGTGTGATTTCAGGACTGTGTGAAGCAAGGAAGTGTCAGAGGGTCCGCGACAGTGTGAAGGCAGCTACGCTACTTGTGGAAATAACATGTAGGTCTGCTAGAAAGTGACCGTTAAAGTCACTGTTCACGATTTGATGGTTGGATTCTGGCCAAATGGAGCATATGATAGGCATTTAAGGCGAAATTTATGGATTATATTCTTGAAAATCTACTGCCAATCTAGCATTAATGGGTTGAATGTGGGGGCAATGGTTGGATTTTAATTCAAAAGGCCCTATAAATTACAAGTGGCTATCCAACAAAAAACACTTGGCATTTTGAAAATTCAGTTGTCGCGCTATCAGGTGTGTATGGACCGTGTGAATTTTGAGGCTTTGAGAGCAAGTTCAGCATTTGAGAGATTGCTAAAGGAGACGCAGGACCTCCTAAATAGAATGATGCTGACACCCGCGGAAGCCATGGACATAGAAGTGGTGACCACCGAGGAAGCCGCACAAGAAATTGAGGTACTAGAAGCTTCCGAGAGAGTGTCGAAGTGGTAGTCGAAGTCCCTAAATCACCTAGGACACCGAGACCAAAGAAGTACAAGCAGCACATCTCACCAAGAAACCCACAGAGGACAAAGCTCACTTTACAGGAAAAGGGGAAGGCCATTAATCTAGAGGTAGATGAGGAGGAATCTGAAGAAATATTGGTGGATGAGGAGGATTTGGAAATGGAAGTTGAAACCCAGGGTGTGGACCCTATTAGCAGTTACCAGAATATGTTCCTCCACGCAAGGGTAAAGCCAAGGTGCCAAAGGACATAGACGAGAGCAAGAGTTCCATGCAAACTCCGTTGCTCCTGGATGACATTGTTTTTGAGGGGCGACACTTACGGCGGGTTCCTATACTAAAGTTCGAAGATTGGGACCTCGCAGATCACGAGAAATTCCACATTTAGCGATTGGGTAGCTAATGTGTTGAATGATTGACACGACTACTGGAACGATTAAATTAGAGCTACAAACATGGCTCAAGGGTGTAGAGAAATTTGGGCTGCTCAACCTGCTCTAGGTACTGCATTACCACAGTGCCCTAGTGATCGTCTTCATCATCAGGCAGATACTCTTCTTGGTGCATGATGGGTGTTTATGGCTGAAGGAGCCCATTCTCATCACAGGCCACTTGATCCATCAGATCACACAGCTACCTTACTCAGGGTAGGATCCAGCCAATATATCAGAAGGAAAAGGTGGTGAGTTGGCCCTCGCAGAGGCTATGAAGAAGAAATTCAAGTTAGAGAAGAAGAAGAGGGGCTATGCCATCTCCAACATTAACAACCCTGCAGTCAAGGTAGCAACGCAAATATTAGCAGGGAAGGTGATGTGGAAGTGCTGCGCGGATGAGGTGCCCACGCCTGTGATTGCACTAGCAGCCCAATGAACTGAAGGAGTCCAGTTCAATTAGGCGAACTATCTATGTGACGAGTTCCTTGCGAACTGTCACGAGGCACAGGAGCAGGGTAAGACGTTCCACTACACGTGGCTCTTGCTCTCGATTGTACTGATGGCATGGGAGCTGCCAGAAGACAGCCAATTCCCTTCGGTTGCACCGGACCTTCCAGAGGCAGCGAAGTATGCTTCGTTGTGGGCGACCAAGGATGCACAATGCATAAAAGAAAGCAAGATCTTTTGGATCTTGATGGAGATGAGTATCCGGATGGGGATCAATCGTAAGCTATGGTTGTCACCCACAGTATACGCTAGTTTGTAGAGCTTTGCAGAGTTCAAAGCGGATTTCCACCATGTCTTTATTAGGGCGTGGAAGGACCCCACGAAGACATGGCATAGCTTACCTTATTTGGCAACAGATGATGTTATCTTTGTAGTCCTCGAGTCTTGGCTGCCAGAGTGGCGTGCTGCAACAGGCTCCGCGATGGAAATAGACAAGTCTGCCGCATAGCGTAAGAAGGAAGAAACAAAGCTTAGAATGGCGCAGCTGGCTGAGAAGCGCAGAAAAGAGGAAGCAGAGGCTAAGACCCAGGCAGCACGCAACGCCGCGAAATTGGTAGAACAACAGGAGACAGGAGGAGAAGAGCATGAAGGACAGAAGTCACCTTCACCCGGGGCTGAGGCAGAAACAGAGGAGCTGACAGAACAAGGTGGCGCGGACCCACAAACGACGTCCACCCAACTCAAGCATCAGTGACCGCAAGAGAAGGTAGTGCCACGGAAGAAAACCAAGGCTTCAAAGACATCCTTGGACCCAATCACCCTCACTAAGGGGGATTTGCACGATATTGGAGAAACGGTGAGGGATGTCACCACGGAGGCCCTCCAATAGTTTGAAGAGCAGCAACAATTGGTATTAGCGGCTCTCCAGACAGAGCTGCAGGAGTTGCAGGCTCACACTCCACGGGCTGGCACAGTGTCCACCAGCCTTGCGATCAGCACTTTAGTTGCCACGGAGATGTTGCGTACAACGGTGACCAGCGTGATATTGCTACCAGATGGTGCACTTACTATTGAAAATGAGGTTGACAGGCCCATGGTCACATCTTGAAATGGGTGGAATTGAATATGGTTGTGTTCCCTCAAGAGATGCTCCACCTCTTGCAGGATGGAGTCACCACAGAACTTAGGGCCCAGGAGAGTCGCACTCTACAGGTGATGAGTGAGCAGCGCATCAATATCGAGCAGTTGGGCCTGTAGTGCAACGAGGCAGTGGAGCAGAATAAGCAAATCATGAGGAAGCTTGCTGAATGGTCCCAGAGTTGGACATTCAGGCAGAAGAACTGGTTGAGGCGCGTCCACAAGTTGACAACAGGGGTGCGCGACACTCGGACAGAGATGGCCAAGATTCAGCTAGAGTTGAACCTGCATATCGCAGAATTTTAGTTGAAGGCTCAGCCTTCAACTCCACCGGAAGTCAGGGAACAACGTGCCACTGCTATTATAACAACAATAGCGGTGATCGACAGTGTAGTAGAAGATTGCACATGACTTTTTGAACAGTCATTCGAGGTCCTGACCACCCTGCAGGAGGACCCGAATGTAGAGTGCTTGGAGATAGAGGCACACGAGCTACAACAAAGATATGATGAGGTCAAAGGGACTGCGTGGATGGTCACCCTTATACAGAGGGTCGCACAAATGTAGGAGGCAAAGGCGCTTAAGGAACATGTGGATGCCGCTCGACACAAAGAATCGGTCCTAAAAGAGTGCCTACAACCATGGATAGATGAGGCATATACAATCACAACTTCCATTGAAGGAAAGCTCGTGACACTATAGGCAACTCAGCAAAAGATTCACGGTGGTAGTTCAGCGGCAGTCACTGAGCAGAGAGTGGAATAAGTCCAGCAAGTGATTACTCAGTGCACTGTCGAGGTTGCGGTCATCCAAACAGAGATGGGAGGTCTTCACGCTAAGATCTCTGCACCTGTAGAGTGACTCGAGGGTGAGTCATGATGTTTGTGTTGGGGGCCTATTGGGTGCGAGATTTCTCAAGGGTATTTTTGGGGCTAAAAGCCCATATTTTGGTGAAATTTTGTAATCCAAGTGTAAAGACTCAGCATTTTGTGGTCGCGAAGCGCGTAGGTGTTAAAGAGTCATAGGGTTGTTCGCCCTTATTTTGGAAATGTAATGTTGGTTGTAAAATATCTACCCATGGTCCGCGGACCATGGGATTGTATAAAAAGAGCTAAGCTCTAAGTAGTTAGAATAATCAAGGATTGAACATGTAAGAGAGTCATAGCTTTAGAGCAAGAAGTCTAAGTCTTGGGTTGTAGCGTAGGTAGAGGCTCTGCAGCTGAGTGCACAGAGGCCTAGGGTAGAAGTCCACAGCTGAGTGCGTGGACCCCTACAGCTGAGTGCGCAGGGCAGGTCGAGTCTATAATCATCCGAAATTATCAATAAAGAGAAGTATTCTACAATTTCTGCGTCTTTATTTCATATTTATGCATCTTGTTATGTTGGGTATGAATTTCACTTATAATGCTTATATGATGCGCGAATGTATGTAAATGTGTTGGTTAAGTGAACACAAGTAAGAACATCTGTTTACGCGAAGCTAACTAAGATCAGTTAATAAGATAAGTAAGACACTTAGCCTAGTTTGGGAGATATCGCAGTTTGCTTCCCTAGCAGCGTGAAAGTCCCTGAGCCGCAGGTTAGGGCTGCGCGAAAACCAATTGTACCCTTTTGCAAAGATACTGAAGGGTGGAACAGAGAGCTAAGCAACTTGCTCGAAGGCGTGTATAGCCAGCATAAACTGACATCATAACCATCTCAAGGGTGTGAAAACTTGGTTCTAGCATCCCCCCATACTGCTTCGGGTGAGACTTTAGTCTGCGCTCCACAGGCTGATACCGAAAGGGCCAGTAGTGTAGGGATTTGTTTGGCTAACTAATGCTGAACCTGGGTCAGGCCCCCTCAAGCCAACAATAGGAAGTTACATCTATTGAATAATCTATTCATAAGTTTTTGGTACATAAAAGCTATAGTCAATGAGACATTTACTCTAAGAATTTATGTGCATAAAAGATACAACCATTGAGGACTTTTGACAAACAGTTTGCAAGCATACAATATACAACCATTGAGGCATTTTTTCAAACACTTGGCAACCATAATCTCTTAAGACAATTTTGAAAACCATTAGCAACATGAATATAAGATTTTTGCTCAACCTATTTAACTCATAAAATTCATAAATTAAAACTTCAAATATTGGCATATTAAAACATAAACTAAATCATCTTAATCCTTCACCAAAAACTCGACAACGGACACACAAAGTTGGTAGTAGTAATCTGCAAAATCGCCCAGATTTATGATTTGGGTTCAGAAAAGTATCTTTTTTGGAATCAAATGGGGGGTTACAGGGCTATTTGGCATAGATACCCCTTGATGTTTGGCTGAATCGCGTCCAAAAATCCCATGGATATGATTCTTTAAAACAACCAAAAAAATAAATTCCTATTATCTCATTTAAAACTTTTGTCAAACACTAAGAATGCAAACTTCATCTACAGTTGTACATGGATAAATAAAACTCAAATTTATGCTAATATTATATTTTCATCAAACTCATGGCAGCCTGAATGCTTCAACATGTAAGACTTTCTGTCAATTAGTTTGTAACAACACTCTACAAAAAAAAATAAAAAATGAACTACAATTATTGCACTACAATTATTGCAGAATTTCTTCAAACATCTTGTTTGCAACATTTTATATACAACTAAGTTGCAGCTAACAACCCAATTCATAGTAAGCAAAAACCATGCTAACAAACAAATAATATTGAATTTGGATAATAGATACTATGGAGAAAGATTCATTATAAACTGAACTTGAAAAATTTGGCAACTACAATTATTGCAGAATTTCTTCAAACATATTGTTTGCAACATTTTATATACAACTAAGTTGTAGCTAACAACCCAATTCATAGTAAGCAAAAACCATGCTAACAAACAAAGAATATTGAATTTGGATAATAGATATGACCTACTATGGACAAAGATTCATTATAAACTGAACTTGAAAAATTTGGCAACACATTCTTGTTTTAATCCCCCTACATGCACATTCTCAGCTATAGCTTCCATTCATTATTGGTTAGCTCATAACATAAACATTCACAAGTAGAAATTTCTCATAAATTGAAATTTCTACAACACTTTAAACTAATAATGAACTAAAATTTCAAGAATGTTTATGAATATACCTGACAATGTATATATACAACTCCAAAGATGAGAGTATGCTCCAACTCCAATATCCTTACCAACTTATTGTGAACCATCTGGTTTTCCACCCAACCATATCCAAGGAGAACTTCTCCCCCTGGAACCCCCGAGCTGTAAGAGCTCACAAACAGTACCAAAATACAATAGTAGAGAGATATCCAAGGCAAGCTGAGGAAGATAAGTTTCACTTCCTCCCAATACCACTCATGGTCAGCGCCACTAAGTAGATCTATTCAGTAATCTATTTTAGGAATTTCAAATTCATTTAGAAAGCAGTTGGCTACTCTCCAAGTCTCTCCCTCTCATAATTTTTTTTTAATAAATCTCTCCAACTCTTGGTATCACAATGCACCTTCTTCTCCCTTTGTAAGTGAGAATACATGAGACACATATATAGGTGGAGCAACACATTCTTGTCATAAAGGAGGAGTAAGATGCATGCCTTGTATTCCATTTAGAGGAGTGTAACTCATGCCGTTAAGGAAAGGTATGCATGCCTTAGTTAAGGAGAGTGTAACTTATGCATTAAAGAGGGCGTAAGAGGAATCTTTTATGACTTGTATTTAATGAGTGTAAGAGGAATATGTCATTGTTTGATGAATGCATAGAAGAGAGTGTAATGTATTATTAAAAGTGAGAGATAGATTTACATAGATCCATGAGAGTCATCAAGGAGAGAGGTGTGAATTGATTGAGGAGATAAAGGTGACTTGTAATTCCATTTTAATAATAATATCATAGTCTCATAACAAATAATAATAATATTAATAATATTGAGAATTAAGTCAAGATTAAACTATTAGGATTGATTAATGATAAGTTAAGTGATTTTCCTTCAATTATTCTTGATTACCCATTGATTGAAGGTGATTTACTATTTTTGGAAATTCATACTTGAGATGATCACTCCAAAATTGTCAGAAATGAGATTTTATTGAGGAAATTCATCCCTGATCTTCCTACGAGTGGTATTTTTCTTCTGGAGAATAGGGATTTCGAATCCCTATTGCATACATCTCTGTGCCTTAGTAGATTGAGGACTCCGCGACCTGATCTACTCCAAGGATCCAAGATTCCACAACTTGATCTTTTAAATATTTAGGAATCCATGTCCCAATACTTTTATTATAGATTCAAGACTCAACGTCTTTATCTTTCATGGATTTAGGACTCCACGCCCTAATTTGCATGGTTTATCATCTACTCTACTTTGGAACTCCATGCTTTGCCTTAAGGTACTGATTGTGAGTTCATACCCATATGATGATTCATTGGTAAGACCTCATTCCAAGACCTGCACACATCACAATCTCATAGATCGAAGGAATCAAATGAATTTCATAATTAACTTGTTCACATTTTACCAAATATTGTGCATGACTGCCACAGTCATTTTGGTTACGGAGAAATGACTTCTGCAGCCATTTATAATTTGAACATCCTTGTTTGGAAATAACCACATCCCTTATCACATCCTGCTCAATACAAGATTAAGCATATATAATCATAAAAATCATGTATCATGACTTCCATAGTCATTTATAAATTGAGCATCCTTGTTTGTAAATAACCATGTCCCCTGCCACATCTTTCTCAATACAATATTAAGCATATATAATCATACAAATCATGTTTCATGACTTCCATAACCATTTATAATTTCAGCATCCTTGTTTGCAAATAAACAGGTCCCCTGCCACATCCTGCTTAGTACAAGTTTATACATATATAATCATAAAAATCATATATCATCCATAAATAGTAATTAACCATATGTTCCACATAACCATGATCATCCATGGATCTATGTGTCTCAATCCTGTATCACCATCCATGTCATACGCATATGTCCAAACTAGGATACCAAAGAGAAAACATGGATAATATGCAACTCTTAACCAAAATCAGTTCTTATACACACAATCATAGATATTATCATAAGCACATAGCAACTAGGTGACCCACACTAGGTCTCTAGCATATAACCATGTACATAAGTCTGTCATGCATAATCTTATATCATTACATCAAAATCACCCTCTCTAAGTGTCATAAAACTAACCTTGCCAAGGTGGGACACTACATCAAAGGATGGATATCATCGCATGATCTATTTTGGTATGTTGTTACTTTCAAAGCCACGATATATCATTCCTACAATTTTGTTATCGATTGAGCATCTGGTCTTTGACCAATGCTCAAGAAGAAAAGTAACAAAAAGAGTTAGCTCAACAACATACATAGTCCGAAGCTATTATGATAATTTGGAAAGTAATGTAACAAGTTATCTTATGAATCACTGATGTAACAACATATATATACACAACATTTTTTTTTCCCTTAATATATATTATTTAATTTTGACATTCTGTTGGGTTACTGCCCATTTGATTTGTATAAATTAAGGGACCTTCGGGTTTGCCCAGTTGTTGAATAATTAGTAAAGAGACATGGGATTGTAGAAATGAACAAAATGTAGTGAGATCAATGTTGTATTAATTTTCTATATAATATAGAATGCCATTTTCCATCTTCTGAAGTATTAGTTTGTGAGTAATCCTTCATAGCCCTAATTGGTGAAGGAGGGTCCCTTCATTGGTTAGGTGTTGTAGTTCTATTTACTAATTATATTTATCATAGGAATTTCATAATATATGTATGCTTTGATTGTGTGAGCAGTTGTTAATTATCAATAGTTGGTACTTGCACTTGTTAGCTTGAGGAGGTTGATTTGTTGGAGTTAGAACTGTGTTGCATTGATTTGTTTGATGGGCGATTTGTTTATTGTTAATGGTAAAATGATTTAATTTTTGTTACTTGTGGGGCGACTTGAGCACTTTTATTCACAAATTGGTTGATTTATTACTTCTTGCAGAACTGTTGACTTCCTATTACTTGCAACGTGATTCAATTGATGTTATCTACTAGTTCTTGTTATTTGCAGTTTGATTCGATTGACTTTTTTTACTTACTTCCTGTTACTTGCAGCATAACTTAATTTGCAAAGTGGTTTGATTGTTACTTTTGTAGAAGTAGCTCAGTTTATGTTACTTGTAGAGATTAGTTTGTTATTAAGATAGGACTATGTTCTAGATGTTCTGATTTCTACGGACTCTTTTATAAAATGAATTTCTATTTCCTTTTCAACAGAAGTTTGTGATTGATTGAAGTTTTGGTTCTAATTTCTAGAGTGAGATGAATTTCATTAAGTTCCTATATTTGCTTATTTAAGTGTGATTTAATCTGCAAGTGAGATTTTTCTAGCTACACAAATATTAGAACCACCAACATTAGAGAGGGAATTCCAGCTTGTATATACTTTGCACATAGCCTTGAAATTGCAGATGACTCTTGGATTGATATTTAAATATGGAATGTTGTAGTTTTCCTAGACATACATTTATAACAACTAAAATTTTTGGCGTCATTTCCAAGGAGGTTATAAGGGCATGAAAGAAGGATCTAGTGCTGGATAACTGCATTATCTCTGGTGCTATTGTGGCTTGAGAAGTGAATACGAAAGGTGAATCAACCTACGTATCTGACCACCTATCTCCCCACAGGGAAAAAACACGATATCCTCTCATCTCCCCTATATCGGAGCATTTAGGCTGCATGCGTGAAATATATAGGAGTGTATGACTAAGATAGGAAAGAACAATAGAAAAAAAACAAACCCACAAGTAAAAGAGGTTGGAAGAAACAAGACTTAGTCCGAAGAACACACACACACACACATATAGGATATCATCTCAAAGGCAGAAGAAAAATCCTATTACGTTATAGGACCCAGTCACAAGGCCATCCCAGGTAGTCATTTCATTCATACAGTTAAAGCTAATCCAAAAAGGAAATCAAAACCTTAGAGAAAATTTTCTGAGGTGGAGGAATTTGAACATCTTGCTAAGAGACAGAAAGAGGTTGGGGAGTCTACATTTAGATTTGAATCCTAACACCTTGCTGAAGGACATGGAGAAACAAGGGACTCCATATCAAAATCTTGTAGTTTGGTTCGAGTAACATCCTTTGAGACCATTAATATTGATCAAAGAAAGTGTTGTCAAACCTATGGTATTGGAAGTGACCTCTCTGTCTCATTTCAGTGAGTTCTTCCTGATTTTTGAATCCCAGAAGATTATTATAAGATTTGGAAAGATATGTCCAACACTACTTCTATAATTGAGTTCCCTATTGATAACACATAGGGAAATTCACCTCTGAAGCCAATCTCCTTGTCATCCCTTCCAAATTTCCATGGGATTACCATTGAAGATCCAAATTCCTTCTTGTTTGAATTCATTTTGATATGTTGAAGTTATGACCACACTGGTGACTTACAAAAAAAATTGTTCCCTGCTACCTTGAAGGGGGAAAATTTGAGATGGTTTATGGGTCTAGGTGGCGATACTATAACCACATGGGATGAAATGAAGAATTAATTCCTTGGAGAATATCAAGAATATTGTAGAACCCAAGAGCTTAAGGATGATTTCTTCAAAATTACTCAAAAGTAGGAAGAAAATCTAGAGTAATTTGTAGACCGGTTTCAGTATAATGTGCAAAGATCTATGTGTGCTGCATTAGGAGGGGATATTTTGAAAAAAAATATGCTTAAAAGGATATTGGATGAATGGATGGATCTATTAAATTTAATGGGAGAGGGAGACACCTGTAAGGAAAATTATGAAAAAAATTGTGACCTATGCACGATTTGTTCACAAGGGACATTTAGGGGTAGAATAAGAATTAGAGGCTTTCCTACTAAGGCCACAAAATTAGCTAGCAAGGGAGTAGCTCTTGTAGAAATTGGATTTTTTTTGGAAGAAATCAATACTAAATTTTTTGGGACGCTGACTGCTTAGTTAGATGTGTTTCAAGCTAAGCAGAAATAATTGGAAGCCGAAAAGGAACTGGGCATTTTCTGCTCAAAATGTTGAATGAATCACTCCTATAAGGAACGTACGATGAACATTGTTGAGATATGTGAAATATGTGACAAAGAGCACTCTACAAAATCATGTCCATCTCTACTTGGATTGAAAGTAGTCTACCAGGGCACCAATGAAAGGTTCGAACCAACTAACTTCTTGGGCTCAAAGTAGTCATGGCAACCATGATCACTAGGTATGAATAATGACCCTTCTAAATTTTTCAATACTTGGGATACTCAATATAATTCTTCACAAACACAAATGTTTGCTCCTCAACATCAATGGAAAAACCCTCAACAATTCCAATATCCATCACCCTCGGTACAATTACTAGTTCAAGTACTGTAAAATCCATCATGGCCATTGAATTGGAGAAATTACTCTCTCCCTTGACAACAATTTCCAACACCCTAGCCAAATCTACCCCCATTGTTTCCCCCACAACCTTGATTACAATTGCCTATGAACGCACCACTCAATGCTCCAATAAATGGTCTTGTTATTTGACCTCAAGTATGTTGAAAATGCAACAAGATGATGGAGCTTAGTGGAAAGGAGTCGCCTTCACTAAGTGGGCCCGCAGGCTATTTTTGGCGCAAAGTCTATTTTTAGACTATGTCTATTTTTAGACATATGGATCATGGTCTATGGATGCAGGATTGTGTAGTGGAGGCAGGCAAAGCAGCGGAGGAGATTTGAACCTGTGACTTGTTCGGATCTGAGCTAGTTTTGTGTGTAACAAGTGGAGATAGTACTGAGTACTTACGAGGAGTATTGTACTATGTATTGTTACATGTTCTCAATCATTATAATATACAGATAGTGTGGGGTTTTCAGCTGTATGCTTTCCCTGGGTTACATACTGTGTTAATGTGCGCATGTGATTGATGTTTCATTGTTTTTAATGCTGCTAAATTGATGATCAACGTAGAGGAGGTTATGTATTGTGCATGTATTCCGCAATAGTGTACGATCGGGATAATCTCTGTGAATAAGTGTCATATTATTCAAAATTTCTACATGGTATCAGAGCTAGATGATTTGTATAAAAAAAAATTCTACATGGTATCAGAGCTGGTTGATTTGTAGAAAAAGTTCTACAGGATATCAAAGTGGGATTGATCATCAGATCTATTATTCAGAAAGTGTTTACATTTTATTTCTTCAGGCAGAGTCTGTAATCGGGTCAGGTAGCTTCTGGATTCATCCTTCTTTTGGAAGGTGAGATATCCGGTGAATGCCCATACAGTCGATCTCTGTACAAGAAATACTTTGTTCTCACGAATTTTAGATCAGAGGTGGTTGAGTTTTGAGCTGGTGGAATGGCACTCAAGGATAAACTCAGAAACATCAAAGTTGAGAATGGAGATGCCACAGATTGTCCGCAGAAGAAGAAAAATAAGCAAGATGTTGGATCTGCAGCGGGAGAGGCCTTAGCCTCATAGTTTTAGCTAGATTTTTCACTGATCGCATGCTTGGTATCAAGTGTGATGGGATTGGTATGGTTCTTGGACAGTGGTGCGTCTTCTCACATGACAGGAGATCGAGATTTGTTTTCTGATCTGGATGAGAGAGATCTTGGAGTGCACATCGAGATGAGTGATGATGGTAGATACAGTGCGACCAGTATCGGTACCGTTTCCTTTGAGAGGGAGTCTGGTAAACCCTTCGTATTGAAGGAAGTGATGCATGTTCTAGGATTGAAGAAGAATCTTATCTCTGTGGCGATGTTAGAAGACAAGGGATATGATGTTGTCTTAAGCGAGGGAAAGGCTTTCCTGCGGAGCATGACAACTGGAGAAACCCGGAAGATAGGGGTTCGAGTCAGGAACCTTTATCAGTTGCATGTATATGCATGCAAAGCCTTGAGTAGCGAGGCAACTGATGGAGACTTGGTGGTTGAGAGGGAGCGTATATTACCTCTCAACATGAAGAGCTAGAAGAAGTCTCAGACAATTGTGGAGGAGCCACGATTGGTGCAGTAGCTTCAGGAGGTTGTGGAGTAGCCACAACAAGGGAAGCTGAGTGGAGATCGAGTAGAGACATCTACTCATCCAAGGACCTCCAGTAGGGGGAAACTTCGAGCCAGGTGGGCTGAGGGATCACATGCGGCCATACCTCTAGGTAGGAGGTGGGGTGATGTGGATTGATTGTCCCAAGGAGGAGGGGCAGGATCCTTGAGGTACCCAACCTCTTGGATGAGACCTTGCTACAGGAGCCCCGATGTGGAGTAGCAGGGATTGACTGATTGGGTAGAGACAGATGCGGATGGAGCGGCAGAGAGAGCGACAGTGCAGGGAATCCCAGGACAGCGCATAGCTAGCAGGCTGCAACGATGCGAGAGGCACAAGTGTTTTGCACAGTGCTAGGTGGCACAGAGAGGTGTGCAATGGTGCGAGATGCATGGAGATGTTGCAGTAGTGCAGATGTCAGAGAGGGAGCACTTGTCAGCAGTAGGTAGAGCTTCAACATCAGAGTATGTTCCTAGCTCAACGGAGTCATGAGTTGGGAGTGTTTTTGTTCCAAGTGTTGTTGGAGCAAGTGGACCAGGAAAATGTGTTGCATGCAGAACATTACAGTTGCAGGATAGGGGTTGCAGATAATCCATATCTTGTTGAGAGGGAGTGTTGAAAATGCAACGAGATGATGGAGCTTAGTGGAAAGGAGTTGCCTTCACTAAGTGGGTCCGCAGGCTATTTTTGGCACAAAGTCTATTTTTAGACTATGTCTATTTTTAGACATATGGATCATGGTCTATGGATGCAGGATTACGCAGTGGAGGCAGGCAAAGTAGCGGAGGAGATTTGAACCTGTGACTTGTTCGGATCTGAGCTAGTTTTGTGTGTAACAGGTGGAGATAGTACTGAGTACTTGCAAGGAGTATTGTACTATGTATTGTTACATGTTATCAATCATTATAATATATAGATAGTGTGGGGTTTTCAGCTGTATGCTTTCCCCGAGTTACATACTGTGTTAATGTGCACATGTGATTGATGTTTCATTGTTTTTAATGCTACTAAATTGATGATCAATGTAGAGGAGGTTATGTATTGTGCATGTATTTCGCAATAGTGTACGATCGGGATAATCTCTGTGAATAAGTGTCATATTATTCAAAATTTCTACAAAGTACCCATTCAAGCCGCACCAAATCCAAATAATAAGATGGTTCATCGGGATGAAACATCAAACATCACAACCCATAACATTATCCCTCATCTCAGGCCTGGGAAGATAATTCACCCGCAAAACCCACCATTAATTATAGAACAAGTGGAGGATAATCCCTCATATCTCGAAGAGAAAAGTAATCATGGAGAAAAGATGATCTCATACACACTAAAAGCCCTGGAGTAACAATAGAACCACAAGTGGTCATTTATAGCCCAACTAACATCCAAGTTGTTACTCCTCCATATCTGGAAAGGTTGGTAACAATTAAGAGAACTCCAAAACCTAAGTTCGATCTATTAGGAGAACTATAGAACTTGTGTGTCAAGATTCCATTGTTACAAGCAATAAGATATGTGTCAATTTATGCCAAAATTGTTCGAGACCTATGTCTTAAAAAACTTGGGAGAAAACCTAAGGATCCACCTACTATCCATGTTTTGGGGAAATTATCCAGTTTGATTCTGGGAGGGGATACACCTGTCAAATATGATGATCCCCTGGATCCAATTATCGCTGTCAAAATCCAAAGAAGAATTTTTCCAAACACATTAGTGGATTTAGGGGAAACTATTAACATCGTGACCAAAGAAACTTGGGATATGTTAGGATCTGCACCCCTCGGTCCCAAAACTATTTTTCTTGAGTTAGTTGATTGGTCCACGATTCAACTAGAAGGGGTTTCAAAAGATGTGATCATCTCTATAGATTCCTGGGCCTAACTAATAGACTTTGTCATCCTCTAGACCAAATCCAACCTTGATGGTCATCCCTTGATCTTGGGGATATTGTGATTGGACATGATTGATGCTTACATTGAGTGTATAATAGGGAATATGACAATTTATCATGGGGATTTTAAGAAAAACTTGATTCTTTATCCCCCAGCAAAACCTACTATAACCTGTGAAGATTCTATATGGGATAACTTTAAACCTGAAAATGACATTTCTCAACTAATTTTGATAATTGAAAAATCCTTGGTCTTAAAAAATAAAATAGAGGATGATATTGTTAATACTTTTATCATTAATCCTCCCTCTATCCCACAACATGTTCACCAACTAATAGATGAAGCAATAGAAAATGATGATTATGAGGATCCTATTTCGGAAATGTAAGGGGAGGAAATATAAACTATAATCATTCACAATAGTATCCCTGTTGAAATCAAGCTGAGAAAAACTCTAAATATCAGTATGAATTTGACCATTGTGTAGGATGATAAGCTATTACAAGTTCTAAAGAGGTAGAGGGAAGCCTTTGCATGGGACTAGAAATATAGGAAGGGTATACACCCTGACAATTGTACATATCACATATCTATTAAGAAGGATTACACTCCCATCCGACAACCTCAGAGGAGTATGAATCCTACCCTTAGGGATGTTGTTAAATAAGAGCTCTATAAACTATTGGATGTTATTTTATTTATCAAATATTTGATAGTGAGTGAGTTTCCCCTCTTGTGATCGTCCCAAAGAAAAATGACAAGTTGTGAATCTATGTAGATTAACAAGAATTAAATAAAGCAACATATAAAGATAATTTTCCTCTACCATTTATCGATCAAGTATTGGATACACTATTAAGGAAAAAATATTTCTCTTTACTTGATGGTTTCATTGGATACAATCAAATTCAGATCTCTATTGAAGGCTAGGATAAGACAACTTTCACCTACCCGTGGGGCACATTTGCATATTGTGTTCTTCCTTTTGGCCTCTGCAATGCACCTGCTACCTTCCAATGGGCCTTATTAGGCATATTTTCTAACCTGATTAATTATGATAGCCTTGAAATTTATATGGATGACTTCACACCATATGGAACCAAATTTGATCAAGCATTATCTAATTTGGAAAAAATACTCCAACAATATAAGAAGGCTAATATTGCATTTTGTATAGAAAAATGCCACATGATGTGACAAAAGGATTATTTTTGGGACATCGCCTCTTAGTTGTTGGTATTCAGGTTGATCCAACCAAGGTTCAGGTAATTTTGAGCATACTACCTCTCAAAACACAGAAAGAGATACACATATTTTTGGGAAAAATAGGATATTATCATCATTTCATTAAAAATTGTTCTAATATTTCATCCCCTTTATGTTACTTATGAAAGGTGCATCATTTATATGGAATAACGATTTTCAAGCTGCGTTTGATAAGTTAAAAACACTTGTGTCTACAACCCTTGTATTTCGTGGACCTAATTGGAAATTTCCACTCCATGTCACCTCGAACACTTTTGATATTGTTGTTGGAGCCGTGTTGGGACAAGAGGAATATAAGAAGTCGTATGACATCTACAATGCGAACAAAATCTTGTAATCAATAGAATTGAATTACATGTTAATGGAAAACTAATTTCCTACTATCATATTTGTAATTAACAAGTTTATGCATCACATAACTAGCTACCCTATTTTTGTGCACAAAGACCATTCAACTATCGGGTATGTAGCTAATAAACCTATTACCAATGCAAGAGATATCAAGTGGTTGTTATTAATGAAATAATTTGATATTACAATTATTAATGAACCTTGTAAATATCATGTAGTTACAAAGATTTTAACTAGGCTTGTTGTGAATTTTAACAATTCTCCTGTATAAGAAATTTTTCCTAACAAAAATTTGTTTGTAGTGTCCATCCATATGCCCTGGTATGGAGACATTGAAACTATCTTGCTGTAAGAAAATTTCTAAGCCATATTTCTCCATGAGAAATATGGAAGATCATCCAACAAAGTACCATGTTCTCATGGATAGATGCCTACCTCTTCTACATAGGTGTTGATCAGACAATCCACATATGTGTTAGGGAGGAAGAAGTCCAGGATATTCTCAAGGCCTGCCATGATGGCCCCTGTGGTGGCCATTTTGTAGATAAGTGAATCTGCCATAAGGTGTTGAATATGGGCTATTATTGGCCCACTATATTCAAGAATGCCAATAAATACGTTAGAGGATGTGATAGATGCCAAAGGATGGGCCAATCCATCCAGTCTAATGAAATGTTGTTACAAATGCAACTAGTAATTGATCCATTTGAGAAATGGGCCCTCGATTTCGTGGGCCCAATTAATCCTTCATCACATAAAAAATCCTACATCCCATTCTGCACTGACTACATGACCAAATGGGTCAAGGCGATATGGTTATCAAAGGCCATAGAGCAAGTTGTTATTTACTTTTTATATGAAGAAATATTCGTTCGATATGGAGTACCAAGGGAAGTATTCATAGATGTTGGAACACAGTTTACATGCAACAAAATTAGGGCACTTCTTGAAAAATACAAGGTTTAACATTGGATCACTTCTCCCTACCACCCACAAGCAAATGGGTAGGTCGAAAGCACCAATAAAGTACTAGAGAAAATTATTACTAAAACAACATCCAGTCATCTTTGTGATTGGGCTGATCAACTACTCAAAGCCTTATGGGCCTACAAGACAACGTGGAGAAGCACAACATGATTTTCCTCATTTGAGCTGGTGTATGGGAAGTGCCCCATATTTCCCATTGAATTTGAAATAAACACCCTTAGGACTGCAATAGAAGTTGGTCTAGATTTATTAGCAACATAGAAGCATCAGTTAGAATAGCTTCATAAGCTTGATGGAATTTGTTTAGATGCACTAAAACATACAAATCTTGTCTAGAAATAAAGAGCCAAATGACATGATCAACTGATAAAAAAGAAGTTATTCCAAACTTGGGATTGGGCACTTCTATATGATTCCCTATTTAAGCATTTAAAGAGGAAATTACACACTAGATGGCTAGGTCCATATGAGATAGACACAGTCTTCAACAATGATATTGTTAAGCTAGTGACCATAGATGGATAATGTACCCCTTTACTTGCTAATGGGAATCGACTCCACTTGTATCATCACCCAACCTCAAAGGACTCATTCATCAAGCAAGATGTTGCTAACCTTCGATTAGAAATTCTTCCTAAAAGAAATTAGTCCTCCACATCCACATCCACATCTCCATCATAAATAATAATAATAATAATAATAATAATAATAAAATCCAATTTGAAAACTCTTAGGCACGCAGATGGACAGATGACAAGTGAAAACTAGCTTGTTGGCACTTTCTTTCTTGTTATCCCACTCTGTTCATTGACCATATTGTTGATGATTTTGTCAGTTGTGAAATTTTTCATTTATGGAAAATTTCTCCGACTATAATCAAATCAACATTCTCTTGGTGAACCAACATAAAAATGCATTCATTTGTCCCTAGGGAACATTTTCATATACAAAACTTTCTTTCGGATTAAAGAATGTTGGGGCTACATTTTATAGGGAAATGAATTATGCCTTCCACAACATCAAACATATTATGCAACCTTATTTGCAAAATTTTCCTGCTCATTCGCAACATCAGGCTCATCACCTGATGCATCTTAGGGCCATCTTTTTATGATGTAAACATTATAACATTCGACTCAATCCACACAAATGTGTTTTTTGTGTAAGCTTCGATCATCTTCTCAGATTTATTGTATCAAAACAAGGAATTCATATTGTTTTGTTGAAATTTTAGGCGATCATTGATCTGCCTGCTCCTTCTACCCTCCTTCAGCTTCAACAACTCCAAGGGAAGGCTAACTTTGTTCGAAGGTTCGTTCCCAATTACGCCGAACTAACCAAAGGATTTACTTGCTTGCTAAAGAAACGTGTTCCATTCCATTGGGACGATACTACTCAAAAAACATTTGATGCCTTGAAAGATGTGTTGATTTAGGAATCCTTGTTATATCCCCCATATTACCAACACGATTATTTCCTGTACCTTGCTATTGTAGTTACTACCATTGATATGGTATTGGTTCAGGAGGATGATGTAGGAACTGAAAATCCTATTTATTATTTGATTTGGAATCTCAATGATACCAAATTCATGTACACCCATGTTGAAAATTTAACTTTGGTGGCTATCCAAGTTGTCCAAAGATTTCACCATTACATCTTGCTCCACAAAACTATGATTGTTTCGGATTGCAACCCCATGACGTACATCTTATCACGACAATTGTTGGGGGGAAATACTCTAAGTGGTTTGTTATCCTACAAGAGTTCAATTTGGAATTCATCAAATCCAAGTCAAAGAAATCCCTAGTTTTTGCTGAGATAATTTGCAACCTTCCCAATTCTGAAACTGAAACAACATCTAGTGATTATATTCTAGATGAGTCATTGTTTCTGATCTCATCATCTGACCCGTGGTATGGAGACATTATCATATATCTCCAAACCGATACTTTCCGTCCCAATACCTCTCACTCTAACCAACGACGTATTTGATATCAAGCCAAACATTATATTATAATCAACAAAATTCTTTATTGTAATGGTATCGATACGGTTTTTCAAAGGTGCCTCACCTATGAGGATGTCGAGAAAGTATTAAATGAATGCCATTCTGGGGCATGTGGCGGTCATTTTTTGGATATGCCACAACAAAAAAGATCTTATGTGTTGGTTACTTTTGTCCTACGACATTTTTTGACTGCAGCCTCGCCGTCCAAAAGTGTCATGCATGCCAGATATATGATTGAAATATCCATGCTCTGTCTGCTCCTTTGCATCCTATTCTCGCGATTGGTCATTTTGTGAAATGGGGCATTGATTTCATGAGATGTAACCCTCACTCGCCGGGGGACATCACTATATCATTGTAGTGGTTGATTATTTTACCAAGTGGGCTGAGGC
Organism: Pinus tabuliformis; assembly: GCA_031772625.1. NCBI lineage: Eukaryota > Viridiplantae > Streptophyta > Pinopsida > Pinales > Pinaceae > Pinus > Pinus tabuliformis. The sequence goes on along the minus strand of CM062809.1, from coordinate 526,295,769 downwards.
GATGCCTACACATAAAAATACCGGTGAAACAATTACTCTATGTTTCTTCAACCATGTTATTGCATGGTTTGGTGTTGCATAGGCTATAGTTACAAACCATGGAAAATATTTTCGCAATCACATGATGTTTGAACTGACTGCCAAGCTGGGACTTTCCCATGAAAGTTCCACTCCCTACTACCCTCAAGCAAATGGGAAAGTTGAGGCAATTAATAAAGTTCTCAAAATGATGCTTCAATGTATGATATGGGTCCATAAATCAGACTGACATCTTATTCTTTATGCGACCTTATGTGTGTATTGAACTTGTATTAGGACTGCTACCAGGCTTACACCATTTCAATTGGTTTATGATCTCGAAGGAATCCTTTCGATTGAATTTGGAATTCCATTACTCAAACTTTTTTTCGAACTCCTCCCTGCGACTTTCGCAGAAGAGGAACGTCTTTTACATCTGATGCGCTTATATGAAACCATACATGGTGCCTCAATGTCTAATGAATCCCATAAGAAGCATATCCAGGCACAATATGACAAGAGTTTCAAGCCTCATGTATTCTTGGAAGGAGACATTGTTTTTTTATACGATCAAGATTATGATAAATTAGGATTAGGGAAGTTTGAGACAATATGGATGGGTCCATATATTGTCAAATGTGTTCTTTCAAAAGGGGTCTATGAGCTAGTTGATTTTGATGGAGTTACCTTGCGCAACCTAAGAATGGGATTTACATTAAGAAATACTATGCTTGAGATTTTGCATAGCGCATTGTGTACATACTGTATATAAGTGTGATCAAGTGTGTTTACAGTGTGTTCCCTTCAGAGTTTCATAGGTTTTTGTTAATCATGTTTGCATTTGGTTTGCATATGTCGACATCCCTCAAACCATACATTGGTTGTTATTATGATGCTAGTCATAGTACTCATATCCTATCTTACACGGCTTGGGATATATATGCTCCAAATGGTGAGTTAGTGATTTTACAAGGAATTTGTATTGGTCGCTCTAAAAATAACATCATTGAGTATAGTGTGGTGATCAAACTATTGTCTGTTGCTATTTTGCATGGTATTCATCGATATTTATCAAGCTCGACTCATAGATTGTAGTACTATAATTTACTAATGTCTATTCGGTTAGAAGTCCAACAATGATTTGCATGTTCATGAGGGTTCGAAGTCTAGTATCAACATATTTCTAGAAATATAGATACATTGACAGATGCATTGGCTAATCATGTTTTAAATAGACATTTGCGACACATGTAAATTAATTCAATACACATCACATCACATTGAAAGGAATAATAGAACCATAAGAAACACTGAAGATAGTTATATATATATCAAAGTTTTGGTTTTATAAAATTTGTGCCCGAGACACATGTGGCCACACGGCCTAAAATACACATGCAGTCAAAATATGGCTACAAGCCTCCTAGTAGGGTAATCATAGTGCTCATGGTAGTACAACACTATGTGATCCATCTTGCACAATAGCTAATTGATATGGCTAGGCACACAAATAGTGTGTCGCTGGAGTCTCATAGGAAGCCTATCGACCCTAGTCTCAATTATGCCAAGGGTCAACCCCTCCATGTGATGCTCAACCTTTGCAAGGGTCTCAACCACATCGAGATCCTATAGTACCTCTTGTCCTACTGCAACAACCTCTACTACTATTGGTGCTTATTTTGGGTCTCCTGCATGATGAAGATAAGAAGATCCCACTTTTCAAACGGGTCCAATATCTACATGTGTATAAACCAATAATTTAGTCTTAGATACATCAAAAATCACAAAAGATTGTGAAACTTAAAAAAAATAGTCAAAATGTTTTACCTATGGCACCCCATCGCTCGCCATCACAAAGTACGAGTTCTGGGTCTCTACTGAAATCCATCCCTGTGTATGGATAGTCTTGTATCATAATGAGCTACATATGTAGCCAGCTGAAGAAGATAGGTGTGAAGCTCATCGATGACGAACCTGCATGTCTGGACATGAGATCCACCCATCTCCTCATCCGTGGGACTCTCGGGTCTGTGGGCTCAAGCACGATATGTTGTGGTCTAAGAAATGGAATCCACTATAAAGCAAAAGAAATTAGAATCAACCCATAGCCAAAATTATTTAATCGTCCATATGTTTCCTTATTCAGATGCTCTTTCATGTTTACCAGTACCCCTTCATTCCAGTTAAATATTGTCGGCTGCAGACATTCTAGAGCAAACTACATATGTGACTTATTCGCCACATGAAGAGATGCACTACCGACCATTCTTATAATAATGAACAAGATCATTCTTCAAGGCAAAAAAATTACATCCTTGATGTCAATTTTTCCATATTTAGTTGGTTGGGATCTTGGTTGACAATGTGCATTGACATAATATTTTATTGTATCTCCACCACTCCTTGAACCAAATCAAGAGATGGGGGCACCTCGCCTTGATAGAATAGTCAAGAAATATATATACACTACCTATATTTCCAATGTATGTGCACCAATTCTGAATGTTTGCGCTTGAACATATCATGCACGGACAAGATACCTCAATAATTATATTTGCTTCCTCATACTAGGAAGCCAAAAGAATTTTAGGAGTCCATGAGCTCTTAAAGCCTGGATTGTGGCAGGATCATTAGTTGCAGTCAAATATTGTTCTTCATGTTCTCTTTTCCTCCATATCAAGGCCATTTTGTTCTAATATACACTTGATACATTGCAAAGGGAATTATTAGGTTGAATTTCATGCAAAAAACCAAAGAAATTTGGAGGCAAAGAAGCAAAACAAAGTTTGGAATTGCGCTCAACGCACACTCGTAAGGGAAAACAATGTGTTGCAGCACTGCTCCCCATGTATTTTTTCCTTTTTATTTTCACCTTGGACCTTCTAGGGGTGCGTTGGACCTAGGGCAAGGAATTAGAGCCCTAGGGCCCTAAAAAACTTGAAAAATATGCATGAAATCAAAAAATGGGTCCATGAAAATAAACAGAAAGGTTTTAGCTCCTAGCTAGAAGTGACATCTCTTGAAATGATCCACTAGATTGGTTGTAATCAGTTGCAAAAGATTGGGGGAAAAAACACTCAGAACTCACTCTCCAAGAGGTAAATATGAAATGGTAAAAATGTATTACCTTTTGCCTATTTTATTGTCATTTTCATCATTAATTTATTAGTGTTTTGACCTAAATATGACTCAATTTTATCATGAAATAGGTATTTTTAATCTTTTGGTGGTGTTTTGAGCAGGATGACAATTTTTTAATGGATTTGACAATGTCTGGATTGAAACAGGTCATTTTGACCAGAGAGCATACTTTTATCACGTTTTTGGGATCTGTAAACCTACGAAAAAGGAATACACTGGAGTCCCCTTTCAACTCTTTTCAGACTCCCTAAACTTGAAAATATTGTTAAGCACTTGTCTTTTCGAACTCGTTAAAGTAAATGAAAAGACGTTTACTCAGTATAAGTTTAACCCTTTTTTGGACTAAGCTACACTATCTATGAAAAAGGAATACCTTAGTCTAACATGGCTAAGAGGTTTTTTTTTTGTTTTTTTTGTTTTTGTTTTTGTTTTTTTGTTTTTTTTTGTTTTTTTTTTTCCTGCCTTTTCGGACTCAAGAGACTATCTATGAAAAAGAACCTTAGGAGTTTTCCTTTTTTGCCTATTTTTCAAATTCTCTGAACATGAAAAAGGAGTCTAGTTAGACCTTTTTTAAACTCATTAAAACATCAAACAATGATGGACTCGTTGAACATGATGGGACCAAACCACTCCTTCTCAGGGTTCGTTAAACATACTCGGAGGGATTCATCCAAAGGATGAACTTACAAATCAAGCATATGTTATCCTCCTCAAGCTTGTTAAAAAATAAAGAGGTACTGACCAAAAATGGTTAGGTAAATTGGGAAAATGGGATATTCCACCTATTAATGGCAGTGAGTTGCTCTTGAACACGACACTCTTCCACTTCATATTTGTGGTTGTTGGGTTGGGGAATCTACTTAGCTTTTGGTTCATCACACCATTTCAAAGCCTACGTTTTCGCTTTTAGGTCAATTCTTCCAAATCCATTCATTGTCGTTGATGTGTTCAAGAGAAGTCATTCAGTAGATATCTACTACGATAATATTAAGCCTTCATTCTATGTATGCCATTCCTGAACTAGTTGCACATTGATGTCATTTTGTCTTAAATCATGATACCCATTTCGTGTCGTTGATGGGGGATACATCAAGGCCCTCCTGCGATGGGTCGCTTCCTGTTGACATCAGTTAATTGCCTAGGATGTTGACTTATAAACTCTTCTTTCAGTACCTTTAGACTTGCATACATCAATGACAAGTTTCCTTGCTTTCGACAACAAGTTTTCATCATTGGCCTTCGATCAACAAATTATGTGTGGTGTTTGAATTCAACTCATTCATTCACACCATACAAATTGTATTGTTTTACCTTGAGATCCATTAACATTTCAGTGGTTTCTCTCGTGTCTGTTAACGACTTACATCATTGACCGGTAAGTAGATGGTGTCTACCATGTTCAACTTTAGCTCCTTTATTCACATGGTTAGACTCATACATTGGACGATCGAATGAACGAGATAGAAGACCCCAGATCCAGTTTTATCCATCCGGGTTGTGATTTTAGGATTAATACAATATTATAAAGCATGATGGCTATGATCATACAAATAATCATCCAATCATGGGTCCACCCTTTGTCATCAGTTGACATGTCTTCTTTATCATTGTACATCTAACGTTAGCTTATGTGCTGAGCATGGGTATGCCTCCCTCAGCGAAGATATCATGATGAAAATGTATTGTAACAGATGATGATCCGACCAATTGTTCTTGATACGAACTTGTCACAAGGTGAAACACTTCAGTCATCATTTTCCATTTCTGACTTTTCTCTTTAGGGGGAAATCTGTTATAGGCCATTTTGTCACATATGGCCGATAGGCCTACAAATTCGATCAATCAACATCCATGAACACTTTTTCTTCATCCCTACACAAAGCCCTAAGTATGACCCTCTCAAATCCTTGAGTTTCTAACCCTAACTTCTTCATTCTAGTGCTTTTAAGGCCCAACACACCCTGGCCCTTTAGGGACATGCATTCAAAAATAGGTTGCTCAGTTCTGCACCTACTCTGATTAGAGCAAGTTGTCCCTTGTTGGGGGTGCATTGATTCTAGAAATTCGGAAAAAATAAAAAAGAATCCTGAAGCTTCCTCTTCCAAAAGCCTCCAAGAGTTGTTACGACCATTTACCTTGGGTAAGAACTTCGAATCCTATCTCATCCTACCTTGAAGATTTCACCTCTAGCTCATCCTCCCATCAAGAGTGGATCTCAAACCTAGATTGGTAAATGGATAAGAATTCCTAAACTACCATCCTCTCCTATATATTTATGCCATCCACAATCTAGAGGTTGGATTTTGGAGACTAATCATACCCTTATGCTACTGCTTTGGTCATAAGAGATTTATCATTACCATGCATAGGGTGGCTTTGAGGTGTACATTGTGGCAAGCAAGGACAAGTAAACTTGGGGAGATCTTCACAAGATAAACTTCCACTTTTGGTTGTAAAATCTCTCCCTTTCATATTAATACAAAGAGTATATCATTTTCCTATATGTGTTATGTTATGTTTACATTCATATATTTCAATGTTATGTTGATCCATTGAATAGAGTGATTGGATAATGCTACATAGATGTCGCAAATCTTTGACTTGTGCTGATTGTTTGTGTAGGTTCTAATTATAGCGATTGGAGCCATGGTTGGAGCTTACAAGTCAAGAAGACAGAAGAGCTTGTGACAGATCACAAGTATGCATCTTTCCATTCTCCATTTTTTCTAGCGAGAACTTTATAGTCTTTGTTTTCTGTTGTTCTACAATAGGCTACAAAGTCTAGGAAAGATACTTCTTTCCATATTCATAGATTTCGTATAAAGAATATAATATAAAAAAATAATAATAATGCATTTTTAACTGTGAAAAATCTTAAGAGCGCAGTCAAACAGATGACAAGTGAAAACCAACTTTCTGGCATTTGGAATTTCTATAAATGATGTTGTGATTTTTACAGGTGAATTGTCGACACTTGTCAAGTAATAAATTCATCAGTTGCCGATACTTGTTAAGAGAATGGATTCATATTTTGCTTCTAGTTGTCAAGAAAACAACATTATTAGTTTTTAGCACTTGGCACATCAGGCATTGTTAATTGTTGACATTTCCAAAGTTCCAACATCATCAAAATAATGCATGATCTCATTGTTCTATCAAGAATTATGCTAGTTTTATTGCTGACTTAGCGATACATGAGACACCACACGCCAACATCATTATAATGTGCCACGTCATCAACAGTTAATCGTACAAGTTTCGCCTCACTTATGGTTTGATCAACTTAGGTATGAAAATATTTGACATCCATTTATTACTTTGAATTAATACAAGTTATTACTTGCTATCACCTATCCCACCCATGAACATGGCCATTCAAATGTTTAAGTTGTGGGGGGGGGGGCACCACCCTCGATGACTATACCTCACATTTCTCACTATCATACCCAATTAAAACCAAATGTACCCACTCAATTCAATGGAAACATACTAAATTTGGAAAACACATTTATTGGGAATTGGGGAAAATACATTTGTAGAATAGGAGGTTCAGTGATTTGATATGAACCGAAGAATGTGGTTCAATTATAGGGAAACCAAACAGTTTATCAAGCATTTTAGAATGAAATATGGATGGTATATTTCAAAAATTTGCAGGCCTTCGATGCAGGAGTTACATTAGAATTCACTTAGTATTTAGATGATGAGAAGTCTGTAGTCAAATGAATGGTAGTTGTGGTAACAAAAGAAGAAATAACGAGAGTGACAGGGTTTATCAATAGGGAGAACATTGGTTTGCAAGGAGGACATTGTTGGCTAGTGCAACAAAGGAATTCGCTAGGGAAGGTGAACTCCTACAACCATGCGGAAAAGGATATGCACGAGACTACTTATCGTACCTCTAGAAGGTTGTAGCTATTTTTATTTAGAAGTATTTGACATGTGAGGGTCAATACAAGGTAATATTTGTATACCATATGAAATTTTTATTGCACTTACACCATAATAACTTGTTAAACATTCCATATTTTTTGCATAAAACATTACAAAATATGGTTCACAATGTGAAGGTGTGAAGCACCCTGATCCATTATTTTTTTGCTTATAGATGCATTAGAATTACATGAAAAAGAGCACTTAAAAACCATGGAACATAAGAATATAAAATGAAGATAAAAGATACATAATCACGCATGAGATCGAGACACATATATTTGATTACGAAGTTCGTCCAATTTGGACTACATTTTCAGGCCCTACTCAATAGTGGGGAGGCATTCATTCATTAAATGGCATGGAAAGAGAAAAGTACAAGGAGATTTTTACATAAACATCCTTATACTTCAATTCTAGAAGATAGATGGAAAATGGAGAGCCCAGATCTAGAAGCAAATAGCACCACTGCCTTCCTGGTGAAAAATCATGCAAAAACACCTATTCGAATACCCAATTCGGATAATCGGGCCTTCTACACGGTCTTAGAACCTCCTGATTGCTGAGGAACGATTCTAGCCACCTGCTAGGAGCAGGTGCCATTGCTCTGCTCTACAAATATACGCTACTCTCTGCTCTCCCCCCTTCCTATGAGATAAATGGTCCTTTAAATAAGCTGGCCGAATCCCTCAAAACCCGAGCAGTTCTAAACAGATGACAAATATAAGTAGTCGAGAATTTCCAACAGAGATTTCCGGGTCATGAATAGTACAAAGGTAACAAAAATACAAGCATAGAAAACATCCATTGAACAGTCCAACAGACCGTTCGTTTTAAACCTCAAACCAGTGGACAATACAAAGAATCAACGCTTCTCCAAACCGGGCGTCTTTAACAGAAAATCGACGTTTTTCAATCGGTGGAAAAAGGTGTGCCTTTTACATTAAGTGATGAGCAAAAGGTGATAATGGCGGACCCAACAACAATTATAAACTGCAGTATGATATATATCGTATCCGGAGCCCCATCGCAAATCGTAATTGGTGGAGCCATCGACATACAGACCCGAATAGGCGTTCTACGTTAACTATGGACCCGTCGGGATTATTAAATACCATGTATAAAATATCACATCCAAGAACCCCATCGTAATCGTAATCGACACCTTCCCTCAGTGGATATCAATTTCCATACAACTACGATAGTATCGGACCCGTCGAGGTAATAAAATAGAGTGTATAAAAATATCGGGTCTGAAAGTCCCCCATCACAAATCGCAATCGGCAGCGGCTGGGGTGATACTCCATGCTCCCACTATGATTTAAGATGGCGATTTTATCGTATTGCAACCAGGCTTGGTCGGGGGCAGATTCTTAAAACACTTGTTCCTCCTCCAACCTTTGATATACGATATTGCAATCGCAACTGAGATCCTGCCGAGGCTAATTCTTATCCAATGTCTCTTCTGATCTGCGACATGCGATATCACAATCGCAATCGCAATCTTGCCGCGGCCGATTCTCCTTAAGCTGCGACCTCTTCTTCTGCAATATGTGATATGCGAGACCCAATGGTAGCCTGCCACTTCGTGCTTCCCCATTTGTTGAGACTTTTGCAACGTCATCTCCTTCTGCCACCTGGATAAGTCAAACATGATCTTTGACTTGCTCTAACTTCTGCATGTGAACTCTGATTTGAGCGTTGTTCACACCATTGGAATTAGGGTGACGAGCACTTTGATCTGATGCTAGGTTTATCCAGATTCTACCACTTTGAATTTTGAGCCTTTTACCATGCCATTGGTACTTTTTGAAGATCTAGCTGGGTCAATCCTCCTAGATCAATCCTCCTAGGTCCTTCTGGATCACACACCATAGCCACAATTACGAATCATAGGTTAGTTAAGTATCTAGTTCTTGATGCCCTAAGGAATACTTAGAGGACATGGAGGCAATTCTTAGAATTGTTGGATGAGCCAGTGGAGGGGCAACCAGGTGAAGAAGGGATAGGAGAGATAAGTGAGCCTGTGTAGAGTGATGGAGGATTTTGTGATCAGAATGATGACCCTTGGGAAGTTGAAGGTGAATAGGAGCTTGACAAGCCCATTCCACACACTTGGAGGAAAATCAGGGGAACGATGGAATTAACCCTCCAGATGAAGGATCTTGACTGCCTAAAACCGAGGAAACATCAATTGTAATGCTAGCCACTCCTTAGAAGAGGAAGAAGTTCGTTGAAGATTTTGCAGCATTTCTACCATGGAGGAGAATGAGATTGATGTGGATTGAATAAGATAAAATAAATTCTACCACACCCCTAGTATTAAGAAGACGGGATGCCAAGCTTGCTCCATAAGAACCAGGTATTGAGGAAATTGATGAGGAAATTGCTAAGTCATTGATGATATAATGGACACTGTAAATTGTTACCTAAGAAACAACTACAATAAAGGATGATGTGTTGGTCACACAAGAACTCGATGCAAATTTAGAAGCTAATACTGTAGCTGTTACACAAGAACCAGCTACAAAACATCTAACATCATGAAGGATGACTCAAGTATAAAGAAGGAAGTTGAAATTGATGTCATAGTTATTACAAAAGAACCAACTATGGTACAAAGTAATTAAGAATTAGACACTATAGTTGCTCCTCAAGAACTAACTATAGTGGAAAATGATGAAGGGATTGAAATCATAGCTGATCCATAAGAACCAACTACAACAAAAAAATGAAGTGTCAATTACACAAGAAACTAACACGAATGAAGGAAATGACACTATGGCCATTACAAAAGAATCAATCATAAAGGAAAGAGAAGTGGTAGTCACACAAGAACCCAATGTGAGTGAAAAGATTGATGCTATAGCTATGACAAAAGGGCGAAATATAAAAGAAATTATTGACATTGAGGATGTTTTGAATGTTGAAGAAAGTCAGTGCAATAAGAAAAATGTTATGAGTGAAAAAAAAACTTCTGTGCTAATAAGGAAAGTAGTGAGATTGAAAAAGGAAAACCAAAGGTTGAAGCATATGCCATATTAGGGCATTAAAAATCCAATTGAGGACAACAAATTGAATACCCTGAGAAAAAATGAAAAAGAAAGGAAAATAATCCATTTTGCAGGAAGAAATCCTTAGGATATAAAGTCTACGGAGACATTTAAACAAACAAAAATAGAGAACAAGGAAGTTGGAGCTTCCACTCTTGAATATTCCTCCTCTGTATTCTTGTAGGTCGAGTGTGTTAAATGGAAAACACTAGAAATGTCCTACGAGAAGGGCACTATTCTTTTGGAAGAACATAAACAAATTATTAGGGGTATGGAAAGGATAAGATTAGATGATTGATTTCTCTACAAGATGGATAAAAGACAATGTAAAGAGGATTTGGGAAAGTTGCAAGATACACAAAAATAGGTGGAAGAATTAAAGAAAGAGAAGTCGCAGATAGGGTTACTTGTCGAGGAACTATTGAGATATCGACCACCATCTCTAGTGTACATCCTATTTTTATAAGAACAATTTATTTCTTTTAAGATTACAACTATTATTGAAGATAGGCCTTATCATTTTCTATATGAAAAAGCCTTATAGAGGGAATTTTATGAAGTTGATACCTCTACACATCATTCTTTATGTGAATTTTATTTACATGATTTTATTCTTCCATACGAAAGGAATTTCAATCCTACACCCTATATAGGGGACCTTTAGCTGAGGGCCTTTGTGTCCCACCTTGTGCACCAGGTTAAGTGGAAATTTTCTTAGGAGAATGTGGAATGATTTCAGGCTACATGTGAACTAAGGATTAGAGCAAAGCCTGTTAGCGCAAATCATTGAGAAGCATGTCCAAATTATTAATGATATAGCTACTAATTCCCTACAAGGTTCCAGCAAGAGATGGGAGCTATCTACATTGGCTATTAAAACTAGAGAGCCTTTTGGGTATCCAAATATTTTTGGATCGATAGGGCTCTTGAATATATATTTACAATGTAAAGAACAAAGGGAATCCCACTGGATAGGCTTGAAATTTCATTTTCCTTTGTTTTGGCTGGCCAATGTATGAGATGAAAGAGATAGAGCAATTTTGGGGAGAAAATGTTAGGATGTCAACATAGTTTAGGGCACCACGAGAAGATACACAAGAGGCTTATCAACTCAACACTTTTCATGAAACATATTCATGGGAAAATAAGGACCTCAATTGAAGTTTGTTGCATCGAGACATGCAATAGATCAAGTTGGGGGGAGATGTTGAGCCCATGAATTGCACCCTTTGTTATCCATTTACCTTGTCTTGAAACTATCTTAATTTCCCAATGCTACCCTTTTACTGATGATATTTTGTTTATAATTCATATTCTTTTGACCAAGGAATTATATTGTCTACAAATCATATTATTCAAGTGATAATTTAGGATCATTAAGTAGTTTCCACCTAGTTTTTGATTACTTATGTGATGGTTTGGAAAAGTGCATTTGATTGCTTGTGGATGCTCAAAGGATGGACATCATCACATGATCTCTTTTGGTGTGTTGTTACTTCTGATGCTATTACTTTGAAAACCAAGATATATCATTCCTACAATTTCATTGGAACTTGAGGATATGGTCTTTGACTGATGCTAAAGAAGGAAATGAGTGAAAAGAGCTAGCTTGATTATAGATAGAGTCCAAAGTTGTTATGATAATTTGGGAAGTAATGTAATGAGTTATATTTTGAACCACTAATGTAACAACATAGATATAAATCACATATTTTTTCCTTAATATGTATTATTTAGTTTTAGCATTCCGTTGGGTTACTATTCATCAATTTGTATAAATTAAGGGACCTTCGGGGTTGCCCAGTTGTTGAACAATTAGTAAGAGACAAGGGATTGTATCAGCAAATAGAATGCAATTTTGTTACTGTTATATTGCTTTTCTATCTAATATAGCATGCCATTTTCCATCTTCTGAAGTATCAATTTGTGAGTAATCCTTCGCAACGTTGTTGGTGAAGGAGGCCCCCACTTCACTAGTTAGGTGCTGCAGTTCTATTTATTAATTAGATTTATTATAGAAATTTGATAATCTCTTTATGCTTTGATTGTGAGAAGTTGTTAATTATCAACAATTGGTACTTGCACCTATTACCTTGAGGAGGTTGATTTTTTGGAGTTATAATTATGTTGCATTGATTGTTTTGGTGGGTGATTTGTTTATTTTTAATGGTAGAATGATTAAAATGTTGTTACTTGCAGGGTGGATTGAGCACTTTTATTCACATATTATTTTATTTCTTACTTCTTGCAGAATTGTTCACTTCATCTTACTTGTGAAATGATTTAATTGATGTTATCTACTTCTTGTTACTTGTAGTGTGATTCAATTGGCGTTGTTTACTTACTAATTGTTACTTGCAACATAGCTTAATTTGCATAGTGGTTTCATTATTACTTTTGTAGAAGTAGCTCAGTTTATGTTACTTGCAGAGATTGGTTTGTTATTAAGATAGGACTCTATTCTACATGTTATTATTTTTTAGGACTCTTTTATAGAATGAATGTCAATTTCCTTTTCAGCATGAGTTTAGGATTGATTGAAGCTTTGGTTCTAATTTATGGAGTGAGATGAATTGCATTGAGTTCCTATCTTCGATTTTTTAAGTGTGATTTTAATCTAAAAGCGATTGTTTTCTAGCTACATGACCATTAGAACCACCAACATTAAAGAGGGATTTTAGGCTTGCATATAATTTGCATGTAGCCTTGAAATAAGAGACGACCCCTAGACTGACAGTTAAATGTGTGGTGTTGTAGTTTTCCTAGACACAAATTTGCAATAGTTGACAATAAGCTCACAAGATGTAACGACTCCGGGTTAAAAATCCATGTAATAAAGTTAATAAAGGAAAAATAATAACGAAGATCATGGGACACTTATTCCAAGGTGAATGTTGGGAAAAACATCATAGTGTGGGTGTTCATTTGATTTATTATGGGTAAGGGAAATTGGAAAAGGCAATGACAAAATAAAGGAAATTAGGAGAAAAGGAAGGTGGAAGGTCACATGTTTCATGTGAGGAGGAAAATGAAGGAAAAATAATGGAAATTGAAGAAAATAGAGGCCTCATTAATAAAAAGGCTTTTGAGGATCAGTTCACAGCCTTTTGTTAATTCAATTTTGGAGCTCTATTTCTATTCTTTCTACTCTCTTATACTCTTGGACACTTAGATCATTCTTGGAGCACTCTAGCATTAGAGGAAGGAAGGAAAAGGAAGGACAAGAAACCAAAGGGAAGTCAAGATCAAGCAAGGAAGAGTCAAATCAAGTCACTACATCGATATTACTTGCAGGTATTGAGTTGCATGTATGATTTCCTTGCTAGTTTTGGCATGCATGGTAGATGCATGTGTGTTTTGGGTTCTCTTGTTGTCTTTGGCGTGGGTCTTTCTAGGTGTGACAGTGGATTTTAGCCTTGCCTTGCCAATTCTGGATAACCATGGTGTGATGGGGTTTCTCTTATTTGGTTGAGATAGATTGTTGGATGGTTTTGAAACTGAGTGGGGTGGTCTTAGGAAAAATCACAAGGCCTAGGAATCTCTAGAATGGTAATGGTGGGATACATGGTAAATCCTAGTTTTGAATGCTCTCGTTGGGCGTAGGAATCCCTTGAACCGCAATGACAGGATACATGATAAATCCTAGAGAGTGGAGCCTTGTTGGGCCTAGGAATCCCTTGAACGGTAATGGCAGGACACACGGTAAAGACTAGAGGTGGAGATAGACAAATTCCTCATGGTCTAGGTGGAGAGATTTGGAGCCATCCATGCTTGTTTAGGGCATTGTGATCCCTTGACTAGTATATGCCGAGATTGTGGTAAATCCTGTAATGTATGTTTATTGTTTGGGCCTAGGAATACCTTGGTGGGATAGTACATGGTAAAGCTGTTAGAAAATTATATATTACAGAGCAACATAACACATAAAATGTATTGCAAAAATACAAACATAGAAAACACATAAAACAAGAGAGACACGGATATATGTGGTTCACCCAATTTCGGCAACGTCCACAGAGAAACAACCAGTCCTTCCTTTTATATTATCCAGCAAACTGAAGAGATACAACCTACAATAGATCCATTATAATTCCCTCTTTTCTCTCACACAATCTCCTCTCTCTTTCTCACTTAGAATACAGATCTACATAGACACAATACAATTCCCTCATATATAGAGAGGGGTTGCCTTCTAGGGGAAAAAACCCTAAATTAAACATAACTTCTACCATAAGATCTCCACCTAATGAACGACCTAGATTGACTACGAAATTACAACATTTTATAAGGGAATTTTGCAACATTTTACAAGGCATCTGCCCCCCCTTGGACCCCCCCTGCAACGTATATTTTACAGGCGGCGTTGCTGCCACATTACGAACTAGGGTCCAATGTGGCGATACCTCTAAATGAAGAGGATAATTAGGCTCCACACCCAACAAAATCTTGAGGAATCCTTGATTGGTTATGTTGTGAGTCCCACATTCATGATTGGAATATGACACGGGGGTGATTGGCTGAAAGAAATATTTGGTTCAACCCAATCTATGGTCGGGTAGTACGCGGAAGTCCCTAACTTGGTTGGATTTTGCATATGTTAATAAGAGATATTTTCCGTTTGTGTATTATGTGCAAATGTGCTTGTTATTATGTGATTATAATGCTTGTTCTATCATTGTTGATCTATTGGTTTTATGTTGGTTATAAGCATGCTTTATGACAAAATTGAGTTATGGATATCATTGTGTTTTGATTAGTAAATGAATGGCTAATGAATGTATGACCTAATATATGATAATGCAACTATTATGAGAGGGCACCAATCCTTCTTGGCGAATCTTAGATAAGTATGAGACCCCTATGTTCAGATATGTTGTTATGACCTATAGATTAAATGTTCATGATGTGTTTGGCAGAATGTATGTCATGGATAGGCCTTGTTACGTCAGGTCCTTGTTCAATTTTTGCATTAGAGGCATTTTTATCTTGTTAATTTTCATTTATGGAAGTTTCATTAAATTCTGGGTAGAGGTTTGAGTCCTAGCCCTGAATACGTGGTCGCTGGCACAAAACTGCCTAAAAAAGACCACAGTCGCATGGAGGCCTTATTCTGGAAGAGACTCGAGGGTCTCATTCACATAGAAGGCTTTTCATGGGAGCGACTGGGGGTGTAGTTTATAAAAACATCAAGTGCTCTCAAGGGTTGAACACTTGGAGGGGTTGATTTGCTCCTGAAGGTTATGTATCTCACGAGGAAGGCCAGTTTGGTTTTGTTTAGTCAATTCCACTTCCTTAAATATACTTGGAGAGTTGAATCATATCATAGTAACTCTTTGTCACATGTTTACCCTTGTGGACTAGTTATCTTGGGTAAATGTGGGAGGAGGGTGTTACATAGGACCATTTTTACCAGTGGGGCCTAGTTTGGAAAATCAAGGTCTAAAACCTTCCAGGAGTAGTTTGAGGCATCAAACAACATTTTATGGGGGTAAAAAATTTTCACTTAAGAATTTCCCCTTTTGTTGCTGTTCTAGACAAAGATATTTCCAACAGTGCAATAATCACTTCAATCGAAGTTTGTGTGCAAAAGTTATGCAACTTGGAAGTTGACCTTCCTACTTTACCACCATGATTCGAGAGCATGCCATGTCAACCCCCATTATTCATGGAAAAATGGTTGGGCACATTAACATGATGAAGAATAATCTAGGAAATTCCATATTTTAGATCTAGTTATGATTTGAAGGAGTCAAACCTAACCACTAGTAGGTTACTTGGTTGTGTTATAACCAGGCCACTAGGAGGGAAAGGGGTTCCATTCTATTTGATTGAATTTTGTTCCATAGATGAGAAGAGTAGCCAAGAGTGCATAGGGGGAGATAAAATAGAGAGGAATAGTGCACTGTAGCAGAACATAGATAGGCCTTACTTCTTTGTACTTGGATCCATTTTCCATTCAGAGAATGAGCGCAAAGTGGCCTCACCTTCCAGTGCGATTTTCTCCCAAAAGAGTTTCCCAAGATATATCTTATGTCAATTGTGGTTTGTGATTTTTTATTCCATTGTTATTTATTTTCTACATAATTATAATTTTCATGCATACACATTAAACGATAACTTGTAGATCCAAAAATATACAAAGAAATAAAACTTCACTGTGAATATTTTAGATTTTCTAACATATTTTAGTAGATTTTTTGTGATGAATTGTCTAGTGGAATATCCATGGTAGTTTACAGATCATATTAATATGAAAATAAGTTTATTTGGGTATATTTTGGGAAGTTAGATGGGATCTGATTTGGTTAAGCTGAAAATGACAAATCCCTAGTCATGGTCGACGAATAACCCTCATGATCCCATAGAGGAGAGATTTTCATGGCTGGAAGCACAAGTTGTAGACATAAACCATAATGTCAACCTCCTCATGATGAACCTGACTAACAATATTGGGCTGTATGGAGAATATGGAGGCTCTAACACAAAGGTTTGATTAGAGGGGAAATCAAGAGATTAGGTAGAAATAGAGAAGGAGTCGAAGAAATAACCCAAAAAACATCAACCTGGTTCAAGTACCATGAACCATTCACATTCCCTATTCAAAATGGAAGTGAAGATCAAAATCAAGAATAATCAAGGTGATATTGATGCTTTGAAGTTAAATAACTAGTTGCAGTAATTAAAAGTTTATTTTAGTGTTCATCATATATAGGAAAACAAAAAGATTTCATTTTCTCAGCTAAAGTTAGAGGGCCATGCTCTGACTTGGTGGGAAAGCCACATATATACCTTAAGGCTGGAGGGAGATCCTCCAATGACTAAGTGGGAGGATTTCAAAACCCCAATAAAATCACAATTTTACCTTATTGGGTATGTAAAGAACTAGTGGATGTGGTGGAATTACTTCATGTAGAAGTAGGGTAGAGTGTATAGGAGTACACCATAGAGTTAAGAAAGATGAAAATATTACTATGTATCTCTCCAAAGAACCCAATCATACTCCTAAATTATTTGGGCGATATACATATCCATTTGTAGAAGCAGGCGATGCTGTTTATGCCTAGATCGATAGACAAGGCTTGTGAAAACATAGTATCTCGAGAACATAGGCCAGAAGAAAAGGTAACCCAATGGGTTAAAGTAAAAAGAGCACCAAGATGCTTGTAAATAGGGACAGAAGAAGTTCAAAGGGGAAAATGATACAAATACAATGGTGACAATACAATAGTGCAAAGATCCCAACAACCACTAAAACCACTATAACATTGATGGTCATATAGAGGAGAAGTGTTGGAAGTTGCATCCAAAGCTTAACCAAAATAAAAATAAGAAAGAACCTCATGGCCACTAGTTCAAGCAGCTAGGTTGAAAGAAACTCGGATGTAGATGAGAAGATCATCTATACATTAGTGTAGAAGGAGGTGAATTTGAGTACTCTTCATTAATAGGAGCTGAATGAAAATATAAGATATTCCATATAAATATATAGGTAAAAAAGAAAAATATTGATGCTCTCTTCGACTCGGGATCATAGGTGAATCTCATTGTAGTAGAGTTGGTAAACAAATTGGGATTGAAAATTTGTGATTATCCAAGCCCACATCCATAGGGATGGGTAAATAAGGATGCAGAAATAAAGGTAACCAAATAGTGCAAAGTTATATTTGTTATCAGTGTTAATTTTATTGATGAAGTAGAACTAGATGTGGTCACCCTTTAACGTATGTGGAGTGGAGTTTAAAATTCCTTATATGTACATGCAAGATGAAATATTTAAGTGAAGATCCAATCAATATTTCCGCATGAAGGATTGAAATCCTTAACCATAAATGTGCACAAGAGCAAGTCCAAAATTTCACTAGTATGTTCCAATCGAGCCAACAATTTGACTAGTTATAGAAAGAAGTATGTTTTATTGTTTTCAAGGGAAAATAAATTTGTAGAAGAGTTGGTAGGAGAAAATGTATCCATGGAGGAGTGTACTAAGAGAAAAAAAAAACAACTGGAAGAGTTTCTACAAGCATACAAGGACATGTTTTAGGATCCTAATGAGATACCACCCAAGTGGGAAATCGAAAAGGAGATTCAACTATTTCTAGACTCCCCATTGTGAAACATTGGGTTGTACAGATAGTCCATTATAGAAGCAAGTGAGGTGAAAAATTAGTTTCAAAAGCTACTAAAACACGGTTTCATTCGACTGAGTACATCACCATTTGGGTCACCCATCATCATTGTGCCAAAGAAGGACGAGACTTGGAAGATGTGTATAGATTACATGGCGTTAAAAAAAATTGCATTCAAGAACATGTACCCCCTGCCCAGGATCGATAATCTACTAGATAAGTTGTAGCAAGTGAAATACTTCACCAAGATGGACTTAAAATATTATCACTAGGTTTGAGTTAGAGAAGCATATACCTAGAAGACTTCCTTCAAAGCTAGGCAAGGTTTGTAGAGTGGTTAGTCATGCCATTTGGCCTATGAAATGCACTAGCTACTTTTATGAGGTAAATGAATGACATAGTGCACCCTTTTATAGATTAATTTATTATTGTCTATTTGGATATATTAGTATACAATGCTACCCGGGAGGAGCACATCTCACATTTGACATAGGTGATAGAGACATTAAAGAAGCACCAACTACTAGTAAATATGAAGAAGTGTGAGTTTGCAAAACAATATTTGGCGTATATTTGGTGTGTCATAGGTGGAGGAGAGTTGAATATTGATCCTACCAAGATGGAGGCTATCATGAAGTGATCAGTTCCTATTAATGTTTCTGAGGTGAAGAATTTCTTTGGGGTAGAATAATAATCAAGGAAATTCATAGCCTCAATTTTAGTAGTAGCAACACCACTCCACACTATGACAACAAGGGGTAAGAGTTCTCAGTGGGGAATGGGTTAGTAGAGGGCCTTTTAGGAGTTAAAGAAGAATAAAAATCAAGCACCAGTTATGGAATTACCAAACTCGCAACATTCCTTCAAAGTGGAGATAGATGCTAGTGGGTAAGCTATGGGAACAACCTTGATGTGGGGACGAAGGCTTGCATGCTACTATTTCGACATATTTCATGGGGTATTTCTTAACTACCCTACCTACGACAAGGATCTATATTCCCTAGGACAAGATGTGAAGAAGTGGAAACACCTTTTGATGGGAAAGGGATAGTAATCCACATAGATCACCAAACAATACAATACTTGTAGGCACAAAATAAGCTACAACAAACCAGGTATTAATTAGAAGTGGATTGGGATTTTACAAAAAATTCATTTAGTGATCAAGTACAAAAAGGGTAGCATAAACAAGTTGGTTGAGATTCTTTCAAGGCAATCCACATAAAATATCACAACTTTGGGAATGTTTACGAACATGGAACCATTCACCCATGATGCATACAAAGAGGCATATTCATAGGAATACGACTTCAAGGAGGTGTTTCAGTAGTTGTAGATCCATATTTATGTGCACGATGGTGATAAAATAATTGAATACCATCTCTAATATTAGTTACTCTACAACTCTACAAGTTGGATAAGTTGTGTACTTTTAAAGGTGAGAAATTACAGCTAATTAGAGAGGGTCACACCTCCAAGGTTGCTAGGCACTTTGGTGTAGGGAATACAAAGGATAACTTGTAGAGGTATGTGTATTGGCCCAAGATGTAAGAACAAATGGCTAGGTTCAAAATATGAACATGATGCATGATTTATTGTACCAACAAGCCTAGTAACAAGAAATATGGTCTATAACATTCCTTACTTGTACCCACTTTTCCTTGGGAAAAAAATTGCATGGACTTTGTGGGAGTTTTACCGAAAAATGAGAAGCAACAATATTACCTATTTGTGGTAGTTGATAGCTTCAAAACAATGTGTGTTATAGTGCCCTATAAAAACACCATCAGTGGGTAAGAAGCCGTGAACTTGTTCTTTAGATAGGTCTAGGTGCACTAAGGCCAGATACCAAGGAGCATCATTTTAAATAGGGATAAAATATTTATCAATGTGTTTTGGAATAAATTCAGTGGGAGAATATTCACACAAAGATCAAGCGGTCTACAGCATTCCATCCACAGACAGATGGGCATATAGAAGTAGTCAACATGACCTTGGTATAACTTTTGAGGGGTTACAAACAAAATCATCTGAAGGTTTGGGATGTAAATCTGGTATATATTCAACACTATTATAATATAGTAGTCCACACTTCTACTGGTAAGTCCTCGTTTTAATCTTATTTTGGATATTTTCCACTTTCACCTTTGGATATTGCATATGGGAAGCAAGGATGAGAGCATAGAACAAAGTAGTTCTTTGAGGTGGGGGAAAAAGTATGGTTATAGTTGAAAAAGAAGTAGCTATAAGGTCCTACCAAGAAAATCAAGGCTATGAGATATAGTCCCTTTGACATACTAGAAAATGTGGGAGATAATGTTATAGAATCAATCTACCCCCAAAAATGTACATTTACTTAGTGGTGACTGTAGAGAATCTGAAACTTTATGAGCCTTCCATGCTAGTTTAGTAAGAGGAACAGGTCCTACCTTCTTTAGATGATTTGGCACTAGAAGATCAAGTAGAGTTGACAAAGGATACAATTTTACAGAAGAGGTCTAGAACTATAAGATAGGGGTATCGTGATATTTGGTAGATTGGGTTGAAAGGACAACTTCTAGGGAAAGCTAAATGGTACACCTAAGCGAAGCTGGAGGAAAAATTTCCTCACCTCATTTAGTATAATATCTTGGGGAAAAAGCCTTAAAAAATGAGGAGGTATGATTTTAATTGGATCATTGTGTTGTTTTTCATCTATATCGATGCTTTTAGAGTGGAAAAAGTGGAGGAGTCAACTTATAAGACCATTTTTACTTGTGAGACCTAGTTTGGAAAATTGAGGTCTGAAACATTTTGGGAGAAATTCAAGGCATCTATTGATATTTATTGGGGGTAAAAAATTATCTCTTAAGTGTGACACCTTTTTTTTATATTCTACACAAGGATACATTTCCAATGACACAAGAATCACCTCAATAAGAGTCAGTATGTAAAATTTATTCCACTGAGAAGTTGACCTTCCTGTTTTCACCATCGTAATTTGAAACAATGCCATGCTAGCCCCCATTATTCATGGAAACAGGTCTCTCTATGTGATCATGATGAATAAGAATCTAGAAGATCCATATTGTAACTCTATTTAAGAGTTTACGGAGTCAAACCTAACCGCTAGTAGGTTATCTAGTTGTGTTATAACTAGGCCATAAGGAGAAAAATGGGTTCCATTCTATTTGAGTGCATTTTGTTCCATAGATGAGTGAAGTAGCCAGGAGGTGATAGGGAGAGAGAAAAAAAAGAAGATTAGTGAATTGTAGTAGGCCACATGACACATGTATCACTTCTTTGTACTTGCATCTATTTTCCATTAAAAGAAAGAGCGTAGAGCGACCTCACCCTCTAGTTGGGTTTTATCCCAAAAGGGTTTCCCAGGATATATCTTATGTCAATTGTCATTTGTGATTTTTATTTCAATGTTCTTTATTTTCTACATAATTATAATTTTCATACATATGCAATAAATAATAATTTATAGATCCATAAATCTAAGGAGAAATAAGCCCTCATAGTGTAGATCTCAAATTTTCTAATATATTTTAGTAAATATGTTGGGTAGAATTATCCAATGGAATATCCTTAGCAGTTTGTATATCACTAGAGGAAAGGAAAAACAACAAAATTTGGATCACGAGGCTGGTGAACACTGCATGTGCTCCTGAATTGTTCGACTTCAGAAAAGTGCTTTATCTCTATGCTAGACATTTCAACCTGAAGACTAGGACTATCAAGCTTGGCGTAGAAAAATATCCAATTCCCATGAATCCTAGGAACTTCAGGAAAATTCTTAATTTTATAGAGCTCACCAAGAAACTCAGCTTATCTAAAGCCTTCTTACCACACTCAACACCAACCTTGCCCAATATTCTTTTATTGATATCTCTATATTTGTAGAGCCATACAAAGATATCTCATAGATTTTTGCATGATTGATGGGATGGGAAACAACATCAACTATTCCTAGGTCAATTTTGTATGTATTATATTATTATTTTAAGAGATATGTCATCTTGGAAGAGGTCATCTCTAATGAGAATTCCTTTCAGCTAGTAATTTTTTTTAAGACGATATTTTTTTATGATTACTTATCTAGTTATGGTTCTTGTCTCATGACATACTTCCCATGGATTACGTCATAAAAACAATTTAAATCCAGATGTGGAGCCAATACAATTATGGGTGTCCTGTATTATGGAAGCATAAGGATCCATTTAATTTTTGTAAAATTTAAGATTTATTTGTTAAAGAGGTCAATTATATGCTCACCAAGTGAGAGCCTAAGAGGATTTATACTGAAGCACAGGCTTTCCTATGGGGAAAGTGAATACATGAGGAGAGAGAAGTGTTATCACCTATAAAGTGATCACCTAGCCATTTTCCACTAGGATGATTGAAATACACTATATAGTATGAGTTTTACACATAAAACCCCACTTTCACGTTAGGAAATAATTTAGGGAACTACTTTTTTTAAAATTATTTATGTTTACCCACTTGAGAATACCCGTAAATTCATTTAATTATTTTCATTTTATTTTTATATTTACCCATTTAGTGAAAATAATTAAAATTATTTTCACTCATCCATAGGAATAATTAAATAAATCATTATTTATTTATTATTCCTTAATCATTTAACTTCTCTGCCTTGAAATAATTATTACTTTAACCATTTATATTAATTAACTCAATTAATCATTATTTTTTGAGTTAGTTCACTAAATAAAGATTTTTTACTATTTCATTAATCTTTTCCTCTCCTAAATATAATAAAATATTCCTAATGGTTAGATCTTGATTTGGTCTAATAATATTTTATTATTTGACTAGATCTAAATCTATCCTAGCATTTTATTATAAATGGAGAGGTTTTTCCCTCACTCTCTACACATGATCATCTTATCGTCGTCATTATCATCTCAAACCTTTTGAGCTCCCATTTTGAGTTCAAGCACCTTCTTTCTATTTTTTCCCATTTGAAAAGGAGAAGAGAGAAAATAGCCTGCAACAATGAAGGAAACACTAAGAACCCTCCCATGAGGAGGACATATGAGCCTAAAGTCTTGCTAGTCTTGCTCCACCAGGTGTAATAATTTTCTTATTACTAAAATTCATCTTTTTCATTGAGTATATTTGTGGTTTTTATCTTGCATTTCAGTTTCTGTAATCACCTTTTGCAAGGTTTCTAGCTAATTATTTTTGCAAATATTAAGTTGTCAGCTGAAGACTATGGAGTATTTGTTTCTTTTTCTTTCTTTATTTGGTTGTTAGGGCTATCTGTCACCAATAGCTAAAGTGGATATTTTTAGTACACCTTCTAGAAATTTCCAAACTAACAAATGGTGACTCCATTGGGTCTTTAGTCATCAACAAATGACGACTCCACTGTGTTGACTCAGATCCCTGGTGATTTCATTTTTGTTTCAATTTTATCTTTTTTCCTTCTTTCTATTTTTATATCTACAGTGGATTTTGGAAAAATCTTTGTGTTTATGTGCTTTCACTTCTTTTTTGCAGGTCACAGGTACTAGCGAAGCAAGAGACGACAATTTCTATTAGATATCTATGAAGCAGGAGTATTGATAGCATAATACACTTTTCTAGAGTTTTTTTGCATCAGCCAATGCAATTTTTCGGTTGGAAATTGTGTTATAACGCATGAACCAAGTTTGTAATTGCATTATCAATTTTTTCAACCTTCTGTAATTTTTTATATTTTTCCTGAGTCTAGGTTTTATTTATCTGTGGGGGCGGGGTGGGTGAGGGGGTATTCCTCTGTTCTTGTTTAGTTCATTAGGCCTTAATACTCTTGGATTTCTTCTCTTTAGGAGGAAAGGAAAAAATCCCCTTGAGGTTTGAAGTACACCTCCGCCACTTGATAGAGGGTTCGTTGAGTTGGGTAGTCTAGTGTTCAGAACATGTAGCCACTGTTTTTCAATATAATAAAACTTTTGTTTTCATAACTTAAAAGCCTTAGTATCATCACTTTTGATTCCCTTTGAACCTTGTGTTACACCATTCTTCTAGGGTCTTTCTAGGTGTCCTCCGATATCTGGTTTATTTGCTATTATTTTCCAACAAATAGATAATCTTATTTGTTGTTGTTTGCTGCATCAATCCAATAGCATAGAACTTAGATCCCAACCACACTTGGTTTTTGATCTCTTGGTCCCTTTTTTCTTTGTGTTTCTTTCCTTTTCATAGTATTTGTGTGCTTCTTCATAGCCTCTTGGGTGGGAAATAGCTTGTTCAATTTATTATTTTCTTGTTGTTCATTTTTAATATAGATTATAGTTTTGTGCTTTATTTTCCAACAACACATGGAATTTGAAAACATTCTCCAAGTAACCCATTGAAACACACTCTTACATGCACATTTGCACACCTAAAGCAAAAATTCACTTGGTTTTTGCTGCCAAACCAAGACTCTTAAACATTCACATTAATAACTTAACAACACACATAGATTTAAGCCCACTTTGGCACCAGGGCCAAAAGAATATATTAGTTAAGGAGGATCAGTGGAATAGGCTTCCAATAAACCCATCAATCGTTTACATTGAAAAATAGAAGTTGTCCATTTAGGGAGATTTAAAATCCTCCACAATACCATGATAAAAACCAGAGTGAGACATAAACCCGTTTAAGAGGGGGTTAAGCTTAGTTCATAGTGCTTGTGGTTTTCCTTGAGGCTACCCAACTCTTGGTAGGGAATTTGGAGCCAGGGCTAACTACCCGGAAGCTAAAGGTTTGATCACCCTTGTGGGATGAATGTAACTTAGTGTCCATTCTTAGGATAAACACCCTATAGGTGGTGGTTATGGTTAACAACCATCCCTCTACCCTACCTTCCCCTCAACCCCTCTGCTTGTGGACTTGAGACCCCGCAAGTAAGATGTTGTTTGGAAGGTCATCAGAAACATAACACAAGGACTTTTTTTAGGCGTATATAACCTTTGGGCTAGGAGTCATTCATCTCTTTATAGGACTAGCTTGTTTGAATTAGAGTAGTAGTGCATTATAGTTAGATTGCACTTTGCACCACTTCACTAGGTGTTTTCTTGCTATATGTTATTATTTTTCTTCAAAACTTATCCTTTAGCCTTCAGTGCTTATCTTGTCTTGACATCATTGCGCCCCTTAGGAGTTTGTTGAAAAGACTTCGTGGTCTTCACCTTTAGTTTCTGTTAGGACATCCCTTAACACCTGCTAGACGAGTAAGGGTCCCTCTCCCTAGTCCATCTTCAAATTCTAGTCTTTCTGATTCCTCTAGTTCATCCTCTGATTCTGATTCCTCTCAGTCCCGAGCAGCTACATGTTAGGTGCCAACATTGGTAGTAATAGTGATCCCAATGTCGGCACTTATAACAGATGAAATGATGACATTAACGCTGGCAATACTCAGGGTCTTAAAGGTAACATTGGTACCTCCCAAGGAATGGCTCCTACCCAACCATTTCTCCCTTATATGGTCAGTTTAAGTCTTCCTGATCTAAGCCACTCATTAATGATCCTCTTCACCATGACTGAAATTAGTCGCCCATTGTAACCAAGATTCCTTTATATATACCCAAATTTGAAGGGAACTCCGGAGAGGATCTCATGAACCATGTTTTTTCATTTCATATGTGGTGTTCCTCTAACTCCATCACTGAGGATTCCATTTGTCTATGCCTATTTCAATGCACCCTCATAAGAGCTGTCACAAAGTGGTATGTACTGGACCAACCTTATGCATCTCATTCGACATTCATGATTCTCTCCAATGCCTTTTTGTGCTACTTATAGTTACCTATCCATTATGATACTGGTACTGAACTCTTAGCCTCATTCCGACAAACTTCTTCCACGTCCTTTCCGACCATGTCTAGGAATGGCATAGAAGGTGAAGCCCATGTAAAGGTATGGAATTTGAAGATCACATCTCCATGGATTGGTTCTTGCGAACACTCCTTTCTCCCAATGGTAAAGATGTCACATCACATTTCCCTCAAACTGAGGAAGAAGCTCTCCAAATAGCTTTGAAGTTTGACCTGATTTATGCCTAATCGGGTTATGTCTATATCTTTCTCCGTGACCTTCCTAGGCTTGATGCTTCTTATGCGATGAGGGAATCTCATGTCGTTGATGGTGTTATTGAATATTTATCTTACCCTGAACCTTCCCCATATCTGCAAGGATCTATGGGTTATGGCCAACCTCATGGGGGGCCCAGTTCCACTTACAGTTATCCCCCCCCCCTCAATCCTTTGTGAGTTAACTCTTACCAAGACATGAGTACATCTTATACATTTTCCCATCCACACAGTCGATTTCAAGGCTAATTGTTACTCAACATGGTTCCCAACATGTTGCCACAAATCCATATTATTCTTATGCATCGCCTAGTGCTCTAGCCTTGATGGCACCAACACCCCAGCCTTCCATGTCTCAATCCTATGCCGCAACAACTGTTGCCTCAATAAGGCCACATATATGCTCAACAGAATATTCCTCCTCCCCATAACCCTAACAAGAAGAACAAGGGGAAAGTTAACCAAGTCAAACAATCTTAGGGAAACCAAGGCAACCAAGGTCGTCAACCTAATGCCAAAAAGGTTGATCAGTCTAATACCATAACCCATCAATAGGGCGGAAAACCCATGTAGAAAAAGGTCCTTCGAACCAATAAACCTTGTGCTTGTTGTGGTACCTATGGAAACTATACTCATGGCTATCCCCTTCTCCCTTAGACGTGTAAAGCATGGGAAGATCAAGAAGATGACTCTAGAGGGAAGCAACCTATGGATCCATCCACACCTCCTTCACGCAGTTGACAATGCTTACAAACCCCTTCCCTCAACAAGGATATATGGCCTCCAAAACTGGACATAATCCTCCACCTCCTCCCTCTCATTAACTAGGGAATGGGTCTTACTAAATCCTTATGATGAATTCCGAAGAAGTCAACCTCTAGACATAGTTGTGCCAATATGAAAAACCTACTAAAAAGTCAGCCACCAATGTGCAACCTGACGTTTACATAGAGACTCTTTAACCACCCAATAATATGTTACAGATCCCTCCACCTAAGGTAGAGGTTCCATCAAAGATTACCAAAGGTCTATTACGTCGAAATGCTACCAATTCCTGTGTTGTCCATACCTATAGCATAATATATGACTTAGCGTAATCTCCTATTGTTATGTCAATGCTTAAATTTCTCCATATGTTCCCATCTCAATAAAAATATCAACTATCTGCTTTAGGCATTGTGGACCCTTCCCATGATCGCATGATCTTTTTTTACATTAACATTGTAGATCATCTTCAACTTCCTCGTTTTGTTTCCTTTCAGATATCAGTCTCCATCAAGAATTTTATTGTCCAATGGTATACCATTGATGAAGGCACATCCACTTGTGTGATGTTTTCTACTTTCTAGAAGCGACTTGGTTCCCCCGACCTTTCACCATCCACTATCACTCTTCATGCATACAAAGGTTTCCCTTCGCAACCTGTTAATATATATCATAATTGTCCCATCACCGTTGCTGGAAAAGAGGTCAATGTCGACGTTGAATTCATTGATGTGCCTCTTGATTATAACATCTTTCTTGGTCATAGTTTCATGTATGCTATGAAAGCACTCACATCCTCTGTCTTTCACACCATGAGATTCCCTCACAATGGGAATATAGTCATCATCGATTAATTAAATTACGAAAATCCTCAATATTATACATTCCCCAGAATGTCATTCCTTCGATGGAAGGTAACAATTCCATGCCTTCTTTAACCGAGACTAGCCTAGGAGTTTACAAAGATTCCCCATTTCTTGGGGCTTATTATGGCTCACTTCATATTCCCACTGAACCTAGTTCATCCAATGTTTGCATGCTCTAAGCATCATGGACCGC
The DNA here is from genome assembly GCA_031772625.1 of Pinus tabuliformis. Lineage (NCBI taxonomy): Eukaryota > Viridiplantae > Streptophyta > Pinopsida > Pinales > Pinaceae > Pinus > Pinus tabuliformis. Next base: position 526,267,605 of record CM062809.1, on the reverse strand, counting down.
CAAAAAATATTCTGGTATGCCTCCCCAGTATCCAACTTTGCCAACAACCTACTGTTCAATACTCAACTAGTACCTCAAAGGGATTTCCTTCTAGACACCATCCATTTGGTCAAATAAATTTCCTATTCCTGCCAATAGGAATATTTTCTGCTCCTATGATGGCTATGTTGAGTCTCCCTAACATGAATTTGTGGATCCAAGTTTGGTACATTGATCCTCATGTAAACACTCCACCTAATGAACTCAAACCTTACATGGCTTTGACACTGGTACAACTGGTTCCCACCACCCCTACCACTGCTTTAATTCCAATGAAATCTTAGCAGGATTCCACTCCTATTGTGAAAACACTTGGTGAGGGTGGCAAAGCCTAGAAAAAGGGGGGAAAATATAAGAAAACCAAAATGGTGGCCACTCCACCCACATCACTTAAGTCTCCTCCTTCATGTGCTTTGTGCGATGTTCATGGCCATGCCACTAACGATTTCCTTACTCTTCCCTGTTTAAAGAGAAAAATATCTAAATACAAACTTCAACTAGACTCAAATGTCCCTAAGGTGCAAGTCATCTTACCTAAATCATCCAAGAAGAACAAGTATTTATGCACAAATCACCCTTGCACTTTGTGTGATACCTACAAAAATTACTCTCATTATTTTTCTCATCTCTATCATTTTCGTGGTACCCTCACTATTCTTTGCGAGAGGGATGTTGAACATAGTGATCATTCTTCTTCTCTACCTTCGGCTCTCGACACTTATTTGTTGTCAGGACAAGAGGCTACTCAACCCACTACGACGATTCCTCTTCTTGATGTAGAAATGACAGATACGTCTGTACCCATTCTTTACCTATCATCATCCATGGGATTAACCTATTTAGACTCCTTGGGAGTATATGAATCTATTTCTTTAGATCCATCTTCTTAAGTTACTTTGATCTCAACATCAGTGGACTTTGAATCCACTTGTCATCTATCTCCCCTTGAAAACGTTGCATATATGAACCTTGTTTCCCATGGAGACACTCCAGGTGCTTCGTCATCCACCTCATCTAGTGATCCTTCCTCCCCTCATTCTCCCATTTTTCATTCTGACAAGGACATCATGGAATCCATGACCACACCTAATTACGTATGTGACCATATGCATCATCGTTCATATTTTCTTCCACAACAACCCCATGACCAATATGTTGTGGAGTCGAAAGACTTTATCCATGGTCAAGTAGTTTGGTTTGAGAACCCCATTCATATTCCATATGCTTTTAAAGAAGATAATATGGCCAACATTTCACTTACCATCAATATTAACATCTCAAACAAACCAGGAGCTGAAAAAAACATCACACTAGGGGAACATTGCACTCCGGAAAAAATTGATGCTTACACTAAGTTGTTCAAAGAATTTCATGATATTTTTGCCTGGTCCTACTCTGAGATGCCCGGACTCGATCCAACCATCATTGAAAACCATATTGAAACTTGTCCAAATTCCATTCTGTTCCATTATAAATAAAGGGCCATCCATCCTTCCAAACGAGACACCATTAATGCTGAAGTTGATAAGCTAAAGCAAGCAAAATTCATTTACCTTATTGAGTACACTTCCTGGGTTTCCAACCTTGTTTCCATTTTGAAGAAACAAGGCGCCATCCATGTCTATACGGACTTCCGTGATATGAATAAATTTGTCTCAAAGGCAATTTACCTACACCTTTTATTGACCAAATCATTGACGAGTGTGTGGGACATGAGGTCCTTTCCATTATGGATGGAGTCTCGGGGTACAACCAAATTAGTATTCGCTTTGCAGATCAACACAAAACCAATTTCAGTAGTTCATGGCAAATTTTTTCTTATAGGGTCATGCCTTTTATTTTAATGAACACTGGGGCCACTTTTCAGCATGCCATGTCCTATTGTTTTCACAATTTGGCTCATATTATTCTTGCGTATTTAGACAATATCACTGTTCATTCCAATTTATGGTCACAACACCTTGGTGATTTTCATACCATCTTCTTACGATGTCGTAAGTATAACATATGACTTAATCCCCTTAAATGTGTCTTTTGCATTCCTACCAAATGGATTTTGGGATTCACTATGTCCAAAGCTAGGATATCTGTTGATCCTCTTAAAGTTCAAGCCATTCTCAAACTTCCTCCTCCTCACAACCTTCCCCAATTGCAGAGCTTTCAAGGAAAAGCCAAATTTTTGTGTAGATTAGTTCTTGAATATGCCACTTGTTGTTACCTTGGAAACAATTCATGGCTGCAAGGGAACCAGTGCCCAAGAGATTGATGTAAACTTTTAAAACCTGGGTGGAGCAGGATCTTGTGAAATGTAATGGGTCTTTCTAATTCAGCAACCCTTCAAATTTCCACCAGAATGGCCAACATTTTGAGGTTTGTAGGCCTACCAATTTAAAGTGATAAGGATGAAAATGAAGAAAAACAGGGTTTTAGACCTAGGCAATCAAGAATCTAAGTTTGAACCTTGTAGGAAGAATAATGGAATAAATAGGCAACAAAGAATGTTAATGAGCATTTAAAATTAGTGAAACGCTCATTAAAGTTATTAAATTAATTGTAAATATTATTCAAATAAATAAATCCACAACTAGATTTAAGAAAACCCATTACTACAACACCTTTTCAAAATAAAAAAACATAACATGAATATATAAACACATAAAAGAAGGAAACTACATACTCTAATTTCTTAGAAATTTGGAATCAAATCTGGTTTCCTAGATTGATTACTAGAGAATTCTCCATTACATAATCTTTTACTATGGACTTTGAACCCCCTCTTTGTCTCCTTTCTCATCTTTTATTTCTGCTCCTAGTCTAACTGTTTTGATCGGTTTTAAGAATGTTTCTTGAAATAATTATAAAAATTGTTTAATTTTGACTAAATTAAAAGGAGAACATACACATATAAATGAGTTATTTAAAATAATTCATGCTTCAAACTTTCAATAAAACTCTCTTTTAAAAAAAAGAAATGCTCCTTTTTATAAAACATATTCGGTGACTTTATTATGGTTTTGGACTAACTTAAAGTGGTGCCACCTAATTTAAAATGTGTGGGCAGTTGAATGAAGATATTTTAATTATGCAATATAATAATAACAATCGAAGTTGGCGTCGAATGTGTGTGGGCCCAAGTCTTCATCACCTGCTGCGTGATAGATAAGATGGAGAATTGATGACTGTGCAGACCCCAACTTTTCGTTATGCACATGTTAGAACACATAGGTGGTTTTTGTAAACCAAAAATTGTTTTGGGATAGTTCCTAGCAGCGGTTTTGGAAAATTTGTGGGAGGGTGTCACAATTAATTTAAACCGTCGGTTTGTTGATGGCCGGTTTGATAAAACCATTTTGCGATAGGTTCCCTCCATTTAAAATACGATTACGTTTGACCCATCACGATTTGTTAATCTGGAGCATGAGTATCGTGGATCATTGATTGCTCCGCCACCTGCATGAGAGTTAACTGGCTTGCTTTTATGTTTAGACTACAACGATGCTTGGCACAATCCATAGATTTCTCATCTAAGTTCAGATGAGAAATCCAACTTAAATTCTTCATTTGTTACTTGTTTCCACCCTTTATTAAGTTCTTTACTTCTTCTCACGATTGTTCAACATTTGAATTTTTGATAATGGAAGAATAGATTACTATATATAATGTTTGAAATTCTATAGAAATTTATTGAAATTACAAGTTTGATGAGTAATTATTACACAATTGAAATGTTCTAGATTTTTTTAAGATACTAAATTTATATAATAAAAAAAACTAATTTAAATAACACAAATCAAAATTTTACCTCAAAATTTTTCACCAAATTCTAACACCAAAAAATCACACTAAACAAATATGTAATACCATCCTAGCAATCATGAATTTGGAATCATTTATTTGAGCGACATGGTGGCGTTAAAAAAATTAATTAATTTGCTTCTCTGCTTGTTTTTTATCGCATTGCACCTTATGGTGAACACATGTCAAGTGACAAGATGCTTCTCTTTCTACGCAGGTCAAAAGACAAGATGTTCTGACCCTTAATGTACATGTCAATTATAACTCGTATGGCTTCTTTGTAATCTTTAAAAAGTGAATATCAGCCACAATATTTTAAACACTGCTAGCAGTGTCATTCTTTCATTACAACTTGTAATCCCCCAATTTTGTAACGTTTCTTCCGGACATCAACTTTGAAACAAAAAGTAGGACTTGGCGTTAATATTGAATGTGTGCTGACCTTAAGGCATAAGTTTATTCTTTAAAATGGATGAGAAATATCCCACATGGATAGTGGGAAAATGATATCAACCGTATATAAATGCCTTGCATTGTTTCCATATTTTGATGATATGGAGCAACTCTTGGCAGAGTTTGTGAGCATTCGACCTTGAGACTTATATATAAAATTATATTCCTTTCAATATCCCCATATATGGGATATAGCATTACAATACCCAATGCACATGACACCTTTCAATGTGTTGTGCATTTATATGGTCTTTTCGCCAGCGTCTCCGGTTGAGAAATCTAAAGGGTTGTAATTACAATATTTTTTCTTAAATTTGATAATTGTTTTTAATTTAATGGGCTGTGACGTATTTTTTTTTTTTTATTATTAGTTTTTTATTTTATTATTATGTTGTTTTATCATCAAACAACTATTAGAAACAAGAAGATCAACAATACATAAGAACATCAATGTGTTGTGCATTTATATGGTCTTTTCGTCGGCTCTTTTGGTTAAGAAATCTAAAGGGCTGCAATTACGATAATTTTTCTTAAAGTTGATAATATTTTTTTCTTAAATTTGATAATTGCTTGTGATGTATTTTCATTTTTCTTGATTATTAGCTTCTTATTTTATTATTATGTTATTCTTATTATCAAACAACTACCAGAAATAAGAAGATCAACAATACACAAGAACATACGATGTAGGTTACAAGCTAGGGTCAAAACCTCTCCACTTGAGAGGAAAACCCACAAATCTCTTCTCTTCTTATATATTCTTAAAATGACGAATTCCAAGACCTCTAGACCAAGACCAATACCCTTCAAATACCAAGTCACACCTTCTTGATGATGTGCTTCCTCTGTCCAAATCAAACCCAATCAAATGTTTTCCAACTACACAACTTCAACTCCCAACTATAGAATTTCAGCCTCCATTGCAAGTCTGAAATTTTTAGCCCTTGCAGTAGTTATTGCTTCCACGTGTGAACAATTCTTGCGCTTCCAAAGATTATGTTGACCTTTTCTTCAGTTTCTCCTTCTTCTAGAGCTTGTAGGTGATCTAATAAACTTTTGTTCGACCTTGTTTCTGCAATTTCCTCAAATTTGATCTTACAGCATAAAAACCCTAACCTTCCTCCTTCGTATGAGAGAGACAGAGGCAAAGAGAGAGAGAAACAACCCAAACTTTCGTCCTTCATCTTTCTTCCTTCTTCGCTAGCCTTCTTCTACTTCTCCATTGCTTAGATGGTGAGAAGATGAATGAGTGTCCATAGGAGGTCAAGTTCCCTCCTATAAATAGGATTCTAAGAGGATGACATGCCCTATTGAGACAAACTTCTTAGCTACTAGGCCAAATTGGTCTTGGAGGGTATTTTTGACACTTTTAAATACAAAAATAATCTTTTGTACAAGTTACAATATGCCCAATGGGGTCTTCTTCATATGATAATGACTCTTTGGAATTCTTAACCCTAGGACAAATCATAGAAGCACTCAATGGGTGCTTGACCTCTAAATAAAAGACCTTGAGCATGAAACCCATGCTACAAAAAATAACGATAATAAATTTGATTTCTTTTTACAATATAAAAGAATCAAAATTACATTTCATAGTTATGAAGACCGAACCTAGTTACACATTTCAACACTCCCTCTTAACTAGGGAGATATTCATAATGGTACATGAACATTATCAAACTAAAGAGATCTAATAAGAAGAGTCAGATTAGTAAGCCATCTCATAAGCTATCATTTCAACTTATCTCTTTGAATCATACCAATGAGCATTGTCACTTAGCAAGGCCTTGACTAACAAATCTATCTCACCACAAGATTAAATCACAATGCTGGCGAGACCAATGATTGATAGACACCATCATCATTGTCTCTCAAGGCACATACCCCACTCAGGTGTTCACAGGGTATGTGTTAAATTGGCAACTAAGGCCAAACTCCATGTGGGTTAGCTTATTTATGGCAGCTAATATTTTTATTGGATCCCTCTCGTTGAGAGGTGTAGGATTGATCCAAAGATCATCCGATTCCGATAAGTATTTATGGAGATATGAATTTATTTTGTTTATGTAATTATTATCAAGCCGACCAACTCTTATGTAGGCTTAAGAAGCCCAAACGTCATGTCTATTCATCCTATACGTTCTAGTATAAATTGAAGAAGATTTGATGTCATTTTATCATACAATTCTTGAGTGATCTCCTCATCTCCACGTCTTGGGTTTTTGGAGAAGGAGTGAGACACCAAGAGAAACTCATGCTAAAGATGATGCCCTAACCACTATGATGCCCTAACTGCTGTAATGCCCTAGCCGCAGTAAGCCGCAAGCTTATGAGGATGCAAAACCTTGTACGCTGGACCCTATATGCTGTCATGGAATGTTGATCATGGCATTTATATGCTGGGAATAATTATCACGCAGTTCATATATATGTACACGTTGTTTCATATGACATATATCAATGCTGTCCAATGTTATATATATATACACGCTGTTCACATGAAGCATAACTCGGGTATCCGCTTTGAGTTGAGTAGCCGCAACAATATGATGAAACCCTATCGCTGGTCATTACGTATACACCCAACATACACTTGGATTTGGCAGTGTAGATGATATGAAGGGTAACCGTGCCTTAATTTGCTGTACAAATACACTGTTGGATATATGCTGTTCTCAAACGTAGTCAGATATACCACACAGGTCATAAATATACCATATATACACGCAGTCACGCAGTCAATATATACACATGCAGTCTATACACGCACAACTGGAGCACTTAGCCGCTGTCCACATGGTAGCCGCATTGATATCTTGACACGCTATAACCGCAGTCATATATGGAACGCAATACACGCACAACTGGATCAAGAGCCGCAGTCAAAAGCTACAGCCAGATATGAACGCTGTTCATGTGATGTCTTGACACGCTGTTCAGAAGCTACAACCAGATATGAGGGTATCCGGAATGAAGTATTAGGTGCAGTCACACTCGGATAATTGAAGCGTATAGATAATCTCAACATTCTAGTATTGGGCAGTCTTTCGGATGGAGATAGAACAGTAAGACAATCATGCCACAAAATTGATCTCGGTATTACAGCAAAGAATATTCGAACCTGTTATTTAATAGTCTTGTGTCTCGATGCTATACACTCAATGGAAGCATAGATATGGTCCTAATCTCATGTTAGATAATATCAGCGTAATGAGACTGCATGCTAATGGATAAGTCAGCATGAGGATACATGAGCGACATAATGATGTATGAGATCATGGACATCATGATGTATGGGCAGCATAGTGATCATGAGCAGCATGATGATGCATGATGCAGCATGATGGTACTGCATGGTAAGGCGCAACAAATGAACGAAATGGATAGGTGAAGCTATCACCTAGGAGAATCAGTTGAAGCAAAATGTCTTCAACTGATCTCATGTATCATCGTTATAGGAGATGATCTATGCTCAGATCTAGATAAGTCAAAGTGCTGACTTCTGATGTAAATTTACTATCTCTCTCACTTTCTCTGCTGAACTTTGAAGAACATAAAAGAAGAATTGATCAAGGATTTCCCCACACATTGTGGGGTTTGTCCCTGGCTAGCGCCACATCTTGTGTCCTCTTGTCTTGGCTTGTCTTCTACGATTTATGTTTATGTTCTATCTGCAGTTTATCTTAATGCTGATGTGATTGCTAACTGTGAAAATTTAAATACATTGCTTTTGCATAGGACATACCTAAAATTAACATGGGATCAGAGCTGAGGTGAAGAAAATGCCCAAGCAAGAGTGAAATAGCAATCACCAAAGATAGTTGGGACAAGATGGAAGGATCAATGGGTTCCTCATAATTCACATAGGGTGAAGTCGAAGCTTAGCATATTATCAGAATGGCGCAGCGGAACTTCTGTTGGCCTACCTAAAGATCACTTCATTGGGAAGTTCAGATCTAAGGGTGGAAGGAAAGGCAGATGTCTTGGTTATAAGTTTGGCCCTTATGCAAAGGAGTGTCCGAATGGCAGAGATGTAGCTCATCAAGGACACGACCGACTCTTCAAGGAAGCAAGGAACCCCAGGAATGGAAGTCGAATATTTTAAGGTGGCATTTGTCGATGGAAATGTATGTGTTTGAAAATAGAATTTTCAAAGATGCTTTTGAGTTCAGGGTTGTATTAAGTTACAGGAAGTCCACTAGGGACCATGTCCATTGACACATAGCACCGGAGGTCTGTGGGTCAGATGGTGACAGGGAAGCCTGAATTCAAAAAGAGCATGAAAGTACATGTCTGAGATGTACCAAAGGAAAATCTTACAAGGGGACCATTCCCCTCATGTAGCAGAACCCACGGTTTGAAACAACCCATGGAGGTTGAGATTCATGAATGGGAATCTCATGTATACAGGTGGAAGAAAGCCCTCTATGGCTTGAAGCAAAACACCCAGGCATACTATGAGAGGACTGATAGCTATTTGATGAAGCTGAGATTCACTAAGGAGTGAAACCGATCCAAACCATTATCCGAAGGTTGTGGATGATAGACCTCTCATACCGGCACCTTATGCGGACGAACTATTTTTGACAGTTGCAGACCCTCTCATTTGTAGAAGTAAGAGGGAGTTGGATTCTAGACATATGTTTTGCAGTTAGCACAGGGAGCTCATATTTGGTTGAGCCTCACTGGATTGGTGCCAAGAATCTTCTGAGATGTCTTAAGGGCACAATATCTCATGGATTGAGATACACTGCCGGAAATATGAAATTGCATGATTACTCAAATGCTGATTGGGCAGGCAATGTGGAGGATCATTGGAGCACTTCTTAGTGCTGTTCCTCTTTGGATTCTGATTCTAAGAAGGAAGCATAAGTCGGTTGTTATAAGCACCATCGAGATCGGTGTCATGTGGAAAGAGTCAATTTTGCGGACAAAACCAACCTCCCTAGAAGCTTAAGGCTTTCTAGTGACAAACAAGACAATTAAGAACAATCCTTCTCTAAATATGCATTTACCATATAAGAAATCAAGTGTTTAGATCCTACCTGTAGTCCAACGCTGTTGTAGTAGTCCAGCCTCGTTGATCCGGATGAGCTCCTCCTTCTCTTCGAAACCTGCATTCACTAACAATCAAACGATTAAATAGCACCTGAATATCTCATAAAACAAAACATATTTAACATACAGACCAAGGAGTATATGAAACAACTCATAAATAACAAATTGTTGAGAAGAATGGACTTATTTGTATTAATAGGAAACAAAATAAACCATTACAACCTGAGTCTTGGTGTTGTGCAGGTCCCTCCTAGGGTCCAACAAGAGTTTTCCTTTACTTTGATCAGCTCACCCACTTCCAAATAAGGCTAGGAAAGGATGGGAATCTCTCCTCTCAAGCTCTATAAGGGAGTCCTAATTCCAGCAGCATCTACCCTTAGGAATGTTCAGCTTTCAACCTCTCCTCCCTCTGGCCCAATGCCTGTATTTATAGTGCTCTAGAGGAAGTTAATCAGGTCCACCATCAATGGGATAAGCCCCTCTTTGAATGGGATAGCTCCCCTCTTGATGGGATAAGTTCCTCTTTCATAGGGATACATGAACCATCTGGAGGCGCTCAATACACGTCAAACAAGCTTCTAGAATGCTCTAGAAATGACCACAAGTAACTTTTTTAAGATGAAACTCGCGCCTTTTGACCTTTACAGGGGTACACACCCACCCCTTTACATACAGAGCGTACAAGTACGCAGGTATTGTGAACTTGGGTTGCGTACACGCAGGTAAGGTTGAGAGAAACTGCGTACCCAGAGATAAATGATTTTAAATGACTTTTCTCTCTTTCTTGGAGTTTGACATGAGAAGCAGAGGCATGAGACTTGCCAAGGAGGATAGTATGACAGTTGATGGAGCCATACTAACTGCAAATAGTCATGGTGACATTTTTTAGTGTAACAGATTGCCCCCTAAAGTGCGAAGCCTGTAGTAGATTAGGGTTTTATATCATCTAGGAAGGGTGAAGTACTTTATCATTTCAAGGATTATCTTGTAGAGAGCCTAGTCGGAACCTGCAAGTATTCAACACAAAATACATATATAAGATCATATCATCGCTGAGGTAGGCATTCCCATACTCAGATCAAAAACTTTAACTAACAAAGTCACTACTGCTCTGATACAGGAATGATTTTGCAGTACATCATAATCATAGACTTGTGTAGACACAGTATGGACGCAGCCATCTGTTTATAGTTGGTCTACTATACAATGAATACAAAACTCCTCACAGCCTGGATGGTGGAAACTAGATCCAGGGTCTTCATTTCTACTTCCCGAAATAGTACGATTCTATCCATGCGAATAAATGAGTTGATGTCGAGCATGGTAGAAACCACTTGATTACCAGTCAATGATGTAAACTGTTAACAAGTGTGAGAGAGACCACCAGTGATGTCAATGGTTCTCAAAGTACCCAGTACAATCCATGAGATGTGAATGAATGAGTTGATGTCGAACATTTCACGGAATCCTTCGATCGAAAGTCAATGATGTAAACCATCGTCAAAGGCGAGAAACCTGCCATTGATGCATGCAGATTTCAAGGTATTGACGATTTCTAGGTCATCTTTCTAGATAATGTGCTGATGTCGATAGAAAGCGACCCACTGCAGGCAAGCCCACAACACGAAATCATAGATCAAGTTGAAGAAATGTAGCTGTAAGGACTGACTCAGGGATGGTCGAGATGGATGACAGGTATTTTGCAGATGAATGATTTATTTGCAGTGACCTCTTGAACACATAACGACACAACAGATGGCTTGGTGACATTTGACCCAAAGTTAATACCCGGCTGAAGACTTTCAATGTGGTTTGATCAACTGTGAGGCAAAAGATTTCCCAACCCAGGTGAATGGAAAGTGTCGTGTTCAAGAGTGGTGATAAGGCTTCTTCTGAGACAAAGGATAACAAATAGGCTCATTTTTCTCTCTTTTCCCCCACCATTTCTGGCAAGTACCTCTTTATTTTTTACAAGCTTGAGGAGGATAACATATGCTTGATTATAAGCTCATCCTTCGGATGAGTCCAACTTAGTTTTGATTCGAACCCTAAGAAGGAGTGGTCCGTTCCTGTTTGTAATCGAACAGGTCCTTTACTGTGAAATTTTAACGAGTCCAGTATAGGATAAACTCGGTGTTTTTCAATTTTAGAGAGTCTGAAGAAACTTAAGAAGACTCCAGGTTGAACTTTTTCGTAAATTTGTGTCTCCCAAGCCCGAAAAAGTATAAAATAATACTTGAGAGAACCGCTTGATCTTGCGACCAAGGAGTACTTTCATGATTAGTGTCTTTGACCTGAAAAGTAAAAAGCGATCAAGGACACGTCGTTTTATTTCCAATATCGAGTTTGAAACGACAAAAACCTGGCGACCTTTTCCTGTTTTTACGGTCAGAAAAGGGCTATAAGGGGACCATCTTTTAATTTCGTTTTAACGAGTGTAAAAGAAACGCTCGGCAATCTTTTCATATTTTAGGAGTCAGAAAAGGGCTTAAAAGAGAACTCCCAGGTTTCACTTTTTGTAAGTTTTAACGAGTTCAAAAAAATGATAAAAATATACTCATGGTTTTCATTTTTTGTAAATTTTAATGAGTTCGAAAAAATGATAAAAATGTACTCATACGGCCGACTTTCAATTTGATTTACGAGCAGGAAAAGACGGAAAGAACTCGGCATTTTCATTTGTTTTACGAGAATGAAAGATAGCAAAATAATCTCGGTATTTTCATGAGTTTAACGAGTCTTGAAAATAACTGAAATTGAATTGAGATAGGTTTCATTTTTACAAAAGCTTGAAACAGAGAAAAACTATGCTTCAAAGTAGTTTCATTTTTTACACAAGCTTGAAACAGAGAGAAAACTGTGCTTGATGCCCCTTAAGCATAACTGCTAGAGCGCATGCCCCCCAGCTTCATTTCATTCAACTACGGTGGATGAAATGAAGGTTCAAGTGCGAGATCATTTGAAAGACTTGACCTACAACTGTAAGAAAATTATGCAAAAAACTGAAATAACTAACCTAAATACTTAACATTTATGAGATCTAGTCAATCTCTCGACTCAAGTAGAGGAGGATTTGTTTCATTTTTTAAACGAGCTTGACACAGGAAAAGAACTATGCTCGGATTCGGTTTCATGTTTACGTAAGCTTGAAACGAAAAACTATGCTTGTTATAAGTTCACATGCCCCCAGCATAATGACGCAAAACGAGGTACATGCCCCCCAAGCTTCATTGCATTCAATGAGGTGGATGGAATGAAGCTTTACTTTCAAGATCTTGGAAAGACTTGTGGGAGTTGTTTCATTTTTTAGTGAGGTTGACACAAGAAAAGAACTATCCTCAAAACCCTTGTTTCATTTTTTAAACGAGCTTGACACAAGATAAGGAACTATGCTCATAACTACTCTCTACAATCTACCTAACAAAAAACTCTACTCTAAAAACCTTGATTCATTTTTTAACGAGCTTGACACAAGACAAGGAACTATGCTCTAAAAACCTTGATTCATTTTTTAATGAGCTTGACACAAGACAAGGAACTATGCTCATAACTACTCTCTACCATCTACCTACTTAACCTACCCTTGTTTCATTTTTAAACGAGCTTGACACAAGACAAGGAACTATGCTCACGACTCCTTGTTTCATTTTTTTACGAGCTTGACACAAGACAAAGAACTATGCTCCAAAAGTTCGCATGCCCCCAGTATAATGATGCAAAGCGAGGTACATGCCCCCCAGGCTTCATTGCATTCAACCAGATGGATGGAATGAAGGTTTACTTTCAATATTTAACTTGAAAAGGGAGTTGTTTCATTTTTTAGTGAGGTTGACACAAGAAAAGAACTATCCTCATACCTGATTCATTTTTTTAAGAGGTTGACTCAGTAACAGGAAAAGAACTGTCCTCTCAACATTGATCATGGCTTCCAACTGGAAGAAAGACATGTCAATGGACAAACCGTGATCATGGCTTCCAAGAGGTCTTCATCAGAAGGAAGAATAGTTCTCTGGAAGGAACACATGTCAAGGGACTCAAAAGGGATAAGAACATCGTGTTCAAGTAATCCCATAGAGTTTTCCATGTCAATTACCGGATCTAAGTCAAAGGAAGATGAGCAAACAGTGAGAGGCTCACTTACATCGGTAATTGAAAACATGGGACCAGTTGCCACATAATTAACCCGTGGCAGGGTACATACCCCTTTAGAATCAGGAACATTTAGGGGTGTCATATCATTAGTAGTTGAAACAAGACTAGGGAACGAAAGCTGGTCTACAGTCACAATACTGCCATTGTGAGGGAAAGACATCACGCGAAAGAGTGTCGATACGACAGCCTTCATTGCATAAACATAGTCTCGCCCAAGGAGTAAATTGAAATCCAAGGGACCTCGAACTACCATAAGATCAATACAAACAGTTTTACCTTCCAAGGTAATAGAAAACTTAGGAAGGATCCCTAAAGGTTCAGTAATGGTTCTGTTAAAAGCTTTCAGATTCTGCGTAATAGGCGCAAGCTGAGGGGAACCCAAGGCTTTCCAAACAGTTGAGGATAAAATACTAACAGAAGCACCTTCATCTACCTGAGTACGATGTATGTCCCTACCACCAGCCTTGACAATGATTTGGAAAGGGATGGAGGAAGGAAGACGAGGTTCTGTTAGTCTATTCCAATCAAAGGAAAAGACCTCAGTACTTGGAGGGGGTTCTGTAGAAATAGGTGAAATGCCCCTCGGCATAGAAGAATATGATGTAACAAGAAGAACCTGAGCGGTATGAAGTTCACTCTCTAAAGGGAAAGTGGGATCGACCAAATGTGAAATTGAATCGACCACTTGATCAACTAATGGATCATCAACCTGAGTGACATGAGTTTCACTCTCCAATGTAAGAGTGTGATTGACTGTACTTGAAATTAGATCAATCACTCCGTCAGTTGGCGGTAGGTTGGGAGAAAGTTTACGGTAACCAGTTGGAAATTCTTGCTGTGGAATAGTAAGGTTTTCCAACAATGTTGAGGCTTCATCCATGTGAGGGCAAATGTGAGTTTGATGATTCCCTTTGCATAACTTACAAGGAAACCTAACTTTACCCTTTTTCCCAAGAACCTGACTATCACTGGTTGATGGATCAATGGAAAGTTGATGAGATTTTTCTGACCATACTTCCAAGACCTTTGGAATACTAGGACAATTGACAAGGAAGTGGTCACCCTTGCAAAGTCTGCAAGGGTATTTGGGTTTACGATGCATGTTGGAGTTTTCCTCAACACAACTAACACTTACAGCCATGGTTGGTTGGTTGAGTTCTTTCTTATCTTGCTTCTTCTTCTTCTTCTTCTTCTTCCCTTTCTTCTTCTTCTTAGACACCTGGTTACTAGCGTCAATGCTTTTACCAAGCGAAGAGGAAGAAATGGAGGAAGAAAAATTAGGCGAAGAAGGTAAAGGGTCAATAGAAGGTTGGTGATGTTGAGATGGTGAACTCTGTTGAGGTGAAGCATTCGGTTGAGGTGGAACAATTGGAGTATTTTGGGCCAACGAAGTTGAAAATAACCATATCGGTAAACCTATTGTAAATCCAGGTAATGACAAAGTAGCCATATAAGGAGGACCAACATTTCCAAAGTAAGGAAAAGTACTAGGATTCTCATTAGGAGGGGTTCCTAGGTTGGTAAATTCTGGAACACTTGCCATTATATTCAACTTCAGTGAATTTTATTAACAATTTAAAACTAAAATTAACAATTCACAATTCACAATTCACACCTATGGTCTCTAAAAGTAAAAAAAAACAAATTAACACGCGCTATCAAATCTAGGAGTCAAACCACACACAAACAGTAACCTTCCGGACCGAAAACACTAGTTGGTGATGAAATCCAACATCGCAGAATTCAGTACAGAAGTGGCGGGTGGAACAGCTACCCCGACAACCTGCTTAATGAATAGACTGGACCAAGTTCCTCCACTTTAACCGTCTCGAGTGAAGTGAACCCCCCAGAAAATCCAAGTGAGTCTAGCCGACGTCTGCTCCAGGTACAGTGGGATCTTCCCTCCACCATCACCTTAGGTAGAACCCTAAAGATAATAGTCACTAACGTCACCAATAGCAACAAATATACCTGGGGGAACAGTCTACGATCTGATAGCACGCAAGGGTAGAGTAAAAAGCTCAATCCCCTTGCCGGCTCCTTGACAATAATCCAAGGTTTACCGACAAGTGACCCCAGGCTCCTCGACAATGGTTAATCCGAGGTTTACCGTTTGTAGTACGTGCGTATCTGACATCGTTCCCAATGAAGGAGGATTGATCCCCTCACTGGTTCGGACACGATCTCGTGCTTCTCCTTTAAGAGGAGCTTTCCCAGAGTATAAATTTAACAGTTGGATTTATCCTACCACAAGATGAGCTACTTGTTTGGTTTTGCTGTCTTGGAGAGTTAATTACTCTCCTACTCCAAGACATTAGCCTAAGCTATGTTGGTGTATCAGAGCCCTAGAATGTAAAAATTACTAGATGAATTTTAATTAAGCGCTGTGTTATTTAGGCTGTTATTACTCAAAAGGGTAAATGGATACGAAACCAATGGTGTTATGACCCGACTCAAAACTGAATGCAATCGAATATGATAATGTAATCCTTTCAATTCGATGAATCCTAACTAAAGTAAGGAGAGAGTTTCCATTCACTTCCAACAATGCAAAAAATTGATCACTAAGAGAAAATATAACAAATTCTCTAATGCACTAATTTCATCAAGAAAAACTAATGCAAATCAATTCCAAAATAGTTTTTTTATTTTTATTTTTGTGTAAATTCAAATCAAAGAAAAATGATCTAAACCTACAATTGATTTTTCAGAATGTAAACTATGCAATTGTAATCTATGCACAATTCACTTGAAAAGTATGCAAATGTAATCTATGCACATTTTTCATTAATATTCTGAAAATGAGAATTCTAATTATGCAAATGTGATCTATGCAAGAGAATTCTCAGACACAAGATGATTCTAATGTAATCTAAGAACCAATCAAGTGCAAGTCGAGAAAATTGGGTGAGAGTTCCAAAGATCAAAAAATAAAAACACTCAAAGGCGATTAACACTCATACACAATTTAGCCCCCAAGAGCAAAAAGATGCAAAATTGTGAAAAGACTGAGAGAAACCTCCAAGTAATGACCAGAGGAAAACAAATCAAGAATTTCTCAAAAAGAGACTCAAAACACCCAATTGATGAAAGCTTAAAGCAGGAATGCCAATGAAATTAGCCAAGATGAAAGCTTCTGACAGGTGAACAGTGGATCTGGGCAGCAAAAACAAGCTATAAACAAAATCTAATAGGAGAAAAAGGAAAAAATGGAAATTTTCTAGCTTTTGACAGGGGTACGCAGGCAGCCTGTTTGCACAGGTGCGTGTACGCTCTGTGTACAAAGCTGTAGTGCGTACAAGTACGCACTGTGCTTAATGCAGAGGGTGCGTACTGCTAGCAAAACCAAGAAAAAAAAAATCTAACTTAACCCTAAGCTATTCCACCCAAATGCACAGTCAAACAGCCAAAAACCAGAAAACAAAAGACTTTTCTCAAATCAAAGTTTCACACAAAGGAAAAATCATTCACATCAATGGAGTTCCCCAGTGGAGTCGCCATTTTGTCATGCGGAAAGAGTCAATTTTGCAGACAAAACCAACCTCCCTAGAAGCTTAAGGCTTTCTAGTGACAAACAAGACAATTAAGAACAATCCTTCTCTAAATATGCATTTACCATATAAGAAATCAAGTGTTTAGATCCTACCTGTAGTCCAACGTTGTTGTAGTAGTCCAGCCTCGTCGATCCGGATGAGCTCCTCCTTCTCTTCGAAACCTGCATTCACTAACAATCAAACGATTAAATAACACCTGAATATCTCATAAAACAAAACATATTTAACATACAGACCAAGGAGTATATGAAACAACTCATAAATAACAAATTGTTGAGAAGAATGGACTTATTTGTATTAATAGGAAACAAAAGAAACCATTACAACCTGAGCCTTGGTGTTGTGCAGGTCCCTCCTAGGGTCCAGCAAGAGTTTTCCTTTACTTTGATCAGCTCACCCACTTCCAAATAAGGCTAGGAAAGGATGGGAATCTCTCCTCTCAAGCTCTATAAGGGAGTCCTAATTCCAGCAGCATCTACCCTTAGGAATGTTCAACTTTCAACCTCTCCTCCCTCTGGCCCAATGCCTGTATTTATAGTGCTCTAGAGGAAGTTAATCAGGTCCACCATCAATGGGATAAGCCCCTCTTTGAATGGGATAGCTCGCCTCTTGATGGGATAAGTTCCTCTTTCATAGGGATACATGAACCATCTGGAGGCGCTCAATACACGTCAAACAAGCTTCTAGAATGCTCTAGAAATGACCACAAGTAACTTTTTTAAGATGAAACTCGCGCCTTTTGACCTTTACAGGGGTACGCACCCACCCCTTTACATACAGAGCGTACAAGTACGTAGGTATTGTGAACTTGGGTTGCGTACACGCAGGTAAGGCTGAGAGAAACTGCGTACCTAGAGATAAATGACTTTAAATGACTTTTCTCTCTTTCTTGGAGTTTGACATGAGAAGCAGAGGCATGAGACTTGCCAAGGAGGATAGTATGACAGTTGATGGAGCCATACTAACTGCAAATAGTCATGGTGACATTTTTTAGTGTAACAATCGGATACATATCTACGAGTATGATCTCGTATAAAGCTGCCTGGCTGGGGAAGCTCTTCAGTGAGCTGTTTGTACACATGATGAATACCACTGAGATTGTCTGTAACAACCAGAGGTGGGATTGGATTATTGAGGAATCTCGTATTTGATGATTGCTCCAGCGGATAGACATCAGATACTACCTTATCTGTGATATGGCAAGTCGATGAGCAAGAAGGCTCCATCGCATTAATATGATGTACAGGTCGATACACTTTGTCAAAGCCTTGGGGGAAAGATCAAATCTGTGATTTTCCCGAACGACTTGGAGTCGTCAAGAAACCCTTGTACAAGGGTCCTGCATATTGCATACATTGAGCTCTGGGAGCTTTGGGGGCTTGCAGTTCTTACTGGAGAAATGTACGACCACAGGGTGACTCACCCTCCCCTGGTGGTGCGCACTGGGACAAGATGATTCGCTCTCTTGTGAGACAAGATGATTCACTCTCTTATGGAACAGGATGATTCGCTCTCCTGTGTAGCAGGATGATTAGTTCTCCTGTAAGGCTTGGATTGATGTGTTCTCCATGGAAATTGTAGCAGGATTGATGTGTTCTCCTGTGAGGCCTAGATTGATGTGTTCTCCATGGCGATTGTAGCAGGATTAATGTGTTCTCCTGTGAGGACGAGATTGACTAAGTTCTCCTGTTGAGGCATCCTACCCATGCAGTTTGGGACTCATGGGAAGTACCTCTCATCTAATCAATGAGCAAGGAAATGAAGTTAGGGACCATGGTAGTACCGATGGATGCATCGTTGTATCTACCGTACTCCCTATGCTAGGATGACCTCCATTGATCTGGGATCAATGATATTGGTCTGGGACCAGTGGTAGGAGTTGTACCATACTATGACACTGACTTCGGGTCGGTTGAGACTGGTCTTGGACTAGTGGTACGTACTCTGAGACTGATTTCATGTCAGTGCAGTACTGGTTTGGGACCAATGAGAGTGGTACATACTATGACGCTGACTTCATGTCGTCTGAGACTGGTCTAAGACCAGTGGTATACTCTCTGAGGCTGCGATACTGGTATGGGACCAGTGGTAGGAGTTGTACCATACTATGACACTGACTTTGGGTCAGTTGAGACTGGTCTGGGACCAGTGGTACATACTCTGAGACTGCCTTCGTGTCAGTGTAGTACTGGTCTGGGACCAGTGAGAGTGGTACATACTATGACACTAACTTCGGGTCGGCTGAGACTGGTCTGAGACCAGTGGTACACTCTCTGAGACTGCGATACTAGTCTGGGACCAGTGGTAGGAGTTGTACCATACTATGACGCTGACTTCGGGTCAGTTGAGACTGGTCTAGGACCAGTGGTACATACTCTGAGATTGACTTCGTGTCAGTGCAGTATTGGTCTGGGACCAATGAGAGTGGTACATACTATGACGTAGACTTTGGGTCGACTGAGACTGGTCTGAGACCAGTGGTACACTCTCTGAGACTGCGATATTGGTCTGGGGCTAGTGGTAGGAGTTGTACCATACTATGACGTTGACTTCAGGTCGGTTGAGACTAGTCTGGGACCAGTGGTACATACTCTGAGACTGACTTCGTGTCGATGCAGTACTGGTCTGGGACCAATGAGAGTGGTACATACTATGACGTTGACTTCAGGTTGGCTGAGACTGGTCTGAGACCAGTGGTACACTCTCTTAGACTGCGATACTGGTCTGGAACCAATGGTAGGAGTTGTACCATACTATGATGCTGAATTTGGGTTGGTTGAGACTGGTCTGGGACCAATGGTACATACTCTGAGACTGACTTCGTGCCAATGCAGTACTGGTCTAGGACCAGTGAGAGTGGTACATACTATGACGCTGACTTTGGGTCGGCTGAGATTGGTCTAAGACTAGTGGTACACTCTTTGAGACTGCGATACTGGTCTAGGACCAGTAGTAGGAGTGGTACTCACTATGACGCTGACTTTGGGTCGGTTGAGACTAGTCTGGGACCAGTGGTACGCATTGTGAGACTGACTTTAGGTCAGTGGAGAATGGTATGAGTCATTCTCAATCAATTCTTCTTCTTCATAGTTTAGTGGAGCTAAGTTGAGTAGAGCTAGCAGACTTGAGCAGAGCTAAGAAGAGTAGAGCAGAGCCAACAAAGCTGAACAGAGACATTAGAGCTTAGCAGAGCAGGTAGAGCCAGCAAAGCTGAATAGAGCCAGCAGAGCTGAGTAGAGCCAGCTGAGACAACAGAGTTGAGCAGAGTTGGGCAGAGCAGTGCAGGGCACTGATGGCAGAGATAGTACAATCGGACTTATGGATCAGCAACTAGGGTAAACTCCATGTGGGTTAGCTTATTTATGGCAGCTGATATTTTTATTGGATACCTCTCGTCGAGAGGTGTAGGATTGATCCAAAGATCATCTGATTCCGATAATTATTTATGGAGATATGAATTTATTTTGTTTAAGTAATTATTATCAAGCTGACCAGCTCTTATGTAGGCTCAAGAAGCCCAAACGTCATGTCTATTAATCCTATACGTTCTAGTATAAATTGAATAAGATTTGATGTCATTTTATCATACAATTCTTGAGTGATCTCCTCATCTCCATGTCTTGGGTTTTTGGAGAAGGAGTGAGATACCAAGAGAAACTCACACTAAAGATGATGCCCTAACCACTATGATGCCCTAATTGCTGTAATGCACTAGCCACAGTAAGCCACAAGCTTATGAGGATGCAAAACCTTGTACGCTGGACCCTACACGCTGTCATGGAATGCTGATCATGACATTTATATGCTGGGAATAATTATCACGCAGTTCATATATATGTACACACTGTTTCATAAGACATATATCAACGCTATCCAATGTTATATATATATACATGCTATTCACCTGAAACATAACTTGGGTATCCGCTTTGAGTTGAGTAGCCGCAACAATATGATGAAACCCTATTCACTGATCATTACATATACACCCAACATACACTTGGATCTGGCAGCGTAGATAACACGCAGAATGGCACGCACCCGCAGCTAGGATCTAGCAGCGTAGATGATATGAAGGGTAACCGCGCCTTAATCTGCTATACAAATATGCTGTTGGATATATGCTGTTCTCAAATGCAATAAGATATACCACACAGGTCATAAATATACCATATATACACGCTGTCACGCAGTCAATATATATACACGCAGTCTATACACGCATAGCTGGAGCACTTAGCCGCTGTCCACATGGTAGCCACATTGATATTTTGACATGCTATAACTGCAGTCATATATGAAATGCGATACACGCACAGCTGGATTAAGAGTTGCAGTCAAAAGCTACAGCCAGATATGAACGCTGTTCATGTGATGTCTTGACATGCTGTTCAGAAGCTACAACCAGATATAAGGGTATTTGGAATGAAGTATTAGGTGCAGTCACACTCGGATAATTGAAGCGTATAGATAATCTCAGCATTCTAGTATTGGGCAGTCTTTCGGATGGAGATAGAATAGTAAGACAGTCATGCCACAAAATTGATCTCGGTATTACAGCAAAGAATATTCGAACCTGTTATTTAATAGTCTTGTGTCTCGATGCTATACACTCAATGGAAGCATAGATATGGTCCTAATCTCATGTTAGATAATATCAGCGTAATGAGACTGCATGCTAATGGATAAGACAACATGAGGATGCATGAGCATCATAATGATGTATGAGATCATGGACAACATGATGTATGGGCAGCATAGTGATCATGAGCAGCATGATGATGCATGATGCAGCATGATGGTGTTGCATGGTAAGGTGCAGCAAATGAACGAAATGGATAGGTGAAGCCGTCACCTAGGAGAATCAGTTGAAGTAGAATGTCTTCAACTAATCTCATGTATCATCATTATAGGAGATGATCTATGCTCAGATCTAGATAAGTCAAAGTGTTGACTTCTGATGTAAATGTACTATCTCTCTCACTTTCTCTGCTGAACTTTGAAGAACATAAAAGAAGAATTGATCAAGGGTTTCCCCACACATTGTGGGGTTTGTCCCTGGCTAGCGCCACATCTTGTGTCCTCTTGTCTTGGCTTGTCTTCTGCGATTTATGTTTATGTTCTATCTGCAGTTTATCTTAATGTTGATGTGATTGCTAACTGTGAAAATTTAAATAAATTGCTCTCGCATGGAACATACCTAAAATTAACAGTATGTCCTTTTAGGACAATTCCTATCTTGGAATAACACATCCTCAAGAAATTTCCTCTTTGACTACTCTTATATTAGATTCACTACCTCATCCTCAAATAGTATAAGAAACTAGACGCTTACTCAATCCTCCATTCTTTCTTCACAAAGTGAAGACAAGAATGATGTTGTTATCTCTACCTCTCAAATAGGGAGGATATATCAACCATACCAAACTTATCTCTCAAATACACAAGATTCTTATTAGGAAGAGATTTTGTTAAGATGTTAGCTACTTGTTCATCAGTGGAGATATATTATAGCTGCAACACTCCATCTTGCACCAACATTCATATGTAGTGATACTTGTTATTTATGTGCTTTGTCTTTCCATGGAACACTGGGTCTTTATAAAACCTTATATAGATGGTGTTGTCACAATGTATCACCGTAGGGTCCATCAGTCCTTCAATCAAGTTGGGCAACAACTTCCTTAATCAGAAATATTCTCTATTTGATTCACATGGTGCAATATATTCAACCTCAACACTACTCAAAGTAATTGATTTTTTATTTCTACTCATTTAGGATATCATGGAGGATATAAAACATCCTCCAATATTGCTTCTTCCATCCATCTCACTGCCTCCCCAATCAGAATCTGTATATCCAATCAAGTGGACATCATTCCTTTTATCATACTTCAGGCAGTAGTGGATTAGACTTCCTTACAAATATCTCTATATATGCTTGGAAGCTATCCAATGATCATGCTTGGGATCTACCTAGAATTGACTAAGAATATTCATTACAAAACAAAATTCTGGTCGAGTATTTACCAAACACATCAGTGAGCTAACCAATTTTCTATACTTTGTTGGATCCACAAGGCTTGATTGGTAACTTCTTAGCCTCTTCACGTTTGTGATCATAGGGGTTGTCATGGGTTTGAAATCCATCATGTCAAATCTTTTTAACATCTCAATCACATACTTTCCTTGACCTAGATAAATCTCCTCAGGTCCTTGCCAAACTTTTAATCCCAAATAATAGTGCATCAACCCTAGATCCTTCATATCGAATTTTCTTGCCAATTTATTTTTACACTCTTGAATACGAGCTTCCACACCTGTTATGATAATATCATCCACATATAGAAGAATGATTATGGGTTCATCCTACACAACCTTGATATAGAGATTCTGATGAGTAGAACTCTTTGAGAATCCAAATCTTTGTAGGTATGTATATATCCTTGCATACCATGCCCTTGGTTCTTTCTTAAGGCCATAAAGTTCCTTCTTCAACCTGCATACATAAACCTCTCTACATTTTACTTCAAATCCCAAGGGGTTTTCTATAGAGACTTCTTCATGAATATTACCATTCAGGAATGTTGTCTTGACATCCATTTGATGGATATTCCATCCCATCAATGTTTCTAAAGATACCAATGAACATATAGTTTTCTACCTTGTTGTAAGAGGAAATGTCTCTTCATAATTGATTCATTCCTGTTGGGACAAGCCCCTAGCCACAAATCTTACCTTATATTTATCAATACTTCCACCTGTTGCATGTTTGATATTCAAGAGCCACTTGGAAGTTACCACAGATTTCTCTTCCAGCCTATGTATGATCTCCTAAAATCCATTCTTCATTATTGATTGATATTCTTCATTCATGGCATATTTCAATTCTTGGTGTTTGACAACCTCTTCAAAGATGGATGGCTCTGCTTCTATTAAATTCATCACATAAGGTGCATACCCTAAATATCTTTTAGGCTTCTTACTTTCCCTAAACGTGCCTTTGGCTGCTCCATGTCCTTCTGCATCTAGAAGAAAATATTTCAACCAATTAGGTCTCTTTCTGCTTTCATGTATGATCACTTTTTGCACATGTTCACTGAGACCTTCTTCTTCATGATTTGAATTCTCTTCCTCCCTAATGCATTCTTCTTCAAATATTTGAAGTTATTAATCATCGGAGTCCATCGGGAGGTCCTTTGATTTCTTAAATGTAATACTTTCATCAAACATCACATATCATCTTATTTATATTCATTGTCCTTCCTTTATGTAGATCCTATATGCCTTTGAAGTATTATTATAGCCAACAAATATTCCCTTCATACTTGTAGGATCCAACTTCTTTCTCTTATCTTTTAGAATGTGAATATAGACAGGATAGCCAAATATTTAGAGATGGTCTAGTGGGAAAATGAAGTCAACCATATATAAACACCTTGCATTGTTTCCATATTTCAATGATATGGAGCAACTCTTGGCAGAGTTTGTGAGCATTTGACCTTGGGGCTTATATATATATAGCTATATCCTTTTTAATATACCCATATATGGGATATAGTTTATAATATCCAATGCACATGACCCCTTTCAATGTGTTGTGCATTTATATGGTCTCAATGTGGTGTGCATTTATATGGTCTTTTTGTCGGCTCCTCTGGTTAACAATGTAAACTTTGAAACGGGAACTATAAACTCAAAACGGGAACTCTGGCCAAAAAACCCCAAAAAAACATCAAAAACAGTGCTAAAAACGAAAAGTGTGTATACTGGAACGATGTTTTTTTTTTTAGGTGTCAATTTTGAACGTGTTTTAAAAATGGCAGTGACTACGAAATTTACCACGAAATTTTCGTGCAAAATATAGCTTCAAAACGAAAGTGTTGATACTGGAATAATGATTTTTTTTTTTAGGGTCAATTTTCAAACTTTTTAAAAAATGCTAATAAAACCAATTTTTTATGTCTCAAACAAAGTTAGATTTTAAGGAAAAAACACATTAATGTTTCTGGTAGAATATCATTTTTCTTTCCTAAGTATAAATTTAACATGTTTTCAACCACAACATGCTAGATACAAAAGAAATTGAAATTTTTTCAACTATAAAACTAAAAGAACATGACATTATGAACAAATTATATCACTGAATGAATTCAAAAGTCTTTATTTGTATACTGAATAAAACAGACATTATATCTCTAATTTGATATTGCATTGTAGATATTTAAACAATAAAATTTATCATACTTAAGACATAATCCAACAACATAAAAATGCTTCATAACTTCTCATTTAACAAAATATGGAAAACATTAATTTTATTTGAAGATACGATGCATACATCAGTTATATAAACTATCTTCAACAATTATTCAAACTCAATCACCTAATAACCGTGGGTAGGTCGTCGTCGTGCCCCCTTCCCCCAACCCATTACCGATCTTTCCCATTCACCCATGCCCTCTTCCCCCTTCTGCCCTACCCATGCGCCAGCCCTTGCTACCCCCAACTCACCCACCCATGCACCATTTCCCCAACTCTTCCTTCCCTACCCCACAACTCTCCTCCCCATAAGCCCACCCCCTAACTCCCATTCCCCTCCAATCTCAACTCCTCCCCCCCTTCCTTAACGCCGGCCCCATGGGCCTCGCGCCCTACCCCCCTCCACCCTACCCTTACCCCTACCCCCTACCTTACCCCCCCCCCCACCCTTACCTTACCCCCCACCCCCCGCCACCCCCCTACGCTTACCCTACCCCCCCCCCCCCCCCCAACCACTACCCTCCCCGCCCCCACCCAACCCTACCTCCCCACCCCCCCTGCACCCCCCTTACCCATGTTTGACATCATATTCTAGTGTAAAAATGTTGTTTCTACATTGATACATAGCTTAATCTCAAGTCTTTTACAAGTAGTTAAAGTGCCAAAAGGCACATGCAAGGGAGGTTGTGGGCTATTAGCTATAGAGCAATGAATACTACCATAGAGGGACACAACAATCACAAAAGGAGTCATTTGTGAGGAGATAATTGAGACTTAAATAAATATGGATAAGTAGGTGGCAATCTAAAACAACTTAACATATCTTCCTTATTGTGTAGAAATCAATTTTAGTAATGTGATTGCGTGCATAAAATGAGTAAATATTTCCTTCAAACTTAAATCATTTAAACATCAAGCTTTGCATAGATGGTTTGTTTATTGAGTTATCAACATGAATAGTGCATGGTTTATTACCTTTTGCAAAGATTGGCCTTTGAAGAAATTTTGTATGAAATGTTTTGACAACATTTATCCTTCTATTAAAAATGTAAATATTAGAAGATATACTTCCATTATTTTGGAGTTCCACCTAGGTTTCCATTGTGTATTTTCTAAGCCATTTTTCCTTCAGTGTAAGCATGTGTACAAATTTATTTATTTATTTATTAGAAAAAGTCAGAACAACAATTAGAAGCCCCGCTTCACTCTAACAGTGATAATCGTAATAATTAGAAAATATGATGGTATTCAACCTTGATTGAGGAATCCGCATGTATGGTCCATGCATTAGATATAGAATATGGATATGCAAGCATTGAGAAACATTTCTTGGAATTTGAATTGCTCAACTTTTCATTCCTTTTGAGCATGACCTTTTTTTTTTAAATTTTTTCAAATGCACTCAGGAATGCTAAAGTAACAGTGTTTTCTCAAATTTAAAATGTTATCCTTTGCTAGACATTCATATGCATACATCAAATTCACATACTAACAAATAAATGCATTTTTTCCAACACATAAATGTAAAGACCTTATTTTTAAACATGTGTTTTATTTAATATTATCCTCACATTGATGAGTAGGGAGCCATGTAACATTAATTCCGATGTGATTATTCAACAAGAGTAAACACATCATTTGCTTTATAAATCGTTATTAAAAGAAAAATGGCATAATGTCACTACTTTTGGGATTGTGTTAATCGATGAGACACAACTCTATAGTATTGTTTCAAGGTTTCAGATAGAGTATATAAATAATTGCTTCTCCAATCCACTAATAAGTATGCCTTTCTTATTTATGTAATGCTATGATTTTCATATATGAATGTTCAACTATGTTGCCATTATTATTTGGGTTAAATCAATTACATATAGCCAAACATTATTTCCATTGATACCAGTAACCATTTTAAAATGCTAAAATCTCAAGTTTTTGTAGTTATAATTTAAGCCCATTGTGAAATCTCATATATTTTTCCACAAACAATACTGATCATTCTCCAAAGTTAGTTCTCTCAACTCCATCGGCAAACTTTTGGTGATAGGCTTGCTGCCTTACCTTTTCCTCTCATTCCCTATGTTGTAAAACAAATTCTATGACTGTCAGTGTTCCACATTTAACTTGCTTTCCTAAAAATGCCCATTAAAATTAGTTGGATATGCCTAAAATAAGAGTTAAGAGTAAAGGATTGGTAGATTAATGGATGAAACAATATGTATTAGCTCATGTAATAGGAAGGAAAATCCTTTAAACTTCTGTGAAAATGTCCATAATGAGACAAATAACTCTATAACATCGTTTCAAGGTTTCAGATTAAGTATATAAATTAATTTGATTATCCAATCCACTAAGAAGTACACCTTTCTTAATTTATGTAATGCTTTGATTTTCATATGTGAATATTCAATTGTGTTTCCATCATTACTTTAAACAAATCAATTACATATAACCAGAGATTATTGTAATCGATATCCATATGAACATTATATAATGCTAAAATCTCAACTTTTTGTAGTTATAATTTAAGCTCATTGTGAAATATCTTAATAATTTGCCACAAATGATACCTATCATTCTCCAAAGTTAGTGCTCTCAACTCTATTGGCAAGCTTGGGTGATATGCTTTCTGCTTGACCTTTTCCTTTATGCTTGACCTTTTCCTTTATGCTTGACCTTTTCGTCTCGTTCACCTTTCACATGCTTTCCTAAAAATGCAAATGCCCATTAAAATTAGCTGGATATGCATAACATGTTGAAAATATTGAGAGGGGGTTGGGGAATCAATATTTTTTTCAATTGTTATATTATGCCAATTAAGATTTTTGAACACTTTCTTTCCTAAAAATGCAATTGCCCATTAAAATTAGCTGGATATGCCTAACATGTTGAAAATATTGAGAGGGGGTTGGGGGTGGTGAATCAATATTTCTTTCAATTGTTATGTTATGCCAATTAATATTTTTGAACACTAGAAATAGAACAAAAAAATAATTTTATTAATAAAGACACTGAGCACTCTAATCCTCTTTTACCCTAACTATACAACAAAATCTCTAACTTTTTCAAGGCTGCAACCTTTAATGAGAACTCTAATCCTCAAATATAAATCTAAGCTCCAACATGTTTTCTCGCAAAGCTCCAAAGCTCCAATCTTGTATGACGACTCCAAACCTCAAATATAAATCCACGCTCCAACCTCATCTCTCACAAGGCTCCAACCTTGTATAAAGACTCTTAAAGATCTGTTCAACAAGTGTCTTCAAGTCTCCGAAATCAGCTTCAACAACTGCTCCAGGAAGTTTTCAAGAATCTGCTCAAGATGGGTTTACAACTATCTACAACAATGTTTCCAAGTTTGCTTGTTTCAGATCTGCTTCAAATATGAATTTAAGAGTTCCTCCAAAAAGGTCTCAAAAATCTCAAAATGTATTCAATTATGTTCCAAACACTCCCAAGTCAACGTCAGATTAAATTTCAAAAACAATGCCAATACAGAGTTAATTGTGCTGCTTAAAGTTCTGTTCATAAGGTCCGAGTTTTCTCACATATGAGGCCGAGTCAACAGGTCTGTATTCTACCACAAAGAGACTGAATTTTTGTTAAAGATTGAGGCCGAAGTCTAGGTCTCTTCTACAGGGCCGAATATCCATAGGAGGGTTGATATTTCAGACCCCGAATTTGTCACAGGAGTCTGAGTATAGGGCTCGAGTTCCAGACTGAATTTTCACACTAATCACAGGTCATCAGAGGCTTAGTCTGCTACAGGTCACTCTAGTCCAAGATTTGTTAACATACCGAGGTCTGTTCCAAGTCTCCACAGGCCGATTTCTTGTTCTTGAAAAGGCAGAGATATGTGCTATGCATAGGCTGAGCTCAATTCTCCAGTATAGCTACGAAGAAATTTCACCAATAACCTTTGATCCAGAACAGAATATAGCATCGAAAAACTTCTTTCTTCGATCTCTTCACATCGTCCTCAAGTCTGAATCTTCCTATCTTCTTTTCTCATCGAGTTCCTTGCTTCTGCTTAACCAAATTCAATGGGGTTGAATGAGGGAGTCATCACGTATTTATACATATTCATTCACACGATTTTGATCATAGTAGGGCTGACTTGAGTTTATTCTTTGGATGAAGCCGACCTGTCATTCCTGGAAGCCAACTTGGCCAAGATCCTTTCCAGCTTTGCAATTGTTGACTGGGAATTGCTTTCTCAGACTCAAGGTACATTATTTCTTCCAAGATTGCGTCCATGATCAAGCATCTGAGCGCGTTGCTACAGGACTGATCCACTCCTTTATTCGCCAGTTTATTGAATTAATGTGAAGGATATCTTTGCTACCCCAAGACACAGCCAACAAGAGATCAGTCTTTAAAGATGATGGACTAAGCATGTGGGATCCTAACTCAACTTGGACAATTACTAATGGAATCGATAGTACAGGTTACAGATCTCTGTATGAAATGATTAATGCAATATGGATCACAATTGCTACCATTGCCAACGGAGCAGCGCCACCCCCGGGCCGCCCCGCCCTGCCAGAAGTCATACAGTTTTATATGGTTTTGTGCATATCTTTCTTTTTCTTAAACGTTTGTCTTTTAATATTATCCTTTCCCATTCTATTTTTATGTTTCTTTTTCTTTTACCCCTATATGTATGAATGTGTTTAGATTTAGGTTTATATATATATATATATATATATATATATATATATATATATAAACCTTCAAATTTATTAACCTTTAAATGTATATCATATACCATAACAACTTTACCTTTAGGACTTCGTAGCCGTGTTCTACATTGTAACAACTTTACCTTTAGGATTTTGTAGTTGTGTTCTACATTTACAATAATTCTATGCCCCAGTCTCATGGATTTTCGGCATTACATTCATTTGGAATAATTTTAATCCCTATTATCACGATTTTTGGGAACTTCATACCTATTTTGCATCTCTCACACACACAGGTTATGGGTTTTTTGCAATCAGTTCACATTCATCCATATGTTAGTTTGACACAACAATAGACTTTGTGTTCTTTATAAAATTTATAATACAACACCATTCAAGATGCTTACCACTTAGACCAGCATCACGTGATTTCTGACTTATGGCATCAAGGAATCATAGCTAGCTATTGGTTTGAATGGTGTCCACTGAATATCGTTTAATGAACGATGTAAATTGTTTGAGCGGGAGTTAGGGTATCTACCCAACCCAGCACTGTCGTCATGATTTCATTGTGTTGATGGGTTTGTAGTGAGAAAGAGCTCTGCAACTCTGTTCAAACCTTACTGCAACTGGATATCTTTTGCTCACTTCTTGAAATTTTATATAAAACTGTATGACTTCTGGCGGGGCGGGGCGGTCGATTCCGGGAATCGACCGGTCGGGTGGCGCTGCCAACGGAGCAGCGCCACCCAACCGCTCGATTCCCGAAATCGACCACCCCGCCCCGCCCGACTGGCGGCGGGTCAATTCCCGGAATCGACCCGCCAGAAGTCATACAGTTTTATATAAAATTTCAAGAAGTGAGCAAAAGATATCCAGTTGCAGTAAGGTTTGAACAGAGTTGCAGAGCTCTTTCTCACTGCAAACCCATCAACAAAATGAAATCATGACGACAGCGCTGGGTTGGGTAGATACCCTAACTCCCACTCAAACAATTTACATCGTTCATTAAACGAGATTCAGTGTAATAATAAATCACTTGACAACAATGAGTGTGTAATAAATTCTACTCTCCTCCTTAACATGATATCACGACAATTTTTGGTTTGACTACGTCAGAAGAAGGCTCGCCGCATGTTGAGTAGAGTAAATGTTGTTTTTGAATATTGTGTTTGTCCATCATTTTTAGAGAGTTGTCACTATCGTCATTGCGAGAAAATACTTTATAAGAAAATAAAATATGGGAAGTGGTTCTGATAGCTATTTGATTTGATGACAAGACAAAGGCCAATATCATTCCAATGGTCGATTAAAGAAATTAAAGAGCTGCTTGAGGTCGTTCTCGATAACTAGGGGGTGTGAGAGGCCTCGATATTCCTATAAATTTAGATAGTTCAGTGGCAGTGGTTCTAACACGAGAACACAGTTACTTGCACTCTGGTGTATCTTCACTGTGCCAAGTGGCTGGACATAGCAGAGATTGATGTATATGGCGTGGCAGTGATTCTAACACGAGAACACAGTTACTTGCACTGTGGGGTATCTTCACTGTGCCAAGTGGCTGGACATAGCAGACATTGATGTATATGGCGTTTCTATAGCGAAAGTTGAGTGAGAAAATCTGAGTTTTTATTTAAAGACTCCAACTCTTTCACATTGGATGGATACGATCAGATAACTAATCATTTCATTCAAAACGATTTCTCTCTCATATATATATATACCGAAAATAGAATAAAAAGGCTGATATATTGTCAAAAGAAGGATACGGCCAAGTGCCGGGCAAGACCAGTTACTTTGTATTTTCTAGTGGCACGTTCCAGAAGTCAGATTTCATCGAAATCTAAGGGTGGTATTTTTAGAATACATTTTTTTTTTGGTTTGAATTGATTTAGTTTTGAAATTCGTATTTCAGTCTAAATCCATTTTCCTTATTAGTTTCAGAGCACTTAATACATGTAGGTTATATGTTTATTATGTTGTCATGATGGAACATATTTTTGTGGGATGGACATATTAGAAGAAAAGCTATGTAAATGATTTTTATTTTATTTTTATTTTTTTTATAATGAAAAGCGAGTTTGTTTTTTGTTTTCGAAAAAACACTAGAGGTGTGTGAGATATGAATACCTGATCATTTGCAAATGGATCGAGCGAGAGGAATTTGATCATGCCATGCTTGCTGACACTAGCATTAAGATTATGCTCGGTCTGTTCTTTGGGTCGATTGAATGATCTCACACTAGAGGGACAACCAAGGCTGTGGCCCAGAACTAGAGGTATGTGTAGCTCCATTGTGGGAATGGAGAGACCAGGTTTTGGCTCCCCTTATGCAACAAACTTTTCATTGCCGACGGAGCAGCGCCACCCGACTGGTCTATTCTCAGAATCGACCGCCCCACCCCGCCCGACCGGCGGCGGGTTGATTCCCGGAATCGACCCACCAGAAGTCATACAGTTTTATATAAAATTTCAAGAAGTGAGCAAAAGATATCCAGTTGCAGTAAGGTTTGAACAGATTTGCAGAGCTCTTTCTCACTACAAACCGATCAACACAATGAAATCATGACGACAGCGTTGGGTTGGGTAGATACCCTAACTCCCGCTCAAACAATTTACATCGTTCATTAAACGAGATTCAGTGGACACCATTCAAACCAATAGCTGGCTATGATTCCTTGATGCCATAAGTCAGAAATCACGTGATGCTGGTCTAAGTGGTAAGCATCGTGAATGGTGTTGTATTATAAATTTTATAAAGAACACAAACTCTATTGTTGTGTCAAACTAACATATGGATGAATGTGAACTGATTGCAAACAACCCATAACCTGTGTGTGTGAGAGATGCAAAATAGGTATGAAGTTCCCAAAAATCGTGATAATAGGGATTAAAATTATTCCAAATGAATGTAATGCCGAAAATCCATGAGACTGGGGCATAGAATTATTGTAAATGTAGAACACAGCTACAAAATCCTAAAGGTAAAGTTGTTACAATGTAGAACACGGCTACGAAGTCCTAAAGGTAAAGTTGTTATGGTATGTGATATACATTTAAAGGTTAATAAATTTGAAGGTTTATATATATATATATATATATATATATAAACCTAAATCTAAACGCATTCATACATATAGGGGTAAAATAAAAAGAAACATAAAAATAGAATGGGAAAGGATAATATTAAAAGACAAACGTTTAAGAAAAAGAAAGATATGCACAAAACCATATAAAACTGTATGACTTCTGGCGGGTCGATTCCAGGAATCGACCCCTCGCCGGTCGGGCGGGGAGGGGTGGCCCGGGGGTGGCGCTGCTCCGTTGCAATGGTAGCAATTGTGATCCATATTGCATTAATCATTTCATACAGAGATCTGTAACCTATACTATCGATTCCATTAGTAATTGTCCAAGTTGAGTTAGGATCCCACATGCTTAGTCCATCATCTTTAAAGACTGATCTCTTGTTGGCTGTGTCTTGGGGTAGTAAAGATATCCTTCACATTAATTCAATAAACTGGCGAATAAAGGAGTGGATCAGTCCTGTAGCAACGTGCTCAGATGCTTGATCATGGACGCAATCTTGGAAGAAATAATGTACCTTGAGTTTGAGAAAGCAATTCCCAGTCAACAATTGCAAAGCTGGAAAGGATCTTGGCCAAGTTGGCTTCCAGGAATGACAGGTCGGCTTCATCCAAAGAATAAACTCAAGTCAGCCCTACTATGATCAAAATCATGTGAATGAATATGTATAAATACGTGATGACTCCCTCATTCAACCCCATTGAATTTGGTTAAGCAGAAGCAAGGAACTCGATGAGAAAAGAAGATAGGAAGATTCAGACTTGAGGACGATGTGAAGAGATCGAAGAAAGAAGTTTTTCGATGCTATATTCTGTTCTGGATCAAAGGTTATTGGTGAAATTTCTTCGTAGCTATACTGGAGAATTGAGCTCAGCCTATGCATAGCACATATCTCTGCCTTTTCGAGAACAAGAAATCGGCCTGTGGAGACTTGGAACAGACCTCGGTATGTTAACAAATCTCGGACTAGAGTGACCTGTAGCAGACTAAGCCTCTGATGACCTGTAATTAGTGTGAAAATTCAGTCTGGAACTCGAGCCCTGTACTCAGACTCCTGTGACAAATTCAGGGTCTGAAATATCAACCCTCCTATGGATATTCGGCCCTGTAGAAGAGACCTAGACTTCGGCCTCAATCTTTAACAAAAATTCAGTCTCTTTGTGGTAGAATACAGACCTGTTGACTCGGCCTCATATGTGAGAAAACTCAGACCTTATGAACAGAACTTTAAGCAACACAATTAACTCTGTATTGGCATTGTTTTTGAA
The DNA here is from genome assembly GCA_031772625.1 of Pinus tabuliformis. Lineage (NCBI taxonomy): Eukaryota > Viridiplantae > Streptophyta > Pinopsida > Pinales > Pinaceae > Pinus > Pinus tabuliformis. The sequence goes on along the minus strand of CM062809.1, from coordinate 526,233,252 downwards.
ATTTAATCTGACGTTGACTTGGGAGTGTTTGGAACATAATTGAATACATTTTGAGATTTTTGAGACCTTTTTGGAGGAACTCTTAAATTCATATTTGAAGCAGATCTGAAACAAGCAAACTTGGAAACATTGCTGTAGATAGTTGTAAACCCATCTTGAGCAGATTCTTGAAAACTTCCTGGAGCAGTTGTTGAAGCTGATTTCGGAGACTTGAAGACACTTGTTGAACAGATCTTTAAGAGTCTTTATACAAGGTTGGAGCCTTGTGAGATCTTTAAGAGTCTTTATACAAGGTTGGAGCCTTGTGAGAGATGAGGTTGGAGCGTGGATTTATATTTGAGGTTTGGAGTCGTCATACAAGATTGGAGCTTTGGAGCTTTGCGAGAAAACATGTTGGAGCTTAGATTTATATTTGAGGATTAGAGTTCTCATTAAAGGTTGCAGCCTTGAAAAAGTTAGAGATTTTGTTGTATAGTTAGGGTAAAAGAGGATTAGAGTGCTCAGTGTCTTTATTAATAAAATTATTTTTTTGTTCTATTTCTAGTTTCAAAAATATTAATTGGCATAACATAACAATTGAAAGAAATATTGATTCACCACCCCCAACCCCCTCTCAATATTTTCAACATGTTAGGCATATCCAGCTAATTTTAATGGGCAATTGCATTTTTAGGAAAGCAAGTGTTCAAAAATCTTAATTGGCATAATATAACAATTGAAAAAAATATTGATTCCCCAACTCCCTCTCAATATTTTCAACATGTTAGGCATATCCAGCTAATTTTAATGGGCATTTGCATTTTTAGGAAAGCATGTGAAAGGTGAACGAGAGGAAAAGGTCAAGCATAAAGGAAAAGGTCAAGCAGAAAGCATATCACCCAAGCTTGCCAATAGAGTTGAGAGCACTAACTTTGGAGAATGATAGGTATCATTTGTGGCAAATTATTAAGATATTTCACAATGAGCTTAAATTATAACTACAAAAAGTTGAGATTTTAGCATTATATAATGTTCATATGGATATCAATTACAATAATCTCTGGTTATATGTAATTGATTTGTTTAAAGTAATGATGGAAACACAATTGAATATTCACATATGAAAATCAAAGCATTACATAAATTAAGAAAGGTGTACTTCTTAGTGGATTGGATAATCAAATTAATTTATATACTTAATCTAAAACCTTGAAACGATGTTATAGAGTTATTTGTCTCATTATGGACATTTTCACAGAAGTTTAAAGGATTTTCCTTCCTATTACATGAGCTAATACATATTGTTTCATCCATTAATCTACCAATCCTTTATTCTTAACTCTTATTTTAGGCATATCCAACTAATTTTAATGGGCATTTTTAGGAAAGCAAGTTAAATGTGGAACACTGACAGTCATAGAATTTGTTTTACAACATAGGGAATGAGAGGAAAAGGTAAGGCAGCAAGCCTATCACCAAAAGTTTGTCGATGGAGTTGAGAGAACTAACTTTGGAGAATGATCAGTATTGTTTGTGGAAAAATATATGAGATTTCACAATGGGCTTAAATTATAACTACAAAAACTTGAGATTTTAGCATTTTAAAATGGTTACTGGTATCAATGGAAATAATGTTTGGCTATATGTAATTGATTTAACCCAAATAATAATGGCAACATAGTTGAACATTCATATATGAAAATCATAGCATTACATAAATAAGAAAGGCATACTTATTAGTGGATTGGAGAAGCAACTATTTATATACTCTATCTGAAACCTTGAAACAATACTATAGAGTTGTGTCTCATCGATTAACACAATCCCAAAAGTAGTGACATTATGCCATTTTTCTTTTAATAACGATTTATAAAGCAAATGATGTGTTTACTCTTGTTGAATAATCACATCGAAATTTATGTTACATGGCTCCCTACTCATCAATGTGAGGATAATATTAAATAAAACACATGTTTAAAAATAAGGTCTTTACATTTATGTGTTGGAAAAAATGCATTTATTTGTTAGTATGTGAATTTGATGTATGCATATGAATGTCTAGCAAAGGATAACAATTTAAATTTGAGAAAACACAGTTACTTTAGCATTCCTGAGTGCATTTGAAAAAATTAAAAAAAAAGGTCATGCTCAAAAGGAATGAAAAGTTGAGCAATTCAAATTCCAAGAAATGTTTCTCAATGCTTGCATATCCATATTCTATATCTAATACATGGACCATACATGGGGATTCCTCAATCAAGGTTGAATACCATCATATTTTCTAATTATTACGATTATCACTGTTAGAGTGAAGCGGGGCTTCTAATTGTTGTTCTGACTTTTTCTAATAAATAAATAAATAAATTTGTACACATGCTTACACTGAAGAAAAAATGGCTTAGAAAAGACACAATGGAAACCTAGGTGGAACTCCAAAATAATGGAAGTATATCTTCTAATATTTACATTTTTAATAGAAGGATAAATGTTGTCAAAACATTTCATACAAAATTTCTTCAAAGGCCAATCTTTGCAAAAGGTAATAAACCATGCACTATTCATGTTGATAACTCAATAAACAAACCATCTATGCAAAGCTTGATGTTTAAATGATTTAAGTTTGAAGGAAATATTTACTCATTTTATGCACGCAATCACATTACTAAAATTGATTTCTACACAATAAGGAAGATATGTTAAGTTGTTTTAGATTGCCACCTACTTATCCATATTTATTTAAGTCTCAATTATCTCCTCACAAATGACTCCTTTTGTGATTGTTGTGTCCCTCTATGGTAGTATTCATTGCTCTATAGCTAATAGCCCACAACCTCCCTTGCATGTGCCTTTTGGCACTTTAACTACTTGTAAAAGACTTGAGATTAAGCTATGTATCAATGTAGAAACAACATTTTTACACTAGAATATGATGTCAAACATGTGTGTTCTTATCACAACGGAAGACCTAAAGATTAAGTTGATTTTCAATCATAAACAAAATATCATTACTTAAATATCAACAACAAATCACTCTCTATCCATGCATTGAAAAAACCAAACACCTTTTCTATTGTTATTCAAACAAGTTTACTCCCTCGGGGAGGGGTTGGGGGGTGTAGGGGGTTTGGGGGGATGGGGCGGGGGGCGAGGGGGGATGGGGCGCGGGAGTGTGGGGGGACGGTAGGGGGTAGGGTGAGGGAAGGGGAGGGGGGCTGGGGAGGGGGGGAAGCTTAGGAAGCTTCGTTCAAACAGAAAATTCAGCTGAAAACAAACATCTAGCGTGGCATGCAAAAGATGGACCACGAAGAAATACAGAGTTGGCGAGCGAAACAAAGAGAAAACACAGATTTGATGGATGCAAGGAGTACAATAACTTGGTAATCAGATCGAGGGATTTGTCATCATCATCATTTTCGGAGATTGGATCAGGCGTGTTACTTTAATTATTAATGTGTAGTGAATCTAGACAAGAGATCTCTCGTGAGAGGAATAAGTTAATGGGGCCGGGGCTTCAATGTAGTCGTCAGGGGGTTGTGGGGGGTGCATGGGTAGGGGCTCGCCCATACTTGCCTAATTGTGCACTTAGTCTCATTATCCCTCACCTGACCTCCCGCTCGCCCATCGACCCGCCTGCCCGTTAGAGGTGGCTGGGCAATTCTGATTATACAAATAAAAAATTTATGGTATATTTTTGTTGTTAATTTAAGTTAATATATTTTTTTATTTACTAATTTATGTGTTTTTTTTTAGGAAAATGGCATCAAGGAAAATTTCTGTGAATCTTTCTGGACCAAAGAGTCTTAAAGGTGTATCTTCAAAAAACATTGGTGAACGAACTCCACCTGAGCTCATGCCTACAAATATTTCAAGTGCTTTAAGTGATAAGAAGCTAATCTCAGATTGGAAAAGTTCAAAAGAGGTGAAATTTCCATCAAGAGTCTGGTATGTGAAAGAAAGAGAGAGCACAACTGTGATTTTCACATTGATTTTTAAGTTAATTATTATTTTTTGAAAAAAAAAGTTGTTATTATTATTTTTTTGACATGAAATTCATAAAAAAAACTATTATTTGACCATTTTTAGTTAATATTTTTGTATAAAAATTGTGATTTTGACATGTTAATTCTAGCAAAAAATTATCAAAACGTTTAGTTTTTTTGTTATATTTATGTTAAAAATGGTTATTTTTATGTCCATTGTTAAAAAATGTTGTTTTTTAGAAACAATTATTTCATGTGGATTGAAAAATTAATTAAGGATGTATAAATATGTAGATTATCTAAAATTCAAACTATCGACTTTCTAATTTAAAAACGCAAAACAATAAAAACCCCCCTAAAAAAAAAAATTAAGATAGAGAACAAGAAAATATGAATAAAATGACGACTTCAAAAACTATCAAATTTAGAAAATAATTTTTTACAGTTCACACACTAGAAAATTAAAAGTCAAAAAATAGGTCTTTTAAAAAAAGGGTGTGATGCAGAATACTCACTTTTTAAAATCAGCATGAAAATCACTACCATTCTAAAACTTGATTTCATCCTTGAACATGAAAAAAAATTAAAGTTCCAAAAACCATGTTCTAAAAAAAACATGTGTATTCTGCATCACCACTTTTGAAAATCGGGTCATTTTTTTGCTATCTCTATGAAACGGGTAACAGTATTAGTTCCCGTTTCACAGTTTACATTGTTGGTTGAGAAATCTATAGTTCATAATACTCAATGCACATGACCAACAAGAAGCTACAACTCCCTGATTATCAACTACAATTGAATGGATATACAATCCCAACCATTCTCTAACCAAGGATAATTTTAGGGGCGAATGTTCGCCCTTTGGCGAAATTAAGGGGTTTTAAATTTTTAGTGGGCGAATATTTTGTATCATAGTACATTTTTACAAATCACCTCAAATAGCCCACCTTATTTTAAGGGAGAGGGTAAAAAAGGTAAATTTAGCCCTTGAAATTAAGACTTACAACCTTCCATTCGCCTATTTTCAAGAATAGGTTTTATTTAAGTGAATCCATTCGCCCATTTTCAAGAATAGGTTTTATTTAAGTGAATCCTATGGGCCAAATACCATATTTATAAAAGAGGTATGGTAAATTAATAAAAATATAAATAAATGAGAGGTATGGTAAATAAATAAAACATTTTTTATATTTACTCCATAAGTCACCTTATATACATGTAAGGGTGTAAACAAATAAAAATATAAGTAAAGTGGAGGTATGGTAAATAAATAAAACGTCTTTTTATACTTACTCAAAAGGTATGGTAAATAAATAAAAATATAAATAAACTAGACGTATCGTAAATAAATAAAACCTCTTTTTATATTTAGTCCATAACCCTCGTTCTATTTATGAAGGCTCAAGAAAGAGGTTTTATTTAAGTGAATCCTATGGGCCAAATACCATATTTGTAAAAAAGGTATGGTAAATTAATAAAAATATAAATAAACCAGAGGTATGGTAAACAAATAAAACATTTTTTTATATTTACTCCATAAGTCACCTTATATTTACGAACACTCAAAAAATGGGTTATATTTAGGTGAAACCTATGGCCAAAATACTATGGGACAAATACCGTGGACTAGATTGTTATTAATACCATACAAAAAACCATTATTAACCCTAATATTAGAATTAATAAAAATAAAAATGGCACATGGTATTGACCCATGGTATTCACCAAAATGGCACATGGTATTGACCCATGGTATTATTTAGTGAAAGACTCGCCAAGATCTTACAAGATTTTATAATTGAGTAAAATATTCTAATAAAAATAAAAATGGCATATGGTATTGACCCATGGTATTCACCAAAATGGCACATGGTATTGACCCATGGTATTCACCTGGAATGTAGCCTATTTAAATGGGGGAATTAAACCAGCATGTAGCATATGCTAAGATTCACTAGGACTTTACAAAGTTTTATTATTTAGTGAAAGACTCGCCAAGATCTTACAAGATTTTATAATTGAGTAAAATATTCGCGATGCCTGGTGAGAGATTCGCCAAAAAATTATATATACATATTATATTATTGATAAAATCGCCTTCCATTTTTCCTATATACCATGGAGATTCGCCCATTTATTATATTTATAAATTTAGGGGGGGTTCTTAAAATTTTCCCTGTCTCTAACACCCACTAGAAGGAGCACCAACCCCTGACCAACAAGCTACAACTTACTTTGACACTCATTGTTCCATATTTCATCCATTTTTACACTAGGATCAATGACTGTCTTCTCTCCTTTCAAAAATAATTAAATTTTAGTCACCATTCAAGAGAAATACCTACAACAATCTCTATTTACTGTGAACACCATACCAACAAATCCCTACACCAAAATCTTTGCCAAATTTTTTTTTGTGTCTATTCTACTTGATTAGGGTTGCTTTCATAGATTTTTGTTGTTGCTAAATTTGATTTTGTTTATTTTTTGAATTTGTGCATGCTTCCTTATTTTTTCCTTTGTCCTCTTCATCTCAATCTTCTGGACATGTTGTCCAAGTTATCTGACCTCAAAAACCATTCTCTGCAAGTTATATTGAGTTTTTTCTGCTTGCTTCAGTTAATCTAGATCTTTTACAGGTTTTAGCAGAGCTTATTTATTTTTATCCTCTATTTAACTTGGCTTAAATGATACTAAATTGATAGTTCCATTTTTTGTACCTTTTATCTCCTTTCACTCGACTCCCTTACTTGTTTTTCAACCATACAACCAGTCTCTGTGTCCGCGGCTTAAGGCCATTAGGCACTTATCCCTTTAAAGCCCTCCACTGGCCAAAAATATTTGTTAATGGATCCACACCATTGGTCATGCTTCTATGTGAGGTGACCACGCCCATTGCTAAGGTTGGAGCCCCCAAGCTCTCGAATTTTTTATTAATTGCAATTCTTAAAAATTTATGGGATTCTGGGTTCCGAGGATGAACCCACATTCTATTACCGTTGTTCCCTTGGCCTCGTTTCTACATGGAACAATCCAAGGAGCTAGTGCTTAGCCACTCCTGGAGCCTCCGTGGCTCTTTATATCTTCGTGCCCTTGATTTCTTCCTGTGGATAGGGCCATCTGTGAGCGCTTAGCCCATAGCTCCCTTCCTTTGGGTGCATTCATTTATATGCACCACAATAACCATCCGAGGTCTAACCTCTAGGTTGACATGTTAGTGGTGACCGCCCAATGTTTCTCTAATTAGTTGTTGTGCCACTGTGGCCTGGCGTCTTATTCCCAATGCCTTTGACTAAGCTAATTTAACAATATCATCGTGGTAAAGCCTACGAGATGAGTTGTCCTGTGGGTCTTCCCGCTACAACAAGAGCTAATGAAATGACTATCCAGGCTTAGCCAACTGCCAATGTGTCCCAGCTCACGCTGCCCAACATTCTCTCTTTGTGCCATTTTAAAAATTATGGGCTCATCTCACAGGATGACATCACTCCTGCGATGTGTTGACCTATGAGTGGTGACACATGTCACTTGGAAACGACCCCTTTAGGTACTTGAAAATGCCAAATATGCATGACATGTGTCCTCCTCTTATTGGATGATGCTGGCGTCATTATCCTTTGTTGTTTGGGCCAATCATGAGCTTCCACCTATCCTCCTGGAGGAGAGACAAAGTATCCTACAAGGCCTTGTTTTGTGACCATTTTCCTTTATAATTTGTTTTTCTCAAAAACATTTGGATTCAAGCCTTTTTTCCTTGACATCACTCCTGAGTAGATTGTGTTTTTGTGATGAGTGTCCCCAGAGAAGCTCTCTTTCATTGATATGTGCGATCAACTGCGCAGGAAACCACTTCCCGTGACCACCAAGACCTTTGTCTATGGCAATGTAAGAAAGATGCCATGTAGCCTGGCGCTTAGTCATGCGTTCCTTAAAAGCACTTATGGGCTACCATTGTTGGGTGGGCTCCACTCGCTTAATTCATCCCTATGATTTATGTTTGTGCCATATATGAATCCTCTTGTGTGCTCCTGCCTGAGTACCATTGTTGGGATGACATCAACATGCTCCTCCTGTAGCCAACAATAATGGTTTCAACTGTTGAGTTGTCTACCACGTCTACCCAGAGCTCTCACGTAAAGGATCCACCAAAGTTTTTGCTACACTTTCACAATGTGCCAAACTTGGCTACACGCCAAGGCTCCTCCACACTCCTCCTAACTTTGCTAGGTTGGACTTAGGGTTACCAAAATTTGACTGGCTCAATCTTTTGATCCAAGAGGCCTTTTCAAGACTTCCATATATCGTTGGAAAGATATTTTAGAGCTCTATCCATCTAGATGAATTACACCTGCATATGAGATGGTATATTGATCCAAAAATGGCTCCAAATCCACTGCACTAATTCTAATCTTTTGTTGCTGATGAGCCCCAGTATTGTAACAAGATGGCTGCAACTCCCAAGGCTACCAACTTAAGTTATCAACTTGGGGTTCATACAAAGTTAATAGGTGCCAACACTGTATGTGAAACATGCAATGTGTCATTCTTTTGTTGATTTGATGTAATGATGTGAATATCTCGAAATAAAACACTAACCTAATTGAAAAAATGGAAACATTAGTCTACTTGTAGAATGTAAATTAATACTCTAATTGCAGAATGTGGAATGTTGTTTTGAAAAAGGAAATTTGATATTTTCAATAATAATGCTTGTAACTGAAACCTTAAGGAAGCATGAATTCGAGAATCAATTCTAATCTACTTTGCATTGATGAATCACCATTTTTATCATTGCTTTCAAGGAAACTTAGCTTTAGTAACAGAATCCATGTACGTTTCGTCAGAAAACATCCATTGTTATTCAAATGTGGAAATATGTCTTCTAATTATGATTGTAGATTTGTACTTGCAGTGAAGGAAAGGTGGATCTAGAGTGGTATTTTGTCTTCCTCAATCTTTTATTTAGAGGCTAGGGATCATGATTCAAGCCTAAGGGACAAAAACCAATCTTTGGGAGAAAATATGGTCAAGTTTACATGTGCTACTGGAGGTGCTACATGAGGCCCTGTTTTGCTACATGAGCGAGATAACTTGCCGAATGCCTAAGTAAATCATATGAAAATGGGATTGAATTTTTGTTTTTATTAATTAGGATGTCTTAAGACTCTATTCCAAGTGGAATCACTGCAAAATACCGATGTTAACACGAGCTAAAAAATAGTAAGAAAATAGTACTCTAAAAACTAGAAATTTCAAGAACTAGTGAGTTAGCTAACCTACCAAATTCCTAACCTAATAAAGTGAAAATGATATGGAGTAAATTTTGTTATTAACTTGAATTTTTTATGACTCAATTCAAGTGTAATAAACTCAAATGAAGCTAATTAACACCTTCTAAAAAATAACAAAAAATTACTACTATTTTTCCACAAGGAATTTCCAGAAATTCTAGATTTGTGAACTTGTAGACCAATCTAAGTAGCTCAATGATGAATATGAATTTTCAAAGCTGTTATAAGGATGCATCATGCTTTTTAATTTTTAAATAACCTGCAAAACAACTCACTTCAATCATTTAACCAATATAACCTACAACAAAAGAAGCATGAATAGTAAATGCAGAAATAAGAGATGCAAGTGAAAAAGACATTCAAAGGACATAAAGAAATTGTACAAGAGGGCTCTGAGGCTCTTGGGATGGCCAAGCCCAAGGAAAATCATATTTCTATGAAGGAAACCAAGCTTTAGAAGCTAAAAATGGCACCAAAATTCATTATTTGAATCAATCCAGGTACATCTTTGCTAGAAATGAAAGTGGAGCTACTAAATAACAAGTTTTCTCCACAAGAAGACTAAGAAATACTTGCCCATAAAAGAAAATTCAAATTGGTACTTATAAAAATAGATGGGGAAGCATTCTCCTTGAAAGGAGGAAAATTTCCCCTGCAACTCCCTCAAAAGGCAGATTTGGTTTCCAACACTAGGAATCTTCATTAAATGGCAAAGAACACATTCCTCTATTTTCTCAAACAGTGGAGCTCCAAAATTTGTCAATAATTTCATGATATTCAGTTCATTTATTATCCAATATTGGTCCATCCTATAGTTGGGATCACGTCCCTATATTATCTCATTCAGAAATTACTCTATATTCTATCAATATTCTGCAAAAATAAATAATATTAGGCACATAATATGCAATTATGTCTAAACCTTCCTAAGAACATATTAAAGATAAACAACATTATTAAGGGTAGAAGGAGAGATTTAATATAGCCTTTATGTGCCTACAAAAGGTTAAATGGATCTTAATTTGTGTCTAATTTGGAGGCCCATCATACCCACCTACTGAAACTGTTGCTCATCCTCTGAGAAACCTACTCATATTCTTACCCTATTCTTCTTCTTTTATGCCTCAGATGACTTTTCTGATGTCCCACACTGATGTGGATGTAGCTTCCTCTGCTGAATGGAACCCTACATGCTCTTTAATTTCTTCCTTTGGCTTTGGCTCAACCTTTATTTCTGCTCTTTTTTTGTCCTTTCTTCTTATCCTTTCTTTGATTTCTCCCCTCTCAATCTCAACTTCTTCTTTTGCTAAGTCCTCCTCCACTTTTATCACTATGAAACAATGAATTTTCCCTTTGCTGCCATAAGTTTTGGAGTTTGTTGTGTACTTAGTTTTTTTTTTAAAGATAGGGGTAGAATGAACAATTTGTTTACACTATTTGGAAGAGAGAATATTTCAAGCTTAATTAAAAAATAATTCAATTCCCCTTCTCATCATGCTTAAAGAAACACCCATACTTCATTTTTTTTATTCCCAACTTTTATAAAAAAAATTGCTACAATATGTGTTGTTGTAGAATTAAAGAGTTTTGCAGTCTTCTTGTCCACAGGTACTATTAGGGCCTAAATATACCTCAGGCTGAGAAAGGTAGGATCTAGGGTAACATCAAACCATGCTTAACCTAGTAGCTAGCCCTACCAGGTCAGGAGAGGGTTCTCTCCTTGTCAATCTCAGAAAATATGGCCAATGAAAGCTTGAGATGACCGATGTGATGACTGATTTTAGGCTAGGTATGTATACATAGGTGTTTGATTGAATTTGATGATGTTTTGTTGGCTCAAATGTGAAAGGCAGATTTGGGTCTGGGGAATGAGGCTCAGTTTTGCAGAGATCTCTATGGGGCAAGGTAGGCAAGTGATTTGGTACTTCAAATTGAGTGAGATGGAGAGCTTTTAGACAGGTGAGGAGTTGAAAAGGGCATGAAAAAATAAGGGATCCTCTTCAAACAGCTGAAAACATAGATAACTAAGCAAACCCTAGGTAGAGCACTGCACTTTCAATGTATTCTACCTTTATCCTTGTTTGATTTAGTTAAGATGAAATAAAGAGAGATAATGGCATACATAAAACACATGTAGACTTACAATTATAGAAGAAAACACAATACCAAAGCAAGATGCCACATGAATCCCATAAAGTGCTACAAACCACTGGTCTATTCCTTAGCCAAACTGTTGAAATGAGTATACAATGAAGCTCCAAGCTTTCCCAAAAGTCCAACCATGCTAATGAATAAAAAATTACAAGATATAGGCAATCAAAAACTCATCCTAGCCTCCAGGGGTCGAGTTCATAAGATTAGGAGCTGTTCCAACAAAATCTAAACTAAGAACTAAAAAGTAGGCAGTGGAACAACTTGCCTCTAAAAACTAGGAAACTGATTCATTCAGTTGCAAACTACCCTTTGATGGATGAATCTACCTATATGAGTGAAAATTTAGCATAATTACATCAAAATCCATCATGTCACATTAAATTACATCATGAGTTTGACAATTAGAAGAAGAAAAGTCAAACTGTCAAGAAACTAGGTGAAAAACAGAGTATTTTGGTCAAACTGGGCAAAATTCCTCCAATGCGCTGCGCTAATTTCCCTATGCGTAGCACCTTTTTGAAGCTGATTTTGGAGGTCTTCTCGGTGTCCAAATTTTCTCCAAGTGGGCTTGTTGGAAATATCTACTTGTCTAATTTCTAGCACAAGTGGAATTTTTGAATTTGGCCTCTATTTTCCCCTCCAAAACTGAGTTTTCCCGAGACTGCTTCCTGTGTGTCAAAAAAGGGGCAAAAAGGTCATTTTTAAGGTGTTTTTGACCTTTTTGGAAGCCCAAAACCTGTCAAATTTTCTTTGCCATTTGTGAGCATGCATATTTTTTTCATGAAAAATCCAAATGTGTTGAGTTTTCCTCAAAATGAGGTCCCCATCAAAAGTGAGTGCCAGGTAGCACGGCGCATCGGGTAGAAAAGCCTGTTTTTTAAGGAAAAAATTCCAAAATTGCAAAAAGTGTCCCAAATTTTTTGAAATTTGGGCTGAGTGTCCTCCATTAAGTGATGTGTTGGGCCAAGGAAGCCTCAGCCAAGATCTGAAGTCTATCTTACTCTTTTTGCTTCCTCGATGCTTTCTTCAACTTAGCCTTCAAGTTCCTGATTCTTGCCGTGCACACTTTGCTTCTCGCCAAGTAATGATATGCCATGTTCCTCAAAATGTTTTTCTCATTGTTGGCCTTCTCTAGAATCCTTTCTAGGTGCATGTTTTTTTTCTCAAGCCAAGATTCACGATCAGCTTGAATTTCTTGCTCAAGTGTGGTCAATTTGATTTTCCTCCTCCTGGCAACTTTCCGTTTTGCTTTCATGTTTTGGAGCCCCATGATGATTTTTTGATCTTCTAGTTGTTTATTCCTCTACTCCAAATAGTTAATTATCCACTTGTCTCTTTCTAGATTGAGAGACAAATGATGAATGTCATCTTGCTGCTCCTGAATGACTTCTTTGAGCTTTGAGCTTTGTGAGCCCAAATCTTTGTCATCATCCTGAATGAGGATGAAATCTTCCTCTTGACCTCTTGACGGTCCCTCATCATGCAAGGGCTTCTTACTCTTGTCCTGTACCTACTCTACTGATGGTGAAAACGAGACCCCTTCCACCTTGGGTGGAGATAGTACTCGTTTTGCTGCTGCCGCAACTCGGCAAGTGAAGTGGGCTCCACCCGGTTATTTTTTCCACTTTTGTGAGGCCTCCTTGGTGCATGCATTTCTCTAGAAGAATCACTTACTGTCTCCTCATCTCTATCATAGGAAGGATCAGACTCCATGTTTGCCAATGTTTGAGTTTTCTTGATGCGTATGAAGAGATTTATGGTGTCTTTAGGTTTTTGTTGTCAAGGATGAGAATGTATGAGGGACTGTGGAGGAAATGTGTATGAGGGGTTTTGGGAATATTGCTGTCAAATTTCTGGGGAGTAGAAAGGTTCTAGGGACAGTAATTATACTTTTGGGATAGCAATTAGGGTTTGGGAAATTTTACTAGGGTTTGGGATAGTAGTACTAGGCATTTAGGATTAGTGATGTTAGGGATATGGGATTTTGGGAATGAGTTGATGAAATGTAATGAGAGGGAAAAAATGAAGGAATAAAGGAGTGAGGGAGTGAGAGATAGCTAGGAGTGGAATTGGCAGCAAAACATGCAATTTGCAAACCCTATGCAACTGCTTTTGGCAAGAAATGTAAAGAGGTAGGGTTTTTATTTTTTCTCATTAAATCACCATAAGCACCAAGAGAAATTCATTCATTGGTCATGGAGGGATGTTAACTTACTTGGGCAATGAAGAATTTAGCAATTTGAGAGTATTTGGAGGAATATTTGAATGGATTTCAAGCTTTTTAGCCCAATGCGCCGCACCATCTCAATGCGTTGCACCAGTTCATTTTTTACACTGCAGAGGGCTACCTAATGCGCCGCGCCATCTCAATGCGTAGTTCCTTTTTGTAGACAAGTTTTGGAGGCCTTCCCGGTATCAAAATTGGGCACGGGATAGCTCCTTAGAAATCTTATTGAGTCTAATTTCTAACCCAACTTGAATTTTTCAATTTGGAGTTCATTTGCTCTGTCAAAAATCAAATCTCCCAAGACTGGTCAAAATGTGAAAAATGAGGCTGCCTCAAGGCAGAGTGCTGTTGCAGTCAACTTTTGAAGGTCTTTCTCAACTCCAAATTGAGCTCATGATAGCTCATTGGAAATATCTTTGTGTCTAGTTATCATTTGACTCATCAAGAAAGTCATTTGGCCAACCAAGCTAGGAGAAAACTTGATTTTTCCAAGGTCACTTCAGAGGTGCATCAATTCTCCTGAGGCAACTGTATTTTTGACATTTCTCTAAAACCATGACACCTGTGTAAAAAGTGAAGGAGGTTTTTCTTCCTTGGCCTATTGTGGACAAAAAATCTCTTATTTTTCCCAAATTCATCTTTTCTTGCTCAGAAACATCATTGGAGTAAAACCTATCCCGATGTGTGGAACAAGGGATTTGTCGAAATGAAGTGAAATGAAGGGGATAAAGGGCTTCTAAATTCTTGAGAAAATTTTGGGAAGTAGGGAAGGATGTTAGGAAGCAGGGGAAAGTGGAATTTCAAATATTGAGTGAGGGGAAGGGGTCCAAAAGGGAAAAACACGGGCCTAGCCTATAAAATTTTCAAATTGTAGCAAGAAACTAGGGTTTGTGCGAAAATGAGGAATTTGAGGGATATCAGTGATGGGAAGTGTTTAATAAGGTACATTAAGGATAGGGGAAGGTGTATGAATGTCAGGATATAATTTTTGTTGATGATTTGACCATCCAAGAGAAATTACCTTCAAAAACCTAGGAGAGGGAAATGAACCTTACCTAGGCACAACTGAAGCATGAACAAGGTGTAAAATGACCCAGTGGAATCTAACATGATGATGACAACCCTCTGAATGATGGTACACTCAGCTAAATGGTGACATGGACCGACATTTGGACAACTTTGAAAGGAGTAAAAGCAAACCCTAGACCTAATACCTAGTGACCAAATTTTACTTGAAGACTCACTGAAATGACAAAATTTGACCTTGACACCTTAAAATCACTTTGTAGGAGCATGTTTGATCACTGGAGGAAGGCTGCAAAGACTGACACTAACAGGTACCAAAAGGAAAATATGTACTTACCCTTTCTCTCATGATTATTTCCTCCTTCATAAGGTTGAGGGCAATTATTTCCACTATCAAGCTTCTTGTAGCAACTTTGTTCTTTCTTGTAGCAGTTATGTTTCCTCCTATGGCATCTCTACTTTCACCCTTTCCATTTCCTTTGAATATTTCCTTTCTTCCTAAGGATCTAGTGGCTTTTATACACAAAATTTTCCTTCCTGTAGCACTCTGATAGCTTCCTATAGCAAATTGTTCCTTCTTGTAGCAACAATGTTCTTCCTATAGCAGTTATGTTCCTCATGTAGCAGTTTTGTTCTTCCCATAGAAGTTATGTTCTTCTTGTAGATAATTTGTCCCTTCCTGTAACAACTAATCTTTGCATGCCAAGAGGTGGTGGGTCCACCTTTTTATTCTTTTATTTTTATTTTTTATTGATTTTTTTGTTATTTTTCCTTTTTGTTACTTTTTTCTCTATTTGTTTAATTTGCATGCAAAATAAACTCAAAGTGCTTTGAGTTAACTGAGTTGGCCCTCACCTGCCCCTTCAAACTCCTTTTCCTCCAACATGACTAAATGATTACATCCCACTTTCTCAAGTCCTCTTCACTTATGTCTTGTCCTCCCCCCCATGCACAAGTGTCTTGGTGGAAAATTTAAGTTAAATGCTAGATAAGGCCAAGGTTTCTCTGCTACTAAGTTTGGCTATAAAAACCTTTTCCTTCACACACTTACAACATTTTTTTGAGCTAAAATAAGTCTGTAAGATAGGTTTTGAGGATTTCATACCTGGGCCTTACCCTTGATGTATTTTTGTAGATGATATTGAGGTTGTTGATATGACTGTTGAAGCTGCATTTGGTGGTTCTAAAGCTACTAGTGTTGATCCTTTGATGGTTGCATGTTTCTTATGAACAAAGGTAATGGTTAATTTGCTAGTTTCTTGAGGTGTCAGCTTCTTATGCTCATTGCTACATGCATTGGCTTTGCTCTCAATTTTTCTTCTCTTGAAATGTGCTTGACTGATCGAAGTTGTTATTGTAGGTTTTGTTGATAGTGGATCAAGATGTTGTTGTTGGAGATGATCAGTGACCCTATAGTAGCCCTGAAAAAATATTTTGGCTACCCAAGATCAAGGATATGATCCCTCAATGCTTCATGTTTTTCAATTCTTCATTCTGGTTCTTCCAAGTGCTTTTGATTGTGGTTTTGGAGGGCTTGTGCATACTGCTACAGGACATTGTTTCTTCCTATAGCAGTCACATAGACCCTCCTAGGATCATTATTCCTTTAGGTGATACCTTTAAAAATACTTATAATTCATGAGTAATTTGTTGACAAGGATCAAAGGCTTTTTTGTGGTGGAAGGGATGGAAGAAGGGGTGAAAATGGGTTCTTTTCATGGACAAATATGAAAATGAGAGTGGAGAAGAGGTCAAGTGGTGTGGAAAATGAATGATGAGGCTATGGTGGACCCATCCTCTTGTTCCTAGATGAAAAACATAAGATTTGAACCCTTTTCCCATGCCAATCGCTCTCTTGCAACAATTTTGGTCACTCTAACAATTTTGGAATGCTTCTATAACATAATTTTTTTATCCATATCTCTCAAATGGTAAATCGGATTGACTTGAAATTTGGTGAGCATGTTTCCTTCATCCTTATATATCTCCTTATAAAAAATGTTGGCCAATGAATGCACAAATATCAAGAAAAATAAAAAATGGTTGTAGGTGATGGAGGCCAATTTCTCAAAAAGTGTGGATTGGAATTTTTTGAAATTCCTTAATCATGTTACTATCATATATATGCATCTCCAAATGAAACAACTTGGCCAATGAATGCACATTTTTTGAGATATGGTAAAAACAATTTCTGCTTTGTGTATTTGGCCTCCTGTAGCAAAACAAAACCTTCCTGTAAAATTTTAGGACAATGAGGGAAATGCATGGGAAAGGCTTGGAAATGATGTTTGGATGTTGGAAATGGATGAGGGTGATGGATTGACAAGGCCTTGGTCCTGTTGGAGCATCTGGAAAAATGAGGGAAAATCCCAAGTTTGACTTCCTTTGACTAGGTTTTTGATCAATTTTTTATTTTTGGTACTTTGTTGCTTGCAAAGGTTGGAGAGAACCTACATTTATCAAAGAGAGATAAATGGAGAAAATAATTTTTTCTTTTCATTTTTCATTTTCTTTCCTATGCCTACTAGCTGCCTCAATGAGGTTTTCAATAAATGAGCCAATATCAGACGCCTCAAAAGAGGTTTGCACCTGAGATTTGATTATTTTCCTTTTATTCCTTTTTTCTTTCCAACTCACTAATCGTCCCAAGGAGATTTTCAATCAATGAGCCAATATCAGATGCCACAAAATATGTTTTCACCTGACATTTGATTCTTTTCTTTTTTTCCATTTTTTATTTCTTTTTTCCTATCCTACTCTACTTGAAAAAACAAAATCTCTTTCAAGTGTAGGAATACTTCCAATGGAGCCATGTGCATAACAAGATGACATATAAACTCATGTGTAGGCTCGAAACATATGCTTTGACATGTACCTGAATATTAGAGACCAAATGCTTTGACTTTGATGATATCAAGCACTATTGAAGAAGAGAGTGATGCTCCATCTTGTTGATTTTCTGGAACCAAACCTCAATATAGTTTTGATGCCCTTGGTTCGCTTTCTCATCTGGATCATTCTTCATGTCTTATTTTTCTGTGCCATTCAAATCTTCTAATTTTTTCCAATTAGTCCCTTGCACACATAAAGGATCTGATGGTAAGCATAACAAAAACTCTTCAATCTCAGGCTCCAATGGTTTCTCTCCATAAAATGTGATACATGATTCTTCTGGATTTTCTTCTTCTAGACGTTGTTCTTCAATGACATAAAAAAATCTCCTTTTTTAAATACTCTTCCTGAGCTAAGATGAATACCATTTATATCAAGAGGAGTTGTTTGGAGGTGTTGTATCTCAGCATTGTAAGTGGGTTGAGTTACTTCATTGTTTGGGTTTGGAAATAGTGGGACATGTAGTTGAGTGGGAGTGGATATTTGAGATGGATGTGGTTGGGGTTATGGTTGTGGCAGAGGTGGATGGTAGGGATAGCATGGAGTTGGGTATGGAGGATATTGAAGAAAATATTGAGGATATTTTGGATTTCTCCCATAAGTTCTTTGCCAACCTTGTTGCCAAGATTGGTTTTGGGGTTGAGATGGCCAAGGTTGCCAAGGAAGGAGTGTGTTCCAATTACTTTGAGATGAATGTGCATAACCTTGAAATTGTGAATTAGGCTCTTGCATCATATCAGGTTGACTAGGCTTCCATGGTCTTCTTGGAGCTACATAACATAACCTCTTTTGTGATTGAATTGCTCGATTGTCCTCTTGGTAAACTTCCTTCAACCTTAAAGATGGATATTATTAAGCAGTATGTGATTTTGCATGGATAACACAAATATAAACATTTTCTTTTTTCTTATTTTTCATTCTTAAAATTTCTACTTGTTCATTTAGATTGCTAAAAATTTTTGTTTTAAAGTCATCAAACAAATTTCGAAGTTCAACTTGACTTACCGACCTTGAGATTGATTTACTTACTCTTGCCCTTCCTCTTGATATGCACTTGCATGTTTCACAAATTTCTTCAAATGATAATTGGTATACATCACCTCTACTCATGATATCAATAAGATCAATCCATCATCCCTAATTATTCCAAGGAAGAGGATTTTTAGTGTGTGAGATCCTAAATGATGTAATTTTTCCCTCTTAACATTATGCATACATCTCTCTATTGGATCCTCAAGGCTCTCATCTTCTTTTTGAGTCATTCTAAATATTTCTTCTTTAAGATAATGATATTTATATTTTTCTAAAAATATCTTTTTCATATCATTCCACGATCTTATTGAATTAGTCCCTAAACTCATGAACCATTTAAGAGTTCTATTCTTCAATGTTGTTGGAAACAATTTTAATTTTTGAGTCTTTAGTAAGTAACCATAAAATCTAAAAAGGATTTAAGATTCAAAGAGAAAGGTTTTAATATCCTCTTACCTCATACCATGGGAGTTGGGAATGAAATATTGAGGGATGTTCTTCATATGAACACTTCTAGCAGTATCTTGAATGGGAAATCCAAGAGGATCTTCCTCATTATCATCATCTCCATCCATTTCTCCAACCTTCTCTATCACCTCCTCTTCTTCTACTTGCAAAAGTGGATGGTTATGTGGCTCTTACTACACCTTATGATTAAGTGGGGGGTGTGGTATTGAAGATTTTTTTTTTTTTTGTGATTTTTTTTGAATGAAAACACTAATGCAATGCATTTTTCTGTTTTTGAAATGAAAGATGCCTAATGAAATTTTTGTGTGTTTTTGCAGAAAGTAAAAGAAATGAATCAACTAAGGAAGAAAACAATGCATACTTTGACACTTCCCTGGAAATGAAGCCAACAAGTTATGAGCCCCAGTATTGAAACAAAAATGTTGCAACTCCCATGGCTACCAACCTAAATTATCAACCTGGGGTTCATACAAACTTAAGAGTTGTCAACAATGTATGTGCAACATGTAATGTGTCCTTCTTTTGTTGATATGATGCAATGAATTGAATATCATGAAATCAAACACTAACCTAATTTAAAAAATGGAAACATTAGTCTACTTGTAGAATGGAAATTAATACTCTAATTGCAGGATGTGGAATGCTGTTTTGAAAAAAGAAATTTGATCTTTTCAACAATAATGCTTATAACTGAAACCTTAAGGAAGCATGAATTCAAGAATCAAGCTTAATACAATTTGAATTGATGAATCACCATTTTTATCATTGGGTTCAAGGAAACTTAGCTTTAGTAACAGGATCCATGTACATTTCATAAGAAAACATCCATTGTTATTCAAATGTGGAAATCTGTCTCTTAATTCTGATTGCAGATTTGTACTTGTAGTGAAGGAAAGATGGGTCTAGAGTGGTATTTGGTCTTCCTAAATCATGGATTCAAAGCCTAAGGGTAATTATTCAAGCCTAATATACAAAAACAAATATTTTGGAACAAATATGGTCAAGTTTACACGTGCTATAGGAGTGCTACAAGAGGTGCTATTAGAGGCCCGGATTTGCTACATGAGTGAGATAACTTGCCAAATTCCCAAGTAAATAAAATGAAAATGGGATTGATTTTTTTTTTATTAAGTAGGATTTCTTAGGACTCCAATCCAATTGGAATCACTCCAAAGTACCCCTGTTAACATGTGCTAAAAAATAACAAAAAATGACTACTCTAAAAACTGGAAATTCAAGAACTAGTGAGCTAGTTAACCCAACAAATGCCTAACCTAATAAAGTGTAAATGTTATGGGGTAATTTTTTATTTATCAAATTGAATGTTTTTATTACTTAATTCAAGTGGAATAAACTCAAAGGAATATCATTAACACGTTCTAAAAAATAGCAGAAAATTACTACTATTTTGCTACAAGGGATTTCCAGAAATTCTAGATTTGTGAACAAGTAGACCAATCCAAGTAGCTCAATGATGAATAGGAATTTTCAAATATGATCTAAGGATGAATAACTCTTGTGAATTTGTAAATAAACTGAAAAAAAAAACCAACCTCAATAATTTAACCAATGTAAACTACAAAAAGGAAGCATGAATAGTAAATTCAAAAATAAGAGATGCAAGTGAAAAAGACATTCAAAGGACATAAATAAATTGTACAAGAGCGCTTTGAGGCTCATGGGCTGGCGCCCAAGGAAAATCAATGTTCTATGAAGGAAAACAAGCTTAAGAAGCTAAAAATGGCACCAAACTTCATTATTTGAATCAATCCAAGTACATCCCTGCTAGAAATGAAAGTAGAGATGCTAAATAACAAGTTTTCTCCACAATAGACTAAGAAATACCTGCCCCTAAAGGAAAATTCGAATTGGTTCTTATTAAAATATATGAGGAAGCATTATCCTTAAAAGGAGGCAAATTTCCCCTCCAAAATCCCTCTAAAAGTGGATATGGTTCCCAACATTAGGAATCTTCATTACATGACAAGGAACACATTCTTGTATTTTCTCAATCAATGGAGCTCCAAAATTTGTCAATAATTTCATGGTATTCGGTTCATTTATTATCTAATATTGGTCCATCATGTAGTAGGGAGAAATCCCCTATATTATCTCATTCAAAATTTACTCCATATTCTCTTAATATTCTGCAAAAATAAATAATATTAGGCACATAATACACAATTACCTCTAAACCTTCATAAGAGCACATTAAAGCTAAAAAACATTATTAAGTGTAGAAGGAGAGGTTTAATATAGCCTTTATGTGCCTAGGAAAGGCTATATGGACCTTAATTTGTTTCTAATTTGGAGGCCCATAAACTACTCCTTGAGGTATTTCGTTGACACA
This sequence comes from Pinus tabuliformis, assembly GCA_031772625.1. Taxonomy (NCBI): domain Eukaryota; kingdom Viridiplantae; phylum Streptophyta; class Pinopsida; order Pinales; family Pinaceae; genus Pinus; species Pinus tabuliformis. The sequence continues at coordinate 526,211,853 of CM062809.1, read as the reverse complement.
TGTGCCTCCCGCTGACACCTTCTTCCACCTGTTGACATCAATAACAACATATTTCAACATTCTCCCCTTTTGGCATTGATGGAAACACCAAAATAAAACAAAACTTCTTTTTCTCTCGTAGGAACACCCTTAGAAAAATAATGAGTGATTCTCCCCTTGAGATAAACTTCTAATGTTGTGTATTGCTACTGTGCTTGATCACCACTATTTCTCCTTTGCTCTTATAGATTTCTCCGCCTTTAGATTTCTCCTTACATTGTTCTCTCCCTCATTTTTTAATTTTGTTTGATTCCAATAAATCTCTCCACCTTTGACATCAATGAAAAAGACACCAACATGCTCCCCCTGTCACCACACTTCTCTGATTATGTTGATCCTTGTGGACCTAGTAGGTTCACCAATATATGCTAAAAAATATACTAACTTATTGACTTCCTCTTTGAGGAGGATCTAGTGAAGGGAGGCAAAAGGAATGACTCCCAATATTTGCCTCAAGTACCCAAATGTTTCTCTAGGAAGTAGCTTGGTGAAGATATCAACAACTTGTTCTTTGGTAGGAACATAATCCAACTTCACAATATGAGCTACAACTTGCTCTCTCAAAAAATGATACTTCATGGGGTAGACTTGGTTTTGGAGTGGAAAACTGGATTCTTTGACATGATGATTGCACTTGTGTTGTCACAAATAATGGGGATCAACTGATCATATAACACTTTTACATCTTGTAAACAAGGATAATTTTAGGGGTGAATGTTCGCCCTTTGGCGAAATTAAGGGGTTTTAAATTTTTAGTGGGCGAATATTTTGTATCATAGTACATTTTTACAAATCACCTCAAATAGCCCACCTTATTTTAAGGGAGAGGGTAAAAAAGGTAAATTTAGCCCTTGAAATTAAGACTTACAACCTTCCATTCGCTTATTTTCAAGAATAGGTTTTATTTAAGTGAATCCATTCGCCCATTTTCAAGAATAGGTTTTATTTAAGTGAATCCTATGGGCCAAATACCATATTTATAAAAGAGGTATGGTAAATTAATAAAAATATAAATAAATGAGAGGTATGGTAAATAAATAAAACATTTTTTATATTTACTCCATAAGTCACCTTATATACATGTAAGGGTGTAAACAAATAAAAATATAAGTAAAATGGAGGTATGGTAAATAAATAAAACGTCTTTTTATACTTACTCAAAAGGTATGGTAAATAAATAAAAATATAAATAAACTAGACGTATCGTAAATAAATAAAACCTCTTTTTATATTTAGTCCATAACCCTCGTTCTATTTATGAAGGCTCAAGAAAGAGGTTTTATTTAAGTGAATCCTATGGGCCAAATACCATATTTGTAAAAAAGGTATGGTAAATTAATAAAAATATAAATAAACCAGAGGTATGGTAAACAAATAAAACATTTTTTTATATTTACTCCATAAGTCACCTTATATTTACGAACACTCAAAAAATGGGTTATATTTAGGTGAAACCTATGGCCAAAATACTATGGGACAAATACCGTGGACTAGATTGTTATTAATACCATGCAAAAAACCATTATTAACCCTAATATTAGAATTAATAAAAATAAAAATGGCACATGGTATTGACCCATGGTATTCACCAAAATGGCACATGGTATTGACCCATGGTATTATTTAGTGAAAGACTTGCCAAGATCTTACAAGATTTTATAATTGAGTAAAATATTCTAATAAAAATAAAAATGGCATATGGTATTGACCCATGGTATTCACCAAAATGGCACATGGTATTGACCCATGGTATTCACCTGGAATGTAGCCTATTTAAATGGGGGAATTAAACCAGCATGTAGCTTATGCTAAGATTCACTAGGACTTTACAAAGTTTTATTATTTAGTGAAAGACTCGCCAAGATCTTACAAGATTTTATAATTGAGTAAAATATTCGCGATGCCTGGTGAGAGATTCGCCAAAAAATTATATATACATATTATATTATTGATAAAATCGCCTTCCATTTTTCCTATATACCATGGAGATTCGCCCATTTATTATATTTATAAATTTAGGGGGGGTTCTTAAAATTTTCCCTGCTTGTAAAGTTTGCTTCATCCATAATAATTGAGTACAATAAGAAGTTGTTGCAATATATTCTACTTCAGTTGTAGATAAGGAAATTGAAACTAGACTTTCTCTAAGAAAGAAAGCATCACCACTTGTGATTTTTCTATCATCCACATCACCTGCCCAATTGAAATCAGTATAAATAGTAATTAAAAGTCATTAACTCTTGGGTGCCATAAACCATAGTCCATTATTTCTTTGAGATATCTAAGGATCCTCTTGGTCGCTATTAGATGGATTTGTTTAGGAGCTGCTTGAAATATTCCAACTCTAGCAACGATTTGCATGATGACTGGTCTTGAAGCCATCAAACATAAAAGGATGCCAATGATGGATTTATATAAGGTCTAGTCCACTTCTGGAGATTCATCCATCTTACTAAGCTTGCAACCTATCACAATTGGAGTGATCATTAAAGATCATTATTCCATGCCAAATTTCTTTAACACTTGCTTGAGATACTTGCCTCGAGGAATAAAAATTCCTTTAGGGGTTTGCACTATATGCAATCCAATGAAATATGATAGCTCTCCAAGCATGGACATCTCGAATTCGACCTTCATATTAGCTGCAAATTCACTATTCAACAAATATGAATTACTGGCAAAGATGGTATCATCAACATTGCTACCATCATAATGCGTTTTTTATCTTTCTCTTTGACATATAGGTCGTTATCAGCTGCACCTATTTTGAATCCACACTTGAGCAGGTAGCTATCTAGATTGGAATACCAAACTCTAGGGGATTTCTTGAGAACATACAAAGCCTTCTTTAGTCTGCAAACATTATCTAGTTGCTATTTCAGTTGAAAGCCTTCTGGTTGTTCTATATAAAATTCCTCATGTAACTCTCCATAATGAATAGAGGAATTGACATCCATTTGATAGATTTTGAATTTATTAAAGCAAGAAAATGCCAAAAACATTCTTATTTCTTCTAATCTAGCAACAAGAGCAAAAATTTCATCAAAATCCAAGCCTTCTATTTGAGCATAACCTTTGCATACCAACCTGGCCTTGTTTCTTACCACTTCTCCATGGTCATTTAATTTATTCCTAAAAACCCACTTTGTGCTAATGACATTCTTGTTAGCAGGTCTTGGAACAAGTTCCCAAGTTTGATTTTTCTCTATCTGATCCAATTCTTCATTCATGGCCTTTAGCCAATGTTGATCTTGACTGGCTTGAAAAATATCCTTTGGTTCCTCCATGGACAACAGGGAAACATGTGCTTGCATAGAGGCATTAAGAAACTTCTTGTTTGTACTCCATAATTTAATTCACCAACTATTTGATGAGTGGGGTGGTGTTTTTGTATATACCTTGGGGGCTGCCTCATCATTTTCTTCACTAATGATCATTGATTCATTAGCGTGGGAATTTTTGAGTTGTTTTACTTCTCGATCAACATGCTCATCCACCTTTACATCGATGCAGTCAATGATTCTCTTGGTGACTTTGTTGTAGCATCTGTAACCTTTATTGGTGTTTGAATATCCCATAAAAATACCTTCATCTTCTCTAACATCAAATTTCCCAAGTTTCTCATCATTTCTTTTGATATAGAATCTGCTGCCAAATTTTTTAAAGTTTTTAACTATTGCAGGTTTGCCACACCATATCTTATAGGGAGTTTTGTTACTATTTGGTCTGAAATGAGATTTGTTGAGAATAACTACTGCTATATGATTTTCCTTTTCCCAAAACCTCTATTGAAGATTATTTTTTGTCATCATCTCTCTCGCTAACTGCTGCACTGACTTGTTTTATCTTTCTGCTACACCATTTTTCTAGGAGGTCTCTACTATTGTAAAATGTCTATTGATGCCATTATTTTTACAAAATTCATCAAATTCCTTGGAAGTGAACTCACCTCCATTGTCGAAACTTATGCTTTTTATTTTGCAGTCAATTTCATTCTCAGCCATGGCTTTGAACTCTTTGAATTTATCAAAAGCTTTAGATTTATCTCTAAGGAAGACAACCCACATCATCGTGTTGAAATAATCTATTATTAACATAAAATACAACTTACCTATGGTTGACTGTGTTCTGGATGGTCCACACAAATCCATGTGTACTAGCTGTAATGGCTTTGCTGAAGAGTTTTCCTTTGCCTTGAAAGGAACTCGAGCTTGCTTTCCTAATTGGCAAGATTTATAGATAATATTCTCTAGCTTTGAAAACCTAGGAAAATCCTTAACATCTTTTTTATTTCTCAGCTTGAAAATTTGGTTAAATTTCAAATGTTCAAGCCTTTTATGCCATAACCAACTCTCATCAATCTTTGTCAAAAAACACTTTTCTGTCTTTTCTTTCAGCACATAAACATTGTTATCTGTTCTTACAACTTCAACAACTATTTCTCTTGTACCTATGGACTTGATTTCAATTTTTTTAGCTTTGAAGATCACATCATAGCCTTGATCACACATCTGAGACACACTCAACATATTATGTTTCATCCCATCAACATATAAAACATTTTGGCTTTACGTTTGCCATTTGATAGACTGACCATTCCTTTTGCAATTATCTTTCCTAGAGAATTGTTGCCAAAAGTCACATTACCTTTTTCAATTGGTTTCCAAGTTAGAAAATTGCTTCTATCTCCTGTCATGTTCCTAGAACAACCATTGTCCACATACCAATGGCTCCCACCATTGTGAGCATACAAAGCAATGTCACGTTGTTCTGATTTCTCTTTCTCTTTCTAGACTTTGGACTTTTGTTCAATTTTCTCAATAACTAGCTCTTTCTTCTTCTCCTTTAGCCTACAATTAACTGCTATATGCCAAAAAAAATTACACTTAAAACATTAACTTGATTATTTACGGGAGCAAAAGAATTATTATACATGAGTTTGCGTCTTCTCTCTTTAATTCTTCTACTATATATGAGCAGTCTATAAGAGAGATTAACTCTGCAATTTGTTTCTTTGTAGCCATAACTAGTGCATGTGAAACAATACCCTAGGAAAATATCATTTTTCCAAGAAGGATGCGTTCTGTGCTAAGCTAATTTTTGGGAAGTTTGATTTACTTGGCCAACATTATTATTTTGTTGTTGTTGATTTTTATTTTGTCGAGAAATTGTCTCTTGTTGCTTTGCAATCCCTTCTTTTGCTAGAAAAAAGGTAATTGTCTTTTTACCTTTTAATTCAACTGCTACATTGGACTCAACTTCAAAACCAAGACCGTTTTGAAGAGGCTTGTTGTGCTTCCAATATTTCATTCAAATCTTCAGTCCCTTTTCCAAATTTCTGATTGAAACTGAGTTGTGTTTTAGCCTTCTCCAATTCCTTCTTCAGTAATACAATTTCTCCTTCCAGCTTCTCACATATTTGAGCCTTTTCATTCAACTGTTGGTTCAAGGAATCTTGTATTTTCTTACCTTCTTCTAATTGTAGAAGAAATGACCCCACAACCTCAACCTTTTCTTTTATCAAATATTCTTTCTAGGTTTTGTTTTTCTTTCACAACCTCTCTATCTCCGCAATTACACTTAGCAATTATCCTTGAAGATAAAATTCTCCTTCATCATCATCAGAGTTAATAGCCCCGACTTGTAGATTTTCAATGGCCATCAACATGAATTCCTTAGGGCTCTCATAATCTATGTCCTCATCTGAGGATTGACTAGCTTCAGTTTCTAAAGAGCTCTCATCTTGAGCATAGAAGCCTTTCTTCTTAGCCTTATTTGTGTTCTTTTGAACTTTCTTAAACTTTTCTTTAGGATCATAATCCTTTTTCTTCTTTTCATAACACTTTGATGCATAATGACTAACTTTCCCATAGTTAAAACATTTAAAGGGAAAATTACCTTTATACTTTCTCGATTGTCATTTGATCTTCCTCACAAAGCTGGATTCTTCCTCATATGATTCACAACACGAGTCATGCTCATCCTTGCACTTCTTTTCTACTTTGAAGGTTGATTCTTTGGCTGTAGAATTGCCTTTCAAAATTCTCATCTCATACGTAGTGAATGTACCAAGTAGTTGATCTAGAGTGAGAGTGCTCAGACTTGGGATTTCTTCAACGGATGACACCTTCGGATTAAACCTTTCGAGAAGATATCTTAGTATTTTTTGAACTACCACATCTTCATCTACCTTCTCATCAAGCCCGCTTATGGTGTTCACAACTTCATCAACTCTTAAAAAATATTTTGTAATATCCTCATCATCATGCATGCTCAAATATTTAAATTGCATCCTACAACTTTGGATTTTAGATTTCTTTACCTTTCTGTCTCCTTCATAGCAGATGCTTATCTTGTCCCAAATTTCTTTGGCAAATGTGCAGTCCATCATCTTGACAAGCTCTTATTTAGGTAGGGGCTCGAGAAAGGAATTCATTGCTTTAGCATTGCATGTGAACTCCAACTTCTAATCTTTGGTAACCACTGTTGGAGGTCTTTGATATGCTTCTTCCACAAAATCCCACACATCAGCTCCAAGTGATTGAATGTAGGTCTTCATCCTTACTTTCCAAAGCACATAGTTTGTTCCATTAATCATAGGTGCCTTGTTGGTATGACCTCCTTCCCGGTTTTCCACAGTCCTTAATATTTCTTCTAGTTCTTAAACTGTTCTAAAATAACCAGCTCTGATACCAACTGTTGGAAACCAAGATACCATTGAGAGGGGGGGGGGGGGTGAATCAATAGTGTAGGAATTTTACCAAATTAAAACTTTCTTTTACTTTTTGTTCATCATTAAATACTTCAAAAATAAATTAAATAACCATAACAGAGATTAATGTCAACAATCACAATGGAACACACAAGAATAAGTAACTTTCAAAATTTCTCTTCAATTCATTCATAGGGAAAGCTACAACTTGTTGTTAAAATTTCTTTGGATACAACTAGTAGGAAGCTACAACTCCCTAATTTATCAGCTACAACTAGATGGAGCTACAACCCCAAATATTCTCCAACACCCACTAGAAGTAGCACCAACCCTTGATCAGCAAGCTACAAATTTCTATGACACTCACTACTCCATCCTTCATCCATTTTCACACTAGGATCAATGACTGCCGTCTTTCCTTTCAAAAAAAATTAAATCTCAGTCACCACTTCAGAAAAACACCTACAACAATCTCTAATTACTATGAACACCATTCCAACACCTCGCCGCACCAGAAGCCTTGTCTAAAAAACAATTGTGTTGTTTTTGCTTGATTAGGCTTGCTTTTATAGATTTTTCTTGTTGCTAACTTTGGCTTTGTTTTTTTTAATTTGTGCATGTTTCCTTATTTTTTCAGTTGTCATTTTCATCTCAGTCTTCTAGACTTGTTCTCCAAGTTATCTAACCTCAACAACCATTCTCTACAAGTTAAACTGAGTTTTTCTACTCGTTTCAGTTAGTTTGGAGCTTTTACAGGTTTTATAAGAGCTTCTCTATTTTCATCCTTTGTTTAACTTGGCTTAACTATTTCTAAATTGATATTTCCACTATTTTTGCCTTTAGCCCCTTTTTCTCAGCTCCCTTAAGTATTTTTCCACCATAAAACCGGTCTCTACGACCACAACTTAAGGCCATTGGGTGCTTAGCCCTTTTAAGCCCTTCACTGGCCAAAACTCTTTGTTAATGGCTCTGTGTCATTGGTCATGCTTCTACGTGACGCAACCATGCCCAACGGTAAGGTTGGAGCTCCTAGGCTCCCAACTTTTTTTATTAGTTTCAATTCTTAAAAGGTTACAGGATTTCGGGCTTCATAGATGGCTCTACATTATATTACCATCACATGCTTGGTCTTGTTTCTATGCGAAACAATCCAAGGAACTAGCGCTTAGGCACTCACGGAACCTGCACGAATCTTCATATCTCAGTTACCTTGATTTATTCTTGTGGAATAAGGCCACATGTAGGCACTTAGTGGTATCTCTCTTCCTCCTGATGCAATCATTTATATGCACCAAAATAACCCACTAGGGTCTAATTTCTAGGTTAATATGTCCTTGGGTACCACACAACATTTCTCTAGTTGGTTTCCACTATGCCATTATGGCCTGATGCCTTTCACTAAGCTCATTTAACAAACCCGTAGAGGTAAATCCTACAGGATGAGCTATCATATGGGTCCTCCTGCTACAACAAGAGCCAATGAAATGCCTCTCTGGGCTTAGTCAGTTGTCGATGTGTCCTGGCTCTTGCTTCTTGACACTCTCTCTGTGTGCCATTTTAAATCTTTCGGGCTCGTCCCTCTAGGAAGATGTCACCATGACATCACTCTGCCATGTGTCGACCTTTGAGTGGTGACACGTGTCACTCGGAAACGACCCCTTTATGTACTTGAAAATGCCAAATCTGAATGTTACCTAGGCTAATCATGAGCTATCACTTGTCCTCCTGGAGGAGAGAGAAAATATTCTCCGAGGCCTTGTATTGTGACCATTTTCCTTTATAATTTGTTTTTCTCAAAAACCACCAGGTTCAAGCCTTTTGTTCTTGACACCACTACTCAGCGGATTGTGGTTTTGGGAGGAGTGTCCCAAGAGAAGATCTCCACCCTTGATTTGTGCCATCAACTATGCAGGAAACCACTTCTTGTGACTATGTTGTTTTCGGAAAGCTGTCACGAAGCCCAACGCTTTCCTCCCAATCATTAGTCATGTGTGCCTTAAAAAAACCTCCAAGCTACCATTGTTGGGTGGGCTCCGCCCACTCAATACATCCCAGTGCTTTACATCTGTGCCATTTATGAATCCTCTGGGGTGCTCCCACTGGGGTGCCACCACTGGGATGGTCTCATCCCGCTCCTCCTTTTGCCAATAAGAATGGTTCTTACTGTTGCACTATCTTCCACGTCTACCTGTAGATTTTCCACTACACTTTGGTAATGTGCCAAACTTGGCTACGCACCAAGGATCCTCCACACTCCTTATAACTCTGCTGGGTTGGACTTGAGGTCACCAAAATTTGACTAGCTCTACCTTTTGATCTAGGAGGCTTTTTCATGACTTACATATATCATTGGAAATCTCTTTAAGTGATCTATCCATATGGGTGACTTACACCTGCATCTGAGATGGTATAGTGCTCCAAAAATGGCTCCAAAGCCACTACACTGATTCTGATATTTTGTTACTCCTTGAGGTATTTATTTGACACCCGTGCCTCTTGCTGCCATCTATTGACATCAATGGAAACATATTTCAATAAGGGATGCCATTCACCATTAAATTTAGAGTTGGTAATAATTTGTAGTGAATGTGTCCAAACCTTATATGTCAAAGTCCACATGGACTTACTTCAATGTGAACCAAAGCTTGAGAGATAGGGGTTAGGAATCTATAGAGTCTTCCTTCACGAATCCCAACGATCTTCACACTTTTTATGCTAGAGTTTTTATCCCAAACCACAAATTTTCCATCTATAAAAGTGACTCTATCTCCCTTATCTCCTATACACGAAATAGAAAGTAAGTTCTTTTGCAAACCTGGTCTAAACAAAATGCTATTGAGATGGATTTTTCCTCCATTTTCTAGCTCCAACAAGTTTTATCCAATTCCTCTTACAAGATAACTCTTCTTATCACCAAGTTCAATAGAGTAGGAATATTTTCCTCTTTATAAGGTCTTTAGTTGTTTTCACTCATCTCCCAGATGTCTTGATGCTCCACTGTTGATTACCCAAATATTTTCATCTTCAAATGTGCCCGTAATTGTTGAGAATAAACCTTTGTCCTTTGTAGAATTATTGGTAATACTATTCTTGACAGATAATAGAAGATTCCACAGTGCCATGATACCTTCCTTGATATGACTTGCTATCATAGAACACCGCTTCAAATATTTCTTTAAGGATGTAGTGATCTTCATCACGCCCTTAGCCAACCCGTCTTTGATACCATGTTGTGAAATCTAAAGGGATGCAATTAGGATGATTTCTCTTTAACTTGAAAATTGCTTGTGATGTATTTTTATTTTCTTAATTATTAGCTTATTATTTGATTATTATGTTGTTATTATCATAAAAAACTAATATAAATAATAATATCATCAATACACAAGAACATGGGATGTAGGCCACAAGCTAGGGCCAAAACCTCTCCACTTGATAGAAAAACCCGCAAATCTCTTCTCTTCTTATAGATTCTTCAAATGACAAATTCCAAGACCTATAGACAAAGACAGATACCCTTCTAAGACCAAGTCAAACCTTATTGATGATGTGCTTCCTTTTTCCAAGTCAAACCTAATCAAATATCTTCCAGCTGCACAAATTCGACCCCCAGCTACAAAATTTCATCCTCCATTGCAGGTCTGAAATTTTCAGCCCCTGTAACAATTACCTCTTCCACATATGTGAGAATTTTTTGGGCTTCCAAGGATTTCTTTAACCTTTTCTTTAGTTTCTCCTTCTTCTAGGGTTTGTAGGTGATCTAGTAGACCTTCCTTCGACCTTCTTTTTGCAATTTCCTCAACTTCGATCTTGCAGAATCAAAACTATAGCCTTCCTCCTTCACATGTGTATGTGTGAGAGAGAAACAACCCAAAATTCAGTCCTTCATCTTTCTTCCTTCTTTTCTTTTATTCTTCTACTTCTCCTTTGCTTAGATTATGAGAAGATGAGTGAGTGTCCATAAGAGGTCGAGTTCCCTCCTATATATAGGCTTCCAAGGAGGATGGCATGCCCTAATGAGGCCAACTTCTTATTTTCCAGGCTGACTTGGTCTTGGAGGGTACTTTGACACTTTTAAATACAACAATATTATTTTTACAAGTTACAATGTTCCTGATGGAGTATTCTTCATATTACAATGACTCTTTTGACTTCTTGACCCTAGGAAAAATCCTACAAGCACTCAATGGGTGCTTGACCTCTAAATAAAATACCTTGATCATGAAATCCATGCTACAAAAAATAACAATAATAATTTTTCTTTCTTTTTATAATATAAAAGAATCATAAGTATATTTCATATTTATGAAGACCGAACCTAGTTACACATTTCAACACCTCCCTTAGTTTGGCACATGGATCTTGGACCCTTGACTTAAATGTTGATATGGTATAAGAGCCTGTGGCTTTCGATTCATTGCACACACACACACACATATTATTCATTTTTTATAAAAGGAAATAAAAATTCCCATATGCATTGTAAGAAAATGAAGTATGTTTGATATATACAATCGCCACTTCGAATTTATTTCAATGGTATTGGGTTTCTCTTGAAATTATGTTGATTCTTGATCTTGCTATTGGTATAGCATGATATATTGGCATTTATCAGACTTTGAAAATAACCATGACAAGTGCTTCGAGGATGCACAACTTTATTATAAAAATATCAACAATAAACATAAGAAGGTCCAACAACCCATATACATATTCCTTTCAATGATTATTTTGATAATATCCCACTCAAACATTTTACAAACAAGACCTTAACCAGAGCAGTAAAATAAACCATGAATTTCAATTGCATTGCACTGATTGCTGTCACTAAAGAGGCATCATCCAAAATGAAATCTTTCGCTTTTGGCAATAATAAAATTCATTGATATTGTTGGCACCTGTAGAACTATACTACAAATTATTGGATCTATCTGGGGAAGATGTCTTGCTTGCAAGGAAATGAGAACAATAGACCAATGGCCTCGTTGGACATGGAGTCAAAATCTGGAAACTGTGAATTATCAAATCTCTTTGCAACCTATTTCATCTAGAACTGTTTCCTTATTCACCAACTAAAATACTAAACCAAAACCTCTAAAAATTGAAACTAAAATGATCATTGTTGAGTTTATTGACGTACAATGCTCTACTACTTACAATTCAACAAATTTCCATCAAGTAAAATCGAACTTCTAGTGATACCATGACAACACCTGGGTTCTCACCCTTATACCAACTCTTTGTTGATATTTTAAAACAATTAGGACAACTTCATTAAAAGAATTTGATGTATGCCTGGAAAGACATACCAATTGCAAAATAGGGATCTTTTTTGGTCTCTCAATATGTTCGATATATTTTGCTATAGGATCTAGAAAGAACTGTTGGCATTATGATACATATTTTGTACTTGATGGCAACCCACTCATCTCAGATAATAAATTATAGTGTAGAGAAAAGTTCACGCACTTATATGCAGAGAAAAGTTTATTTCATGTAGAGAAAAGTTCACGCACTTTTATGCAGAGAAAAGTTTATTTCATGTAGAGAAAAGTTCACGCACTTTTATGCAGAGAAAAGTTTATTTCATGTAGAGAAAAAGTTCACGCACTTTCATGCAAGGAAAAGCACGTATATGTTGGAGAACTTACCTTTGGTCCATGGTAGTTAGTCCTTGGTATTTGAACCTATGGTTTTGGACCATGGTACGCACTTTCATGCAAGGAAAAGCGCGTATATGTTGGAGAACTTACCTTTGGTCCATGGTAGTTAGTCCTTGGTATTTGAACCTATGGTTTTGGACCATGGTACCTCGTCAAAAGTGTTGATCTCACGCAATTTCATGGTTGGTTCATGGTATTAGTCCGACAGTTTTTGATCCTATGGTTTTGGCCCGTGGTATTGCATCCAAAAGTGTTGATCTCATGTACTTTCATGGTTGGTTCATGGTATTAGTCCAACAGTTTTTTGATCCTATGGTTTTGGCCCGTGGTATTGTGAAAGGCCTAAGACTATAAAAGAGGAAGGAGATCATTTGGCAAAGCATCTTCTGAATTATCGAATATCTGATAAAGTGCTAGATCTGGAATATTGTGATTGGGTTTTGGTGCAGATCTGGATCTGAATGAAGAAGGAACCTGAGCGTAAGGAGAAGGAAAGTTCTATTGATGGGTCAAAATATTAAGGCTGGAATAGTGGTATCTCTATATGATTTTGATCTGTGATATGTGGCATAAGCTTGATCTATAAATCTAATAATCTGGGTCTGAATTATTGATGCATGTTTTATTTTACACATGTTATGATCTGGGTATGTCTGATGTAACAACTGCAAAGTTATAAGGAAATATTTGCAGATCTGTATGCGGGTTGGCTTTGGTGAAATCAGAGATTGATGATGCAAGTGTAGTTGATGGGTTTTTGATGTTCTTGGATCCAATTTGAAAATTTATGAAAAGTGGTCCTTGAAAGAAAAGAAGTAGGGGGTTGTAGCTCCCTTCCAGGAGAGACTGGAAAACGAGAGAGAGTTGTAGCTCTCTGCAGGTTGCAGCCTGCGTACTGGTAAAGGACTGCACCAGTACAAAACCATTGTAAAAGGAGTTTCTAATTTGAAAGAAGATAGAGACATATTGTAGCAGGTGGTTTTCACCCACATTGGGTTTCCACCTTACATCTTGTGTTCTTTGGTGCGACTATCTGTTTTCTTTGTTCATGCTCATTATTTTATGGTACTGACATGCAAAAATAATTCAAAGAATAAATAAGGAAGATTTATTAAAAGAACTTGATAATACTGATTCAACCCCCCTCTCAGTATTATTTCCAACAAGCACGAGGAAAAATATATTCTTATTCAAAAACTTTAATCTTTTCTTTGTGCTGTATAATGACTGGTTTCTTTGAACAATCAAATAAAAAGGCTTATGCTTCAGAAATATGTCTGCATTACTCTTTTTTCAATTTCTCACATACCTCTATTGAAGCCAAGTTAATATGAAATGAAAAATTTAAAGAACCTAGCACATGTTGCTTCTCAATAAATTGGTGATATGACAATTTAATATCAGAAATTAACGTATTTTCACCACTATTATAAAAAATATTAGGGAATGCACCATTATCTTTAATAATAGTTTCTTCAAGAAATCCCATATAAAAATCATGCATCAATTTAGGAGTAGAAAAATCATATACTGCATATGTAAAAATATTTTGTTGGAAAAATTTATTTGAATCATTTGAAAAATATGATTTGCAAACTATGAGATTAGAAGAAGGGGAAAAGTCTGAAGATGATGCATCTTCATTTTCAAACACATGAAGACTCAAATCTGATGGCTACCTTTTAAATTCCTTTTCCTACTGATTTGTTTCCCAATTTTCATGCATATTCTAATATGGAAGCTTCCCACAAGCCCACGAGTTATCCTCATTTTTTTAGACATGAAATTGAATGACGTCTATCATGTGTGCAACTCTATCCTATTTAGAAAATATCTAATCTTATGGCACACAAATTTGAATCCATATAGTTCAATCATGTTCCTAGAGCATAAAAAAAATATGTAGATACCATTGTAAATAATATTCTAGGTTGGTAGTTATCACATGCATCCATAATATGACAATCATAACCAAAATTATGACTTCACATAAACATGCATAATCATATTATGTATCAAAATATCCATAACAATGTTTGGAATCCATTATTCTAAATACATCTGACATGCCCACTACATGATATAATCCTACATACAGAAATGGGGGTCACATATGCCCCTATATCTGGTCATCATCTTTTGGAAGATATCATGCCCGTGGGACCACTCCCCATCCTGTAGGTATTTGACTGCCTGATTGAACATACAAGCACGCCTTAGAATAACTCGCTAATCAAAGGGAAAATTAGCACACACATCTGTGCAGTGATCTTCCATCTTATGTCATCCATGCTCTATCACACCACTCAATTCTATGTCAAGCCTCCACCTGATGTCCTCCATGAACTCATCAGTATGTCATCTACCTTGAGATGAAGATGCCCCCTGGTTTGTTGCCCCACATGTTGCAGGTTGCCCCATATATCATGTTGGACTCACTGTTTCTATATCTGCATGTCATAAGTTCATGAGTCAATACCACATACATATCACTTCTAACTAATGACTATTTTCAATATATAGTATCTATCACATACCATCAAGCCCCCCATGCTCATCTTGGTGGTAGTGGTAGCTCAGGATCCCCTTGGAAGTTCATACCTGAGTATGGATAGTCATCTATGTACAATAGAATCTCATCCCAATGGATGAAAAAATTAGGTGAGAACACTCTCTTGACTACCCCTCCTCTTGATCGTCGTAGTAGTTGTCCCCAATGATGCATCTCATGCTCTCATGGCCTCCCATAATATATCTGGACATGTGGTCAAAGAGTGGAGATCTTCTCAAAGAAGAATGAGCACAATATTGTCCCAAAAGAATAGTTCCATGTCATAGCTCTCCTTCATGAACTCAATTGTAACTTTAGCACCATCAACAACATTTGGGCCCACCCATAGTAGGTCCCTACAAGCACACTCTCCACTAGCATCATATTCCCTCCAGTGATCTTGTGGAAAGCATGTCTACCCACTATGAGCGTCATCATTGCAGTTGTAACCTGTGTCTCCAATCTCTCCAAGTCTTGTAGCTGGATGCTCGAATCCCTTATTCAAGAACCTGGGACATAATGACACTCTACAAAATCATCCAAATGTCTCTCATTAGGCAACACTAGGTGTATCTCACCTACCACCCCCAAGGATGAAAACCGCATCAAAAAGTAAATGTATTGGATAATGATCTTGATATGATGCTCCTATATAACAAATTCCTCTTGATCTGGATGCCAATAACTGATTGTCTGAGCTAATAGTGCCTCACTATCTCTCATAAGTTGGTTCTTGACAAACCTAAACAACCCATAACACACCAACTTTCCTCTAACTGCTTGGTTGCCATGAACTTGAGAACATAGCTCCTCAAATTTTCGTTCTTACCATATCACTTTTTTCTCTACCATACCTGCACAAAACCATATTATTTGTTAGTACAGAAAACCATACTATAATTTTAGCTTTAGGGTCACATCAATTGACCATATTCCTATTTTATTCTTCCCCTAATGCTCAACGTAGTTTTTTCACCAAAAACTATGTTGTAATGCACCTTTTGGCTCATTCCTTGTGTTGGCTAAGAATAGCCAAGTAGGTACATTATGACCATGAGAAGGAATCGAGGTTCCCTTAGGCTAAGAAAATCCCTAAACTATAAATTCAATCCACAAAAATTGATAAGTAGGGTTAGGCCACCAACTGAAAGAAGTATATCCAAAATCCACAAGTCGAGTTTTCTGCTATGAGCTCACCAAGTTTTAGGGATTTCTCCTCCTCTTAAAATTATCCAACAACTCATTGAAAAAATTAATTTGAATTGGGGGAAATAAGCTCATCATAGCTTGATTTGATGAACTGTCTACACCATTGGAAAGATCTCACCCAGCTCTATAATGGGCCTCTCTTTGTTTTTGGTGATTTGAAACTTCACTCGAAAGCCATTTTTCCCATGAGGTTTCACTTTGATGCCTATGGAAATTGAACCTATTCACGTAGGTCAATCATACTCTTTCAAAGCTTTGTCTTTGCACCTATTAACTTATTGTCGATTTTTGTCATGAGTAACCACATTTTACTCATGTTTTCATGGTACCCCTAGGCCCCTTTTTCTTTGTGGAAACATTATTAAGTCTCCCTTATTTAGAGCATCAAAATAAGTCACCCTCATACCCCATGAACTATTTTCAAAACCCCATTGAGTATTTTTTTTTTCCCGTGGAAAAAGTCGTAATTTCTATTAGTTCGTAATAAATTACATTCTGTAGATGCCTTGGCATATGCATAATGAGGCTGGTAGCCTGCCAGATATAGCAAAAAACTGTTTTTGTAACAGCAGCAGCCATGTACAAGATACAAAAAAAACATTTTGTCTTCTGCCTCCACGCAGGGAGTTCATAAAGTCTCAAAGAGATTTAGCAAAAACAAAAAACATAAAAAGATAGTTGTTTTGCAGTGATATGCTCCACGCAGGGAGGCCATCTGGGTTCATACAAAAAAACCAAAACCCATAGGTCAAAAATAAACTTTGGAAGATAAACAGTCGTTGAGTTGACTGTCGGAGAGTTCTGAGATGAAGCTGTGGTAAAATAGATATACCCAGCGTTTTTCCAGAAAAAACCATTGAGCCAAAAAGAAACTGTGAGTAGAAAATAATCAGCAGGATGGTTAAGTCTCCCGGTGAGGATGCAGATCTACAAACGACCTGTGGTAGTATTGGTGAAAAGTTCCATCCACTTCTTCCTGTATCAACCAGTCCTCTTCTTGCCTGTGCGCTGCCTCCTTTGATAGGTGGTCTGCCCCTGAGTTGCGCTCCCTGTAAATGTGTTGACAAACAAAATTATCAAAAGTTGCTGAAAGCCTGTGAGCCTCATCCAAAATGTGTCTCAAAGAAAAAGCAGAGCAATGAGATGTTCTATTGAGCCAATTGCAGACAAGTTTTGAGTCCCCAAACAGTTGTAGCTTTGTGCATCGTTTCTCAAGGGCAAAGTGGATGAGGTGTTTGGCCGTGGAGAGCTCAGCAAAATTATTTGTGCCCCTTCCCAGGTGCATTTGGATCTTAAAACAGTGGTCGTCCCTTAGGTAGAGTATTGCCCCTCCCCCACAGCCTTCTTCTTGGGCTGAACCGTCAAAGTAGGCCCAGGGGTATGATTTATCAATGAGCTCAGGTCAGATGGTTCTAGGGGGAGTCTGAGGGGGGTCTTCAGGGAGGAGGCCGAAGTCAGCAAGGACATGGGTTCTGATGGCAGGCCAGAGGGGGTCCTTTTGGTCAAAGATGGCCCGGTTTCTCGCCGTCCATATAGCCAGCACATTAGGAGGGGTATGTTCCTGTCTCTACCCTTGTGCTTCTCTAGCCAGTCCAGCCAGGCCTCTATCATGGATCTCCCTTGCCATTGATGTAGGGAAAGGGAAGATGAAGAGATGAGGGTCCATTGCTCGATGACAATGGGGCAAGACAGAAATAAGTGATCGGTGTCTTCCTCATTGTTCCTACAGAGGTGACACCAGAATGGCCCATGAAAAGATCGCCTCATCAAATTTGAGCCCGTGGGGATTTTGTTGAAAAGGATGGTCCACATAAGCATTCGCGTTCTGGGTGCTGCTTTGAGCTTCCATAGTGCTTTCCACCAGTGCTGAACGTTTTCTGGCTTGACATGCTGCATGAGCTTTAGGTAGCCTTCCTTGGGAGAGTATTTGCCATTTTTTGCAAAAGCCCACACAACTTCATCTTCTTCTTCCGTTATCCTGATGTGTGCTTGTGTGAGAGCTTCCGTGAAATCCTCCCAGTCTTGCCTCCAGTGTCCCGGGATGTGAAGTTCTTGTGCTGTCTTCCAAGCCTGCTGGAAAAGGGTGGAATTTGCCTGATCTGCAATGTTGGATATATGAGTAATGCCCTGGTTCTTTAGGAGAGCAATCAACTGTGCTGGGAGTCGATGGGCGTTTCCACATCCAATCCAGGGATCCACTCCTATACGAACGACGTTCCCCTGATGAATCCGCCATGTTAGGCCTTCCCGAATGAGGGGGAGGGAGTTTAGTACTGCTTTCCATATGTTGGATTTGCTACCGCTTGCCCTGTGTTCCCTGCAGATCCAGTCGATAGTGTTTTCCGGGGCGATGTACTTATCATATACTACTCTTGTCCAGAGGCTGTGTGAGGTGATGAGCTGCCATCCTAGCTTTGCTGCCAGTGCTTTGGCAAAATGATCCAACCTTTTTATACCCCATCCTCCCCATTTCTTAGGCCTCGCTATTGTGTCCCATTTTACCCATGCGAAGAGATTCCCCTGCTTGTTCCCTTTCCATAGGAATCTGCTGCAGATCTTTTGCAGTCTGGCTAGAATTCCCCTAGGAATCCAGGCCAGAGACATCCAGTATACCGGTGTTGCTTCCAGCACTGCTTTTATGAGGGTGAGTCTTCCTGCCCGAGTAAGGTACCTGTTGTACCACACATTCAACCTCTTTTCCACCTTAACAATGAGCCAGATCCAATCTGCAATTTTGTATCCCCCGGGTTTTAGCCGGAATCCTAGATATTTCAACCCTTCCTCCATGGGATGTGTAGAGAAAGGAAACCGGCGAAGTGTGAAATGTACTTCATGTTGCGAGCATCCTATAGCTGTGAGGGTGGATTTGTGTACATTTATGATCATGCCTGTAGCCTTCTGGAAGAGGTCGAAAACATTCTGTAAGGCAGAGGTGTCGGCCATGCTGCCATTTAAGAATATGAGCACATCGTCTACAAATAGGAGGTGGGTGAGAGAGAAATTCTCCATGATTTTTATACCTGTAATTCTGCCCCTCCTGTGGTCTGCTTAGCCCCTCCATGACAAGCAGGAAAAGTAATGGTGATAGAGGGCATCCCTGCCTAAGGCCCCTTTCGGCAGTGAAGAAAGGAGTGGGAGTTCCATTAAGGAGGACACTGTAAGGCACATCAGTAATGCAGCTCATAATCCATTTGATGAACATATAAGGGAAGCCCAGATGAGTGAGGAGCATGCGAATGTAGAGCAGGCTTGCTCTGTCGAAAGCTTTGGAGAGATCCACTTTTAAGATCATACCTTTCAGATTCTTACTCTGCACCGAATGAAGGAGTTCTTGTGCAGTTCCAATGGCTTCGTGAATCTGGCGATGCTGAAGGAAAGCAAACTGTTCAGGGGATATGTGTGCCGAAAGGATGGGCTTGAGTCTATTAGCTAGGATTTTGGCCATGATCTTGTAGAGGCAATTGCACAGCGAGATGGGCTGAAAGTCATTGAAAGAGGCTGGCTTGTCGGATTTGGGAATGAGGGCTATGAAAGTGGATTTGATGGCCGAGGGGATTTTTCCATTGAGGCGGCAATGATTGATTACTTTGAGGAGGTCCTGACCTAGTAGGTCAAAAAAAGCAAGATAGAATTCTATAGCCCAGCCGTCAGGTCCCGGGCTTTTGTCTCTTTGGAAACCCCGGATAGTAGCCTCAAGCTCCCCCAGCGAAACCTCCTTGGTGAGTTCCCCTTCTTCCCCTTCATCCACAAACCTGGGGAAGTGCTCGGCCACTCTCATGATCTCTAGCAGGCTGGCTTCCCTCGGGGCCATATAAATATTCCTGAAATGTGAGGTGGCCAATGAGGCGAGCTCTCTGGATGTGTGAACCTGATGCCCCTGTTCATTTTGCAGCTCCCAGATAGTGTTGATTGCTTTCCTGCCATTTGCAAAGCGGTGGAAGAACTTCGTGTTCTCGTCCCCCTCCTTGAGCCAGATCGCTCTGCTTCTTAGTCGCCAGCTTGCTTCTCTGTCTTTAAGAACTTGAGCCCTCTGCTTGGTTAAAGTTTCATATAAGGCTTTCTGTTCCATAGAAGTGAAAGTACCCTCCGATTGAGATTCAAGATCTGCGATCACCTGCTCAGCTTGGGTTATAATAAGGTCTTCCTGTTCCCTTTTCTTGTGAGCCCAAGCTCTGGATAATACCTTAATTTCAGAGAGGTTTTTGACAAACCGTATTGCTGGATCCTCCTCCTCAGTGATCGGGTGCGATTTCCAGAAATCGGTTATTAGATTGATATAGGAGAGGTCCCGGAGCCATGTAGAGTTGAATTTGAAAGGGGCTGAGTGTTTTTGTCACCTTTCTCCAACCTCTAAAAAGATGGGCCTATGATCCGAGATTCCTCCACTGCCGACCCATTGCCTTGATTTGGGGTGGCTATTGTGGAAAGCCTCCTTGATAATAAAGCGGTCCAGTCTCCTAGCCAGGCTTTGATCACCAGTTCGGTTGTTTCTCCAGGTATGTTGTATCTTAGCCGAGGGGATATCTATCCAGAGGAAATTCTCTAGCAGATGCTCAAAGAAATCGGATAGCGGGTCTATCTGCGCCATATGTCCCCAAGATTCCGAGAAGCCCAGAGAGAAATTCAGGTCCCCACCTAGGATCACGTTATCTTCTAGAAGGAGGGGGGAACTAAGTAGCCTACGCCAAAAAAGCTCCCTATTGTGGCAAGGTCCATAGACATTGATAATTCTTAGCTCTTCCTCTAGATCCTTGGAATAGATGTCCGCTCCCAGAAATCCCCCACCTCCCCATATGTTCTTCAGGTTAATGGTGCTATGCTTAAACCCAACTGCGATACCCCCGGAGCGTCCCGAGACGTCAAGAGCATGGAAAGTCCATCCCGGCAGCCAAGAACTTAGGATAGGGATAACCGATTCTGCCTTACAAAGAGTTTCTTGTAAAAGGATAACATCAACCAAATCAGATAAAAGGAGACGCTTCAGGGCCAACTTTTTCTCGGGGCTGGCCAGCCCTCTGCAATTGAAGGACAGAATCTTCATGGAGGGGGGTTGGGGAGGGTGTCCTTTGCTCTAAGTACCCTTTCAATGGTATGTTGTTTGCCCTGAATCACTTCGTCACCTGCTTGTTCTTTTGCTTTGTGAAGTTTGGATGGTCTACCTCTACCTTGTTTGGGCGAGAGGATAGGAGGGGCAGCATCCAGCCCTATGGCATCCGGCTCTTTCTGCTTGGCAGTCGAGCGGGTGGAGTACCTCGGCGTTGAGTTTACTGAGGGGGAAGGGGTCTGAAGGGAGGGGAAGGGGGTGGGCGAGAGGGAACATGAGGTAAAGGTGGCCGATGGCATTGGGAGGGGGCAGGTCATATATAGATGACCTGTCCTTGAGGGGGGGAGAGGGGGCCGGGAATCTGCTACCAGGTCGAGAGCCGATGGGGAGGAGGGGGGGAATCAAGATCGGAGGGGGTAAATGGGAGGAGAGCGATAAAAAAGAAGAAGTATGATGAGAAACAGAGGCAGCGGGGGGGAGAGACATACCCGATGAGAAGACGTCGCCTTTTGCTGCCTTTGAGCACGTCAGTGGTGGAGAAGGAGGCCTGATCAGGTTCTTGCCCTTCTTTTTCTGCAGAGGTGCGAGTGGCACTTCCACAGTGTCCGAAGTTTTGATTTGCTCCGCCTTTTGAGTTGCCACGACCTGTGGATCGGGATTCTCAGGTTCCGGGGCTTGTTCCTGCTCTCTGATATCCTGAGGATTTTTCTTGAGGAGGGGGCAGTCTTTGTATAGGTGACCCACTTGGTGGCATCTCCTACAGTGGTAGGGGATTCCTTCATAATCCAGCTTCTGCTTCCTCGAAAAGGATTTCCATTGTATAATGATATACTCCTGCAGGCCTCCTCTTGTGTCCAGATGCACTAGAATCCTGGCATATGCCATCATTCCCGTTGTGATATATGACTTGTCAGACTCCATGTAAGTACCCAGTGAGTTCCCGATTCTCCTGAAAATATCCTCGGACCAGTACTGGAGGGGCAGGCCTGGGAGTCTGATCCAGACCGGCCCAACCCCAATTTGTTCAGTCTCCGGGTCGAAGAGGGGCGACCATCTTTTGAGAAGTACCGGTGCTTTTTCGAAATGCCAGAAGGACGACAAAACCCAGCTCGTGTGGTCGGCCCTGGCGAACCTCAGCGCGAACCATCCTCGCACGAATGTCTGGACGAAGGGGATTTCCACCAGATGTTGACCCCAGATCTCCGTTGCCCATAACTTCAACCTTTCCGCTGAGTAATTTCTGCCTCTGATGCGCCCCACAAGCACCCTGTCCACTAAGTCCATCGCGTCCCCCCACTGAATGTCTTCTTCGAGCCTTAGAATGATGTCCGCAGGTCAGGATTTGAAGCAACGCTGTTTCTTTGAGGGGCGGGAGGACATGCGTTTAGGGTTTGTAGGAGCCCTAGATCCTTCTGGAGCAGCGAGCGGGGGGGGAGGGTTAGGGTTCAGGAGGGGGACGGGAATAGCCTCCGGGAGGGGGGGATCGAGTTAAAACTACCAGAGGATACCGGGGGCGCAAGGGGTGGGTACGGATCTGCCAGGGGGGAGCTTCGAGTGATGCTTTAGATTGAAGCAGGGGAGCGTGAGAAACCGGCAATTCCGAGGGGCCAGCGCAGGAGGGAGTGGCTTGGAAGCAATCCGAGAGAAACCCAAGTGAGGCCGGGGAAGGAACAGTGAAGGGCGTCCAGGATGTGGGTTCTTCCGGCTGAAGGGAGGCGGAGAGAACAGGGTCTGTCGACTGAGTGAGGTCCTCGAAGCTGGCAGTCAAGCTTTCACTGTACAGACCTCCCGAAGCCGCAAACGTGGAGCGCCAGATGGAGCCTTCCGCCAGCGGAGAGTCCGAGTAGTCCACCTCGTCTAGGTCCATTACGCCAGGTGCTAAAAACAGGGTAATACCTCGGAACCAGGTAACCGTCAGAGACCGGCACCGACAGCGTTGTAGGATCGGGACCGTCCTGAGGCGAGAAATATGGAACAAAGAAAACCGACCGGGGCGAGCAGGCGGGAGGAAAACGACGGGAGGCGTCCGTGACCCATCTGTGAACAGTTCTTCAAAACCCTAACAGCGATCGGCGGAGGTAAAAACAACAGGGTAAGAGGAAAAGGTAAGTAAAAAGCTCTCTATGCGGGTGAAAAAATAAATCGCTAGCCTGGGCACGTGTTCCGAAAAGTGTCAGGGGTGGCTGCAGGACCGATGCCGGCCTGCAACCCCGTTCCACTACCCCCATTCAAACCATGAGAACTAGGTCCAGCCGTACCTGCTCCACTCCTCGATCAACCCTGAAATTATCTTTTCACCAAGTTTTTTCACCCCATTGAGTATCGTTACAGTGTACCATTCCATTTGTGTGTCGTATTCATCAAGTCTTGCCCGTTTTTTACTTCTAGCTATTTTTATCTCTCTTTGAAAATCCTTCGTCTGAGTACTTTACCATCCCCTCTGAAATCATGCTAGTCACTACCAGGTTAACCTTCCATATTATGATATGAAAAGGGAAGTCATATGTCCACCCCTCATTTCCTATCCTTCCCCCCGATGACAATGTCTATCCACCAAATTGCTATGCTCCTCGTGCCTTTGTTAAGGAATCATCATTGCTTTAACTTTGTTAGGCCCTGCCCTATCGAACCCAACACATTTATTCCAAGAGAGTGGTGTACATGAAAATGTATCTTAGTTCCAACCTATTCATTGTTTGGTGCCTTAGATCAAGTAAAGAGAATCAGTGTTGCCCTTTGACTTGGTTGTTTCTCTCGTGCTCAACTCCAGCCCATTATCACATGATCGAGAATCGTACACTTGATGGTATAATGCTTCAACAGATTGTGCTAACCTTTACCAGGTATGTGTGAGATGTTCCAAAACTCATGACGGGGTGGCCCTTCAGGTATCCCCCCACATACCCGATCCGCAACAGATCTTGATCTAGCCTCAAATGCAGTTCTGTAGATTTGACTGGCTTAGTTTCTGCTGATCGCAGAGCCCACCACATGAGCCCCTCCTTCAAATGGACCATTCGGATATCTAGGGACCCTTCTAGTTCAACAGGGCTTATTTAGTTGTGATCCCCCCTCACATCAACTTAGGGGCATTAAGTCCTATTTATTTAGCTCAACATTCACTATATTAGTCCTGGCCTCTATATTCTAAGCACATAAGTATATGGAATTTATTTATATCATTGTATTATCTTCTGGCCCACTGATGCCAACACACTATGTATTTGTTGTAGTTGCTACAACCCTCCTCCATATTTTTCCTATATTCTAATTTTGGAGCCTCCTTTTGGTCTTATGAACTGTCATCTTGGGTTAATTAAGTCATCCTTGATCTTATTTGTTTGAGTGTCAAGTCATATTCTAATGATCTCAAGTATTGCACTAGTATGCCTAACTTGTAGCCCACAATTGTGCACTTCAAGTTTTCAGTCACTGCTTTCTAGTCACAACTGTGCACTCCTTGATGGTAGTGACTGTACAAGCCTTCACATTAGCAACTATGAAATCCCCTCTGACAGAGAATTGCACAGTCGCTTGTGATAGGAAAATACACAATTGTTTATGCTAGTTGACTATGAAGTCCCTTGGGCTAGTGAATTGCGTAGTTCCCAGAGATAGGCACTACATACTCTCTATGGATAGGCATTGTGCACTCCCTATGGATAGCTACTGTGCACAAGTTGTC
Source organism: Pinus tabuliformis (assembly GCA_031772625.1). Classification (NCBI taxonomy): domain Eukaryota; kingdom Viridiplantae; phylum Streptophyta; class Pinopsida; order Pinales; family Pinaceae; genus Pinus; species Pinus tabuliformis. Next base: position 526,186,950 of record CM062809.1, on the reverse strand, counting down.
AATAGTGTGGCACAATCTACAAAGGTTACGTGGTCACAAGTGGCAACTAACTAAATTTAGCTCCAAGATTTATGACATGTGTGCGTAAATCCTAACCCTAGATCTATGTGTGCTCACCTATATATCAATCTAGACCAGAGCGTATTCTCACACTCATCTTTGGAGATCTACACAAGGAAATTTTGCATGGATATATGCTGCTATTTCAAGTAAGTTTTGTAATTTTCACTTTTTGTTGCTTTTGCCATTTCTTTTGTGATTTTTGCTTTCGTAAGTGTTAATTTACCCTACGTTTTGCATAAAAAGTGTTACTTTTTCTATATTTGACTATTTCCTGTGCTATTTTCCTCTTGCATGTTTGTTTTCTAGTGTCACTTCACATTCCAAGTCCTTTCAAATTTTTGTAATAATTGCAGATCTATCTATTTATACATTTTTCTTTGTTTGTGGAAAAACCTGTGAACAATTTTATGAAACCAACATTTCAGACTAGCTTAGTGAGTCCATCATCAGGGCAATGTGATTTGTATTTTGAGAAGAGAGAACGTGAAATTATGGAGCTATTAATAGTTAATTGAAAAAATATTTGATGTCTTCTTTTATTGTTGGCTTACAAATGACTAACTAATTAATACTTATTTATTTATTTTATTTATTTATTTAGAAATCTATGTTATATATTTAAGTTCTTTGCTATATATTAAATATTTTACTAGTAATGTATATAATTTTAAAGTAATAGATTGAAGGTTTTTTAATGTTAACTTATTTCTTTATGTTAACTTATTAAATTTTATTTAAAGGAGAGTTAGATAGGGTGCTAGCTATGATTGGTTATATTTATTTATTAAATATTTTTATTTATTTATTTATTATTTTTTTTTTATATGAATGTTTGTATATTTGTGTTTATTGCTTTTTTATTTTATTTAATAAGGGTTTCCAGGTGTTACTTAATTTTAGTCTGTCGTCTCTATTCATGTTGTTGGAGGATTTTTCAATTTCAGTCGCCTCTTTCACCCTTCTTTTTAAATAATGGTCTTCCTTGTGAATTAATTTTGCTTGTTCCATACAAATATAGTGTGAGGAAGAACATGCATGCTTTGCCAAACCTGATTTTTCCAACCTGTTTCTTGAAATATCATTAATGTGTTATTTTAACCTTAAGCCAAAGGATCTTCCTGTTTCACCTATATATACTTTTCCACATGAGCAGGGAACCAAGTATACTCCTTTGTGATTTTTGGGTCTATTAGGTCCTTAGCAGAATCAAGCATGTTTTTGATGGTGTTAGGGGGTGTGAAGGCAACCATGATGTTATGCTTGGTGAGAATTCAAGCAATTTTGTGTGTGGTTCCTTTTATATAGGGTAAGGAGATTCTAGAGTTTTCAAGAGTTTTTCCTTTTTGGTTATTGGTTGTGGATTCTTTAATTATTTTTTGGATAATGTTTTTCTGATAGCCATTGTTTATAAGGACCTTGTAGAGATGGTTAAGTTCTTCTTCTACATGTTCAGGGTCAGAGATTCTAGAAGCTTTGATAGCTAGGGTTTTGATGACACCGACTTTTTGCTTCGGATGGTGGTGGGAATTTGAGTGAAGATATTTGTCAGTGTGAGTTTGTTTCCTGAAGACCTGGTGGCTTAATTTGCCATTTTTCTTGGTAAGGAGGACATCTAGGAAGGGGAGCTGGTTGTATTTTTCAATCTCAATAGTGAATTTAATGTGCTCAGAGAGGTTGTTTATGTGTGATAAAAATTCATTAAGTTTATCTAAACCATGGCCCCATTTAGCGAAAATGTCATCTACATATCTTTTCCATTCATCGGGGGTAAAGGGGCAATATTTAAGGGCCATTTGTTCAAAATGTTCCATGTATAAGTTGGCAATCAATGGTGATAAAGGAGAACCCATGGCAACTCCATGAGTTTGCTCATAGATTTTTCCTTTGAAACTGAAGTATGAAGATTTAAGGCAAATGCCTACTAGTTCCATAGTTTCATGGCCTGTGATTTTCCTCAATATTTCTATGGCTTCATCTACTGGAATCATAGTGTAGAGAGACACTACGTCAAAGCTAACCAAGAGATCATTATCACTAATCTCTAGGTTTTTAATCCATTTTATTAAAGAAGCAGAATCTTTGATGTAAGAGGGAGTGTTATCGGATAAAGGTCTAAGTTTGTTAGCAAGGTATTTTGCTAACCAGTAAGTGGGTGATCCTATAGTGTTCATAATGGGTCTCAATGGAACTCCGGATTTATGAATTTTAGGCACACCATATATTCTAGGGAAGATGGCATTATTGGGTATTAACCTATTCTTAATAGTAGAATCAAGAGAAGAGTCTTTGATTTTGTTACTAACTTGGCGAAGGATTTTGTTGCTAGGGTCCTTGTTAAGAATTCTATAGCAGCCACTCTTGTTAAGGTGTTCTTCCATATTATTATCATAATCTATCCTATCCATAATAACAGTGGCATTTCCTTTGTTTATGATGTCCTTGTTTTTCTTGATGTTATCTATTTATACATTTTATCTTCTCGCTATCCTCATTGCTAGTTTTTGATCCATTCTTAGCTGAATTTTGGCTTGATCTGCTTCCTCATTATTGCAACTACGCATTGTTCAGTACTTGTTCCCCATTGATCCAAAATGCACACTTTGTAAGGCCTCTTTCTCTCCAACTACACATTGCGCAATCCTAGTCACTATTTATGCCTTATTTTCCATTTGTGACTATCTATTGCACAATCTATAGTCTCCAATATGCACTACGCAGCTCCAATCAGTAGTATTCCATCCCTTTCCTACTGTGAATTTTAATTGTGTAGTCACGTACCCTCTCTGTCTTAGCAAATGCACATTGTGCAATCACAAGCCTCGAGCATCAACCTTTCCTCTACTGACCAAGTATGTGAAGTATCTCCTCTCCATCATTGCGTACTATCCACTCCTAGTGACCAGTCAGGTCACTCTTGCCTTAGCATTGCCTCTTATGCTCAAGCCTTACATAATCCTTCCTCCAGTGACTACCTTGTGAGTTTGATAGCTTGGTAGGTTGGGTGATTATCTAAGAAACTAAATTTGTATTTCCATGAGTGCATCTTCATTGGCAGGTGTTGCTAACCAAGAGCCTATTATTCTTACATCTTCTAAAAATACAACACCTCCCATTAAAAGACAAACACCAACCAAGGAGGTCACTGAAAGTAGTAGCGAAGGTGCTAGAGAGAGTTCCAAATTAGGGCCACCTATTTTGATAGACACTAGATGCTTTGTGGATAAGTCCTCCACTATATGATGGTTGAACATCAAGGATGCTTTCAACTAGAAATAATTCCTATAGGACCTTGAATACAAGGAAATCTACATCAATGTGAAGAAATCTAGATTCCATATAATTTCTTGTAGATATTCAGTGTTCCCATGTGTAGAAGATATCAGATGGATATTGTAGTTCTAGACACCAAGAACATGGTTCTTAGTAGAGTAAGCAGGAAAATACTTGCATCATATAAACCACATGATCTACATTCATACTACAAGTTGATAAATCCACAAGTTTAACTCAACTCTCAGTATTATGTAGCTTGGGCTTATCTAAATACCAGGGATGTGATTAGATCACGGTGGAAAGAACCATCCAAATTTCTCCAGAAGGCATAGGGAACCTACAAGATAATATCATTAATGAAGTTTTATCAATACCTCATGAAAATGTGTTATTGGTTATATGGATGAGAAAACAATAAGTTTTTCGATGAAGGATGGGCCTTCATGATTTCTCCACTAATCATAGAAGGGAATATATTTAATTGGGAAAACATATTTTCCCAACAATGAAAGATTAATGTATCCAAGGAAAAAAAGGATGTTGAAAGTGGAAAAAAACGGTTCTTCATGTCTGCGTACCTACTTGATGGAATCCGCACAAGACAAAAGTTTCTGTGTCTATAATGGAATTGGTATCAACAATCCCTCTCTGTCAACACATATTGCAAGATACTCTCAGAATCTAGTTACAAAGGAGTTTATGAAAAACTGGTTGAGGACTTCTTTGTTGTGCTCTATTAGATGATTTTTGAAGAAGAGGCACCCTGCATGACAGATCTAGCTAAAGAATCGATCTTTGAAGTTGTAGATTGATTCATTTCATCCCAATGCACCTACATCAGAGTCTTGAGTTCCAAAAAGTCACCACATTTGTTATCTAAGTATGTGACTAATAAGGTGTTCATGAAGGAGATAGAATATCAACTTTTCTCAAGGCTGTCACTGTTATTGTAGAAAAATAAGAAGGCACCTTTGCCTCTCCTTCCTTTGCATGTGGGGTCTTATGAGCCAAAGAGTCTGAAAGTAGTGGAAGCAGAATCTACAGAATTTAGTTGCTTCAAGCTCAATGAAATGAGTTATCCTTGATACAAACCTAAGGGAGTATGAAAACAATATTGCACTAAGTTACATTTCTCATGGGCAAATTTTCCTCTCACTTTAGAAGATGAGGAGAAGATTAAGAATAGATAGAGTGCTTCTAAAGAAACTAGACTAGGTGATGAGGCAGGCCCTTCTAACACTGCTTAGATATTAGATATTGTAAAAGAAGGAAACCTATTGGAAGTTCCTACTTAAGATAACATTGTCAAGCCAAAGAGGAATATTGTGCATGATCTAGAAGAAGAGAGGAGAATTTTTTTTAAAGTATATTTTAATACCAGGGATGCAATTGAAGTGAAGATTCAAAGAAAAGAATTTGAAGAAGCTAGGAGGAAACAATAGGAAGAAAATCAGGAACAAGAAGCAGAGCAGAAACATGAAGAAGAAGAGGAACGCAAGTAGGAGGAGCAAAGGAAACAAATGAAGACCAACTAAATAAGAAAAGGGAATACATTCAAAGAAGGATGAGATGAAAAATAAAAAGGAAGAGGAAGTAGAAAGAAATAGAAGGAGGAAGCCTTGAAAAAGAAAAGGGAATAAGGAGAAAGGAAAAAGTTGTTACAAGAAGAAGAAAGCATGAGAAAACAAGAGGAGAGCATGCATGCCCGACGGGTGAACGATGAATAGGAGGATGATGAAGAAGAAGAAGACATTATGCTGATTGAAGAGAAAACAAGCTATTGGTCTCCTCCTCTTACTGGTGGCCATATCCCATCCAGTGAAATGGAAATAGTTCCTCCACCTGATGAGAGGGTCATGGACATTTCAAAATTTTCCTTCAATCAACTGAATAGAAGAATAGTGTAGGAGAGAAGAAGGTATTTTCTGAATGACCCTTATCATCATGTTTCCATCAATATAGAAAGGGTGATTGTGCCAAACACTAGGAAGAAACCAAGAGCAGTTGCAACAACGAATGAAACATTTGTTGAAGCCACTAAGGAGAACACTGATTGCCTCATGAGAGAAAATGAATCATTAACAAAGGATATGGCTTCAATAAGGAAATAGGTTGAACATCTCATGAACGAGAATAAAATATTTTCTCCTACTAGTGTTAGCGAGATGTAATTGAAAGCAACAATACTTGAGGAGCTCAAGCCTTTGGAAGACACTATGAGACAACTATATGATGAGATGTACACTCTTCATGAAGCATTGTTTCTCCTATATGAAGTGCAAAAAGGGTCATAAAAGATGGTGAAACTCTTGAAAACAACATACAAATCCATAAAAGTGATCCAAGAGTGGAGCACCAAATATCTTAATATACATGCAGTGTTGTTCAAAAAGCGAAGACATGATGCAAAAAACAAATAAGGAAAATATCAGAGTGTTTCTATAGATCTATAAGCAGATCCATGATTTTTTCACGAACACCATAAAAACATATTCATGAGTGTATAATGGGTTGGATTCCTTGGTTCATATGTAGGAGATTGCTTCTGTTGGAACATTTACAGAGCTAAAGAGTAGAAGCACAATCAAACAAGAAATATAAGATTTATTGAACAATATCAAACATGCGACCATCCAGGATGAGCTTGAGGTGACCAAAGAAACTATTCTAAAATATGTGACCATGCCAACAAAGATACACATGAAGTTAATTATGTTGTTGAGCACCATTCAAATAGATTCCAAGACCATATATCCAAAAGCATTGGAGGGAAAAATTGCATATAATCTAGATCCACTAGTGAAGGTTGAGCACATAGCAATAAAATACAAAGCTTGGCACCAATACCTTACTACTGAGTTACATGTTATTGTCATTGAGTTACCATTTCCATAAGTTTATGCATTACACATTACTTTAATCTTATGGCTAATAGCCATATTTTGTATTATTGTAGTTTTGACTTATTGTCATTGTGTATTTAAAAAACAATAAGAAAATGTAAGTGTAAGTGTATGAGTCCAAGAGTCACATAGATAATATGAAGGGTCATTAGCAAGTCCAAAAGTTAAAGAGGAGTTAAAAGATAACTAGAAGCTCAAGGGTCACGAGGGAGCCCAAGAGTCACAAGGGATGGTGAAAGGTCACCTCACTTGTTATAAATAAACCCTTATAACTTAAGCAAAGGGATTGGACTTTTGGAGAGAAAGCCTTGGATTCTCTAGTTTAACATAGGAGTGAGGATTATTATTTAGAGAAGCAAGTGGTAGCTTCATTTTAAACTATTGGGGCTGGTGTTTCATCATTGTAACTGTGTACTTAGAACTTTCACTTAATCATTGGAAGCTCTTAGAGCTAGCACACTTTGATGCATGTATCATGGATATTGTAAGACTATTATTTTAATGTTTGCAGTATACGTATATGTTTATACATATTAAAGTAAATAATCTATTTTATTGCTTTGGTATATATCTTGTTGAATGTGCGTTGTATTTTCCTTCATGATCTTTGTTATCTTGAGAATTACTTTGCAGGTTAACTAACAAGTCTTGCTTGCTCACATGTGCCTCTTTTAGAATAGTACTATTACTTTTTTACTATAGGCTCACTTTTCTTTTGCTTCCATGGAAGATCCTTCTATATATTACAATTATTGTCTCACAAATCTTACTTGTTGACATCAAAATTTATGTTTGTGAACCCTTGTGTTGTTTATTATAGCCAAGGCATATCCTTAAGATCATCGTAATGGTTGTCGAGCCCATATTATGGATGGGGATCCTACTCCAAACGATGTGAGGGATAATTGGGACTTCATATCCAAGAGACCCCCTTATTGTTGGCAGCTTCCAACACCATCAACAATATCATGTATCATTTTTCTCATACGGACATTGTTGGGCGAAACATTATTCTTTGTACTGATTTATCTCGGCAGGTATGAGTATGCCTCAACCACCTCATTGAGTTCTTGTACACAACAAAAAAGGAGATTTTATCTAACAGGTAGGCCTTGCCTCCTCCTGTTATAGTTCTTCCCAACACTTATTTATTTATTATTCCTTAATCAGTGAATTTCTCTCCATTGAAATAATTATTAAATCACTATTTAATAATTATTTCTAACTTACTTTGACCATATCTCCTTAAAGTAATCAATAAATCATCTTTATTTATTTATTACTTTAACTATTTTTCTTAATTAACTCAGTTAATCATTATTTTTTTAGTTAGTTCACTAAATAAATATTTTTGACGATTTCATTAATATTTTCCTCTCTTAAATATAATAAATACTCCAAAGGGTTAGATCTTGATTTCTTCTAGTAATATTTTGCTATTTGACTAGATCTAGATCATTTTTGTCATTATCATATCAAACCTTTTGAGCTCCCATTTTTAGTTCGAGCATATTCTTTCTGTTTTTTCCCATTTGCAAAGGAGAATAAAGAAACTAGTCTGCAACAACGAAGGGAACACGAAGAACTGGGCCATGGAGGAGGACTTATGAGCCCAAAGTCTTGCTAGTCTAGCTCCATGAGGTGTAATAATTTTCTTATTAATAAAATTAAACTTTTACATTGCATATATTTGTGGCTTTTGCCTTGCATTTAGTTTCTATAATCACCTTTTACATGGTTTCTAACTAACTACTTTTGCAGATATGAAGTTGCCAGCTGAAGACTACAAAGTATATGTTGCTTTTTCTTTCTTTGTTTGGTTGTTAGGGCTATATGTCACCAATAGCTAAAGTGGAGACTTTTGGTACAACTTCCAGAAATTTCAATACTAATAAGAAAACTTTAATTTGGTTAAATTTATGAATTTCAATATAAACCCTTCTTACTACCCAAGTTTGTGCTCGATAGTTATTTTTTTGTTGAAACCCACGACAGTACCACCCATGGTTGATTCTATTTGAAAGAAAGAAGAAAATGTGGTTCATTTATTTACCATTTACCATTAAGGATACTGCAATAATAAATTCTTATTATGTAGCAAAATTCTTTGAGTTACCAAATTCTATAAATTTGACTAAATCAGAAGTTATTCAGGGATTTGACCCTGGAGGTATATTTTCAAAGAATCTAGTTGTACTTAGATACAAGAATTTATTCAAAGGGATATCTGAAGACATACGAGAAAGTGGCATCAACCCATTCAAAGAAAAGGAAGTATCCACCCCTGCTACACAGTTAATCATGGAAACCAACACTAACACAAGAGGAAAAACTAAACAGAGAGGTACAAATTGTACAAGTCTTGAACCATATTCAACGCCATAGCCTTACCTAAGTTCTTCTTCTAGTCACAGGAAAATAGATCTTGTCCATATTAGAGGAGAGAGTAATGATAGGTTCTCTGGTGGAGGAGATGGAGAAGAGCCACCTCCTTGAGCGACTTTAGAAAATTTACATGTTACCAGTTCATCTAAAAGTAAAATTTCTACTAAGAAAAGGTATCAAATTACATAAGGAATCGATGATATGTAATTTGATAGTACTACAATGGCTAATTAGATTAGATCACACATGGATGACACCCCAAAAATGATAGAAGAGATTGCTGCTAAAGAACTTGTCACTTTTGAGAACCAAAATTTAACTATAAAAAATACCCAATATGATAAGGAAAATAAGAAATTGTAATTTAAAAAAGTTAAGGTTTCAAATAAGAAGATAACTAGATAATGGAAGTTTGAAGTTAACGTTTCTAGAGTTGGACCTATAGGTCTTCTAAAGTTGCATCAAACTATAGGTGAGGCCCTTGCACACTATGATATTGAACAAGAAACATAAAATTTAAAGATTGGGAAAAGTATAAATCGGATTTAATAAGCTCTAAATATCATTCCACTATTTATGACCCCATTGGCTATTCAAGGAACAAAGATAGTAGTCACTACCCCCAACGCACCTCAAATAATTAATAAAGAAACACACCTACTAAATATGTTAGATCATATGTCGCAACTAATATTGACAAGCAACTGGAAATTATTGAAGAATGATGGGAAATTGCTTTACATATAAGAAACTATCCCAAATGTAAAGTAATTTGTGAATATAGTGAGTACTCTAAGTGACTTCCCAAGAAGACATCAAAACCTTCCTCATCTGAAGATAATAAAGAAAATCAAAGTTGGATGGTTTGCTAGGAAAAAATGTTAAAATATGCTATGGTTGAGTGTTTAGATATTGATGATCATAGGAGAACACTTTTCTTAAATATATTAAATTTGTCGAGGACCTTTTAGGGCCCATGAATAATCAAATATTTTGTGATGATTCCCCAAAATATATTAAAATAATAATTAGAAATTATTAAAACTTCATTGGGTTCCGAATTAAGAATTTTAAAAAACTTTATGGAGGTTGAGATTAAAAGGTGTTTGGTTAATTTTGTTAATGATAATGGGGACCCATTATCTAAAGTCAAATAACTATGATAAAATGCATGAGAATTTCAAAAATATATCTTTGAGTTATGGGTAAAGCAAGACATCATGGTCCTCCCCATGAAAGAGTATATTGAGGAATGGCTACAAAAATTGTTTCAAAAAGTAATTAATCCTCAATTGCTTCCCAAGAAGTTTGGATAATGATGTTTCCCGCAACCATATAAATCAAACACTTCTTCAATAATAGGAGATTGATCATTCCATATTTGATCCTTCTGCAATTTGGTGAGTTTTATTTTTCTTCTGAAGCACTTCCCTTATATCTTCTCAGTCTTGGATTAATTCACTTTATTGAAATATTACATGTTTTCCAAAGTCATTCCTTGAATATGTTTCCTATTTCTTCTAGACACCCTTTATCATTACTATTGCTCCATGAGAGCCTAATCCTAGTCCCACTGGGGGGAAATGCATTTAATTTTATGATTAAGTAACATGATTTCATGACTATGCTTTAGGAACTCAACTCTATTATGAAACACAAGTATGTAAATTTTGCTCTTGGCTCTCATAGAGAGATTATTTTAGGAAATCATTTCATTTGTGTTTTAAAAACTTTAATTTCCAAACAAGAGGAAGGAATCTTGTGGATGTTTTCATATGCTTTTGTGACTCCAAATTCATGATATCATTTTGTAGGTGTATGTATGTGTGGACCAATGCTTTTTATTCCCATCTATTGAATTTTATTCAGTTGACAGTGCTAAACCCGCCAACATTCAAGGGATCTTTTCGACATGAAGTCCCAATAAAACCTCATACCATTTGGTGTAGGAGTCCCATCTAGAGTACGATCTGGTTTCCGATGCAGTGGGTTTTAATGATGTGCCTTGGCTGCAATAATGTATAGAGTGGTGTATGGTGACTTTGTTGGGAACACATGTATGACTCTGTGGAAAGTCAAGTGCAATGCATGGAGGTTATAAAAGATGAAGGGAAAATGAGTGAGTCCCTTAGAAGCCTGTAATAGTACACAACTTGAAATGAACACACAAGCATAAATACATCACAAGCTAATCTGCGAAATAGTTCATAATATAACAGCGATGGAATTAAACAACAATATGCATTCAATAAAATTCATACCAATGCAAACGAAATAGTTCATAAGCATAAGCATAAGTTAAATAACATAAATTTCGAACATAATAAGAATAGTCCTACTATATTCACAACATATGCATGAAAATGTGTCAGCTCTAATCTTTTATTAAGTGAAAGTTCCAATCATACATATACCATTAACATACCACTAGCCCCAGTAATGGAACATGAAGTCAAAACCTGCTCCTCCAAATAAAGATAATCCCTCTATGCTACGGAGAAGCCAAGGCTCTCACAAACTCCCAAGCTTCTGATCCTAACCCTAAGCCTATCCAAAAGCTTGGCTCCCGAAAGTAATTTTACATGAGTTATGAGGGTATCTTTATAACAAGAGTGGTTGATCAGATATAGATCCAGGACCTTAAGGACCAATCAGGTGCTGACATGTGGAAAGCTCAACGGCTGCCAGGTATCCCTAGAATGGTTATGTAAAATATGTTGGGGTCCGACGGAATCGAACCCGTGACCTCCGGCAAGACAGCACAACGCTCTACCACCTCCGCCAAATGTTGTTTCTTAACAAACCATGGATGCGGTGCATATTTGTTTTGTATCGTATGGAGGATTTTTTTATAAAGTGCTTCAATCCGCACTGTTGATCTAACCTTTCCAGATCCAACGGATATTGCGTCGTCCGCTCACAACTAGCCCGGACAATCTCATCCGTTGATGTATTTTGCTCAATCTAATGGTTGTCGTGCAATCTCATCTAGATTCATGCACGATGGTTAATAATCCAAAAGCATGCGAGAAAAGTGGTTTTCCACTGCTACATGTCTGCCACTTGGGTTAATCGTGTGAATTTGGAAAATACCAGTTACAACCTTTTAGGTGTGTGAGACACCACTGTCTACTTATCAATACTGCGTTGAAGAATTAACCATGACTGCCAGATATATGCATGATAAGGTCTTATCCCTCATGTATGCGCCCAACGGTTACGGTAACAGTTACCTCCGATGGCCAGCTTGATAGATCGAATAAACTTAGGTGGATATGCTAAGTTTAGCTGAAGATAAGTGAAGTTCACCAATATTGGTGGAGTATTCCTAGAGGATATTGCATAAAAGCACTTCAAGAGCATTTTTTGACAAGGAAACAGAGGAGAAGTAGAGAAGTAGCGAGAGTGGAACAAGAGGCTTGCTAGGCTAATTAGAGCCTTCTGAAGCCGATGGGATAGTCCAGAGAAGCTGGGAAAGTCGTCTTCATGGAGAATTTCATCCAGGAAGATTGATGTTGCAGCTTAGGAGCCACTAGAGGTTGGAGGCAGTTGTAGGAGCTACCAGTACTTGTTCTCAGCGAACCAATAGTCATTCCTGACTATAATGAGCATTCTGAGTCCATTGTAGGGATTTGCAGAATCATTTGGAGACTTCTAAAGGCCTATATGTTACAAGGAAGTTTCATGCAGTAAATGATCAAATGATTAGTCTATTGTTGGTGTCTGATATGTGCTGGAGACAGTAGAAGAAGTTTCAAAGACAGTTGAAGGATTTTGAAGGAGTTAGTGCCATCTAGAAGCTCAGGGTAGCTCAAAGCACTGATTGAAAGAATCAAGTCTAAGGAATCTTAGATCTATTTGCAGAGTGATGACAGCCATGACGCGGATATAGATGGAATTCTAAGCCCACTGGTTCAGTTTACTAACCTTTGGAGTTAAGTGTGGAACTTGTAAAAGAAAATTTTCCATAATCCCAAAGAGCCAAGTCAAGATGACAAAATCTCAAGGAGACGTAACCCACTATATTTGGGTGAACTTCTAGATTGAATTTGATGTTATGTGTTGATGTTTATTTGCTGCTTTATATGACTGTTATATATGTGGTTAATATCAGCATAAACACATAATCACTTAAACAATTAAAAACAAACAACATACACCTATATCAAGTATTTAATTCCACAAATGTCATACATAAGCTAGATCAATTATTTATTAACCTTTGGAATGGGAGGTTCTTGTAAGCATAACAAGCTGTTAAACCCCCATTTCAGATTAGGTGGTATCAGAGTAGGTTGCTTGATTGACAGAGCAATATATTGCTTGTTTGACTTGAAAGGTGTTTAAATAGTACAAAGGATTTGATTGTTTGACTGTTTTTAAACTAACTATTGTTTGAGTTTGCAAAGGTGAAGGGAAAGCTACTGATAGCTAAGTCCAGGAGAGGAAAAGAAGGAAGAAGGGTTGAAGGAATTTTCCTTACCCAAAGGACCTCAAGGCAATCCTTGAAGCACAAGAGGGTTTGTTTACAAAGGCTGCTTGAATAAGAGTTTGACTCTACGGTCATTGAGTTCAAAAGTTTTGTCAATAGATTCTAAAAGCTTTGTTAATTTTGTTGAAGTTCTTTGTTCATTTTTATAATGACAGCTTCTACAAATGAGTCTTCAAAATCCTCCTCCTTCACAAGATTCTTCAATGAAGACATGAAGTGAGACTTGTTCATCATGATGTATATGGTGAAAGAAATGTATGAATTTGAAAGGAAGAGCACCAAACTTCGAGAGCAGTTGAATTCCTTGAAGGAAGAGAAGCAGTTGCTTTCTGAAAAATTACAGGAAATGGAGAGCCAACTTCATATTGCAAATATGAACCTAGAAAGGATGCATGAGATGGAGACACAGCTCCTTGTTGCCAAAGAAGCCTTAGTCAAGTATTAGCTTGAAGAAGAGGTAAACAATCCTAGTTTGTCTTCAATTTCCTCTAAGAATGTTTATGTTGGTTCTTTTGAAAAACATACAAGAGGCATAGGGTCCAAGTTGATGTCAAAAATGGACTATGAAGGAAAAGGATTGGGAAAACATGCACAAGGCATTGTTGAGCCAATAATGGTTGAGGAAAGGCCTAAGTATTTGGGTCTTGGCTATGGACAATATTATGGAGAAAGTTCCAAAGAAGCCATGAAGGCAATTGAAATAGTTCCTAGAAGGAGTTTCATTTCAGGTTCTCTACCTCAAGTTTGTAAAGATTGTATTCAGGAGGAATGCAATAGTTTGAAACATACTTTGCAAGAAGAAGGTGTTCATAAACATGCACTTGAACAAGAGATTTGTTAAAGCTCTCAAATCATTGAAGTTATTTATGGTGTTCCAAAAGGAGCCACTTCTTCATTCAATTCAATTTCTCATGAAGGAAACAAAGGTGAAAGAGAAAGGTATAATCTGGTTTCAATCATATTTCTTTTGATTATGTAAAGCATGATAAATTTCCACATAAGCATTGGAAAAAATTGCATGTCCTTTTGTGGTTTGGTTAACCATAGTGTTTCTAGATGTTGGAAGAAAATGGCCACATACAGGAAACTTTTGAAGAAAAGGAGGCAAGAAGCCAAAGGTCCATTGGACAAGGAAAATCATTCTGTAAATAGGATGCAAATGTGTTGCACTTATTGTCATAAGTAAGGACATATTGTTGAAAATTGTTGGACTTTGAATCCAACAAGGCTTCCACGAAATCTGAAGAACATGGAAAAACATAATAGCAAGAATAGAAATAAAGTTTCCATAATTGATGTGTTTCAGGATAATTCACATGTTGATGCCAATGTGTAGTTAAAGGAAGCGCCTTTGATATGGATTGGTAAGAAATGGTTAGAGTTCTTATCCAATTAAGGTTTCATGCCTTTTGATTTGATGCATTTCTTTGCCAATGGAAAGCAAGTTGCAGGGTTTTACCAAAAAGGTGAATGAAAAAGTTGAGTATGAAACTTGCTTTAATGCAACAAAATTATATTCATTTCAGATTTGTAAGTACATGTACATATGATTGAGGATCTTGTACTTACGATTGTGCTTAAGAGAAAGTTGAAGAATGGAATACATACATGAGAATGGTATGTATGAACACAGGGAGGTTGATGATTTCCTTGTATTTGAACATGTATGTGTAATTGACTTGATGTCGATTGCTTTGTTTAAACATGCATGCAATGTCATGTCGACTTAGAAAAGTTGATTTGGTCTCCAAGATTGAAAAGGGAGATAATTATGGAGTGTTTCACAAAATGTGGAATTCTTTCTACTTTGAAAAAGAATTGTCAAGTTCTTTTTGTACATGCTTGACTTGAAGAGTCAGTTGTTTGAAAAGGCATGTTTTTGTCGGCTTGTTATTTAGTCAATCATTTGTATACAAGATGTAAATACATGATGATGATTGACATGATGTGAAATTCGTTTCTTTTGATGGAGCAAGAGTTTATGTCGTCAAGTTATTTCTTGTATTATGTTGTTTTTGACAAGATGTCAGAAGAAGATTTGCAGCAACAAAAGTCGCCATAGAAGTGGCTTGGTAAGAAGTGATTTGAATTCTTAACCCAGTAAACATACTTTAATTGGTACACATGAAAATTTCAATTGAGTATACATGAATTTTGTTGAAAAGTATGCAACAAGAAATGCTTGTTGAGAATGCAACAAGATGATGGAGCTTAGTGAAAAGAGTCGGCTTCACTAAGTAGGCCCGTAGGTAAATTATGGCGCAAGTTCTATTTTTGGATCCCAGCAGGGATGATCACAGCAGGACTGACCACAGCAGGAGTATCCCAGCAGGGATGATCACAGCAGGACTGACCACAGTAGGGATGATCACAGCAGGAGTGACCACAGCAGGAGTGATCACAGCAGGAGTGATCAAAGTCTATTTTTAGACTGGCTATCAAAAATAGAAAAGTCAAATATTATTGTCTCATAATAATATTTAGACTATAAACTTTATCTTATTCTCTTGGAGCACTTCAGTTTGAGGTACAGATATGGCACATGCAGATTTCAGAAGGAAATACGCTTTCTTTGTGGGTCAGTTGAGTTGTTGCATGCATGACTTCAGTTAGAACTCAATCAGTTGAGTTTGGTGGAGTTGATTGTGGAGTTAATGGAGTTGTGTTCAGTTTGACTTGGTTAAACTAGTTGTAATTAGTCTAACTACAAATAGACTAATGATGAGTTGTTAAATTAATTATTAACTCATAATGCAACTATAGAATACATCAGTTAACTCAGTTGCATGTCAGTGCATGTTCAGTTCAGTAGGGACAAGTGTTAGAGGATCAGATTGCTATCAGTTGTGACTATAGTTGTGCATGATGATTTGCACAATCAAAGGGATTGAGTATGCCAATGAATTGGCCAATACCAAGTATTATAGCCTATGCTCACGTCTTTCCCAGTGTGAGTGATTCTTTGGAGGTTAAATACAAGTTTGGTAAACCATTCTCATTCATTCTTGAGCAGGTATTGAGCTGTGGAGGCAGGCAAGTAGTGAGGGAGATTTGGAGATCAGATCTGCGCTGTATTGTGTGTAACAGGTGGAGCTAGTACTGGATTGCTTGTGATAAGCATTGTACTTTTTAATGTTACATGATTCAATCAATATAATATACAGATAGTTGGGGTTTTTAGCGAGATGCTTTCCCCGGGATACATACTGTGTTAATGAGTTTGATTGATGCTTCTATGTGCGCTTGTGAATGTTTATGCTTCTGTAAATTGATGATCAACATAGAGGAGCTTATGTATTGTGTATGTATTCCACAATAGTACATGATCAGGATAATCTCCATTGAATATGTGTCATATTATTCAAAAATTTTACATGGTATCAGAGCTGCTTGATTTGTAGAAGAGATTTTTACAGGATATCAAGCGAGGATTGATCATCGGATCTATTATTCAGAACATGTTTACATTTTATTTCTTCAGGAAGAGTCTGTAATCGGGCCAGGTAGCCTTTGGATTCATCCTTCTTTTGGAAGGTGAGATATCCGGTGAATGCCCAGACAATTAATCTCTGTACAAGAAATACTTTGTTCTCACGAATTCTAGATCGGAAGTGGTTGAGTTTTTGAGCTGGTGGAATTCGAATTTAATTCCAAAGCAAGAGATAAAACTCAAAAGCATTAAGTGTGAGAATGGAGACAGTATGCCCCAGTATCTCACGAAGTTCACCGAATGCCGGGATGAGCTGGGAAGTGTGGGGGTGACTGTCAGATGAGGATGGTGAGTCTAGCACTCCTTGACCTTCCTAAGAGTTGGCATAGCTACCAGGACTCGGTGAATGGAAGGGAGAAACTGCCAGGATGGGAGAGACTTTGGTCGGATCTTGTGCAGGAGGAGATTAGACGAAGCACCAGAGACGGTTCTTCATCCATGCAGGATGAGGAGAACCGTGCCTTAGCGAGTAAGGCGAAGAAGGGGAAGGTTTCTCTTTCCGAATCTAGTTCTTCCAATGATGGGAAGAAGGTTGACAAGTCGAAGGTGAGATGCTTTCGTTGTCATGAGTTGGGCCATTATGCTACTAATTTCCCAAAGAAGAAGTCCAAGAAGGGATCCGGGGAAGGATCTGAAGGTGAGGCAGCCTCACTTGCTTCACAGTTTGAGTTGGACTTCACACTCTTCGCATGCATGGTTTCATCCATGGTGGGAAGTGGTTGGTTTCTTGACAGTGGAGCTTCTTTCCACATGACGGGTGACAAAAGTTTGTTCGGTACTTTGGAGGAGAAAGATCTCCAGATACTCATAGGGATGGGTAATGATGAGAAGTATAGTGTCTCAGGTGTAGGCACGGTTATTTTTCAAAGGGAGCATGGAGCTTGCCTTACCTTGACCGATGTCAAGTATGTACCAGGACTGAAGAGAAACTTGGTGTCGATCGCGATGCTGGAAGATAGAGGCTATGATGTAGTCTTTAGTAAGGGAAAGGTTTTCCTTAGACACATCATCACTAGACAGGTGAAGCAGATTGGTTCACGGGTCAAGAACTTGTATGCTCTTAAGGTTCAAGATGCATGCAAAGCCTTGAGCAACGAGGAAACTGATGGAGACTTGGTGGTTGAGAGGGAGTGTATATTACCTCTCAACATGCAGAGCCAGAAGAAGTCTCAGACGATTGTGGAGGAGCCATGATTGGTGCAGCAGCTTCAGGAGGTTGTGGAGGAGCCACAACAGGGGAAGCTGAGAGGAGATCGAGTAGAGACATCTACTCATCTAGAGATCTCCAGTAGGGGGAAACTTCGAGCCAAGTGGGCTGAGGGATCGCATGCAGCCATACCTCCAGGTAGGAGGTGGGGTGATGTGGATTGATCGTCCCAAGGAGGAGGGGCAAGATCCTTGAGGTACCCAACCTCTTGGATGAGACCTTGCTACGGGAG
Source organism: Pinus tabuliformis (assembly GCA_031772625.1). Classification (NCBI taxonomy): domain Eukaryota; kingdom Viridiplantae; phylum Streptophyta; class Pinopsida; order Pinales; family Pinaceae; genus Pinus; species Pinus tabuliformis. The sequence continues at coordinate 526,168,905 of CM062809.1, read as the reverse complement.
CCCCAATGTGTAGTAATAGGAACTGACTGATTGGGTAGAGACAGATGCGGATGGAGCGGCAGAGAGAGCGACAGTGCAGGGAATCCCAAGACAACGCATAGCTAGCAGGCTGCAGCAATGCGAGAGGCACAAGTGTTTTTCACAGTGCTAGGTGGCATAGAGAGGTGTGAAATGGTGCGAGATGCATGGAGATCTTGCAGTAGCACAGATGTCAGAGAGGGAGCACATGTCAGCAGCAGGTAGAGCTTCAGCATCAGAGGATGTTGCAGTGCAGATGCAATGCTGGGAGATAGAACTAGCAGCAGTACAGATGTAGTCAGAGATCAAAGTGACAGAGGCTAGAGAAGTCAGATACTAAAGAGAACATAGATGCAAGGTTTTCAGTCGACAGAGGCAATAGCAGTCAGAGACTTTGATGACAGAGCAAGTGGACCGGCCAGATGTGTTGCATGGAGAACATTTCAGAGTTACAGGATTGGGTTTGAGAGGAAGCCTTTCTTGTTGAGAGGGAGTGTTGAAAAGTGTGCAACAAGAAATGCTTGTGGAGAATGCAACAAGATGATGGAGCTTAGTGAAAAGAGTCACCTTCTCTAAGTGGGCCCATAGGCAAATTATGGTGCAAGTTTTATTTTTGGATCCCAGCAGGGATGATCATAGCAGGACTGACCACATCAGGGATGATCACAGCAGGAGTGACCACAACATGAGTGATCACAGCAGGAGTGATCACAGCAGGAGTGATCAAAGTCTAGTTTTAGACTGGCTGTAAAAAATAGAAAAGTCAAATATTATTGTCTCATAATAATATTTAGACTATAAACTTTATCTTATTCTCTTGGAGCACTTCAGTTTGAGCTACAGATGTGGCACATGCAGCTGTCAAAAGGAAGTACACTTTCTTTGTGGGTTAGTTGAGTTGTTGCATGCATGACTTCAGTTAGAACTCAATCAGTTGAGTTTGGTGGAGTTGATTGTGGAGTTAATGGAGTTGTGTTCAGTTTGACTTGGTTAAACTAGTTGTAATTAGTCTAACTGCAAATAGACTAATGATGAGTTGTTAAACTAATTATTAACTCATAATGCAACTATAGAATACATCAGTTAACTCAGTTGCATGTTAGTTCATGTTTAGTTCAGTAGGGACAGGTGTTAGAGGATCAGATTGCTATCAGTTGTGACTATAGTTGTGCATGATGATTTGCACAATCAAAGGGATTGAGTATGCCAATGAATTCGCCAATACCAAGTATTATAGCCTCTTCTCATGTCTTTCCCAGTGTGAGTGATTATTTGGAGGTTAAATACGAGTTTGGTAAACCATTCTCATTCATTCTTGAGCAGGTATTGAGCTGTGGAGGCAGGCAAGCAGTGGGGGAGATTTGGAGATCAGATCTGAGCTATATTGTGTGTAACAGGTGGAGCTGGTACTGGATTGCATGTGATAAGCATTGTACTTTGTAATGTTACATGATTCAATCAATATAATATACAGATAGTTGGGGTTTTTAGCGAGATGCTTTCCCCGGGTTACATACTGTGTTAATGAGTTTGATTGATGCTTCTGTGTGCACCTGTGAATGTTTCTGCTTCTGTAAATTGATGATCAACGTAGAGGAGCTTATGTATTGTGTATGTATTCTGCAATAGTACATGATCAGGATAATCTCCATTGAATATGTGTCATATTATTCAAAATTTCTACAAATTTATGATGTAATCTCATGTTTGTTTAAGCCACCTTGGATCGATGAACAAGGAAGTGATGTTCAACTACCTCCTGTAAACTTCTCAACGTAAATTCTGAATGAGTTTAAAGAAGACACTTCTTCACAGGAGGACAAGTGCATCCAGGAAGGGAAGTGTTGACTACCTTCGAGTTTTGGTTCAAAGGCACCAACCATGCAAGGAAAGTGTATGGAGGTTGAAAGAAGAGGGTGTTGTTACTCTCATCTATTGTACAGATCAGTAAATCAGTCTTTTGGGGTCCAAAAGATTCCTAATGAGGAAGAGTGATAAGATATTGATCCAGGACCTTAGGACCAATCAGGTGTCGATACGTGGCAAGATCGGAGGCTGCCACGTGGCCTTGGAATGGTTATGTAAAATATGTTTGGGTCCGATGGAATCGAACTCGTGACCTCCAGCAAGACAGGACAACGCTCTACCACCTCCATCAAATGTTGTTTCTTAACAAACCATGGATGAGGTGCATATTTGTTTTGTATCAGATGGAAGTTTGTTTTATAAAGTGCTTCAATCTGCACCGTTGATCTGACCTTTCCAGATCCAACAGATATCACGTCGTTCGCTCACAACTAGCTCGGACAATATCAAATGTTGATGTATTCCGCTCAATCTAACGGTCGTCATGAAATCTCATGCATATTCATGCACGACAGTTAATACTCCGAAAGCATGTGAGAAAAGTGGTTTTCTCATGCTACGTGTCAACCACTCAGGTTATTTGTGTGAATTTGGAAAATACCAGTTACAACCTTTTAGGTGCGCGAGATACTGCTCTCCACTTATCAATACCGCGGTTGAAGAATTAACCACGACCACCAGATATATGAGTGATAAGGTCTTATCCCTCATGTGTGTGCCCAATGGTTATAGTAGTAGTTACCTCCGATGGTCATCCTAGTGCGACAAATAACGGATATGCTAAGTTTAGCTAAAGATAAGTGCAGTTCTCCAGTATTGGTGGAGTATTCCGAGAGGATATTGCATAAAAGCACTCCAAGAGCAGTTTTCAACAAGGAAACAAAGGAGAAGCATGGAAGCAATGAGAGTGAAACAAGAGGCTCACTAGGCTAACTAGAGCCTTCTAAAGCCAATGGGATAGTCCAGAGAAGCTGGGAAAGTCATTTTCATGGTGAATTTCATCTAGGAAGATTAATGTTGGAGCTCAAGAGCCACCAGAGGTTGGAAGCAGTTGTAGGAGCTACCAATACTTGTTCTCGGTGAACCAACAGTCGTTCCTGACTATAATGAGCATTCTGAATCCATTGCAAGGATTTGTAGAAGCATTTGGAGACTTGTAATGGCTAAGATGCTACAAGGAAGTTTCAGGCAGCAAATGATCAGTCTATTTTGGTGTCTGATATGTGATGGATACAGTAGAAGAAGTTTTAGAGATAGTTGAAGATTTCTGAAGGAGTTAGTGCCATCCAGAAGCTCAAAGAATTCATTGAAGGAATCAAGTCTAAGGAAGCTTCGATCTGTTTGCAGAGTGATGACAGCCATGACGGGGATATAGATGGAATTCTAAGCCCACTGGTTCAGTTCAGTCACCTTTGGAGTTAAGTGTGGAACTTGTAAAAGAAACTTTGCCACAATCCCAAAGAGCCAAGTCAAGATGACAAAAGCTCAAGGAGACGTAGCCCACGATATTTGGGTGAACTCCTAGACTAAATTTGTTGCTATGTGTTGATGTTTATTTTCTTCTTTATATGACTGTTATATATGTGGTTAATATCAGCATAAACACATAAGCACTTAAACATTTAAAAACAAACAACATACACCTATCTCAAGTATTTAATTCCGCAAATGTCATACATAAGCTAGATCAATTATTTATTAAGCTTTGGAGTGGGAGGTTCTTGTAATCATAACAAGTTTTTAAACCCCCATTTCAGATCAGGGGTGACTCTTCAGCTTTCATTTGTGACTCTTGGACTTCCCTTAAGCTTGAGTTTGGGAAAACTCCAGCTTAACAAATTCCACTTGATGTTTCTTGGTTACGTAGCAGTGCCAAGCGTTGTATTGTGCACTGACATCCCCAAACTGTGTGATGGTATCAGGCTGGAAGCAGACTCTAACCTCCATGGCATCCGGGTACACAGACTTGGAACTAGTTTGTGTTTCCTTCTTAAGCAAGAGAAACATTGTGTTGATTTGGCTAGAGCCACCAATGTAGTTGTGCATGTTCTATCTATTTACTTCAAGATCTTCCTTGATGGCTACCTGGCTCAACTGTTACAAGTATTCTTCAATCTCCTTCCTGACCTAATTCCTGCGCTTGATCTCTGTGAGTGAGCCGATTGATGGGATCATGTGACACTTCACAAATAAGTCTAGGTTGGTGTACAAACGTGCATATGAGGCATGAGCGTTGCAAATGAATGAGGCAATTTGTTTGTTATTCTAGATAAGCATTTGAACCTTTTCCTTATCCAACTCTGCCTCTTGCCTTGTTTTGTTTCCCAAGTCAAGTGGTGCCCCTTTGTATTGCATTGACCATTCATGCACAACAATGATGGCAGCTTGTACATTCTTGAGAGTTTTAACAAAATATTTACACTTCTACTGCAAGCCATGCAAGTGGACAACTACCTTATGCACGGTAACAAGCTCCTCATAAATACTCTACAAGGTCTCTTCCAATGTCGATACTTCATCAAGTATTGTTGCCTTTGGTTCTTCCAGAGGGACCTGTGTGGAATCTGCGTTCTGTACCTCTACTTGGAGATGTTCAACCTCTTGCTTAGCAACCTACAATTTCTTTTCCAGCTATTTTTTATTGGCCAATAAATTCTTTGTGTTTGAATTCAAAGCCCCTGTGAAGGCCAGTTTGGTTGTGACAATGACACCTGAATTTCTTTTGGTGTTTGTCAGAATCACCCTTTCTCTGATGAATGGAGGAGATGCGAGGTCATCTGGAAAATGTTTCTTCCTCTCTTGTACAAATTTAATTTATTTACTTATTTACTTATTTATTTTTATTTTCTTCTAAATCTTGTCCTAAGTCAAATTGTACGTATCCATAACCAAACTATCATCAAGAGGAACAATTTCCTCTTCCTCGCTTGGAGCTTGTTCTGCTGGAGGATTGGGAGATTGAATGGTGACTTGTTGTGTACTGGGAATCAGGTCGACATATTGATTTTATGACTTTGGTTCCTCCATGTCTTTAATTTTGATCAACTCCTCTATCTCTTGAGTGAGCTCTTTGTCATGCATCTATTTTATCTCCTCCTCTGACTATCGGTTATGTTCTAGCTCTTCAACTTGTCTCTATGTTGTGTCTTTTGCTATTTCCTTTCGCCTTTCTCTTCTTCCTGCTTCTGCTTTGCTTCCTCCAATATATTATGCTCCCGTTCTTCCCTCTAGTTCCATTTTGCTTCTCGCACCCTCTGTTTCATTTTCTTCTCTGCTACTAAATCCACTCCCATAATGATTGGATCTGATTTCATATTGCGGCTTTGTTCTCACCCTGGACTGTGCACAACCTTCCTCTTTCCCTTCTCATGCACTGGGTTGCAATATTCTACTAGTGTTGTCTATGGAGTTCCTTTTTGTTGCGGAACAACCTGTGAAGTTCTTGCAAAATTGATCAACTCGTGGGACTTGGAGGCATTGTAACAATGCTTCCATGGTTTCTCCTCTAGCCAGTGAAAGGTCTCGCTTATCTACTATAATGAATCGTTGCATAGTGGTCTCTACAAAAATTCTGGGGATCGTACGGATTCAACTCCAAATTACTGAATGAAAACTTTTCTATCATCTTCTCTTTGGTATCCTGACCTTCAGGCTCTTGATCTCATACAATCCAATTTTCATAGGAAGAGAAGGCCAAGGTGCTTTCTTCTTCCTGTGCAAAGTTGTTGACAACCCCATGGAGAGATGATACACAACTTCTTGCATGACTAGATTATCGGTGGCATACCTCGGTAAAAGATACGAAGACTTCTATCCACTGAAAGCCCTGAGGAAAGTGCCATCCAGTGAGGCAAATCAATCTGCTATCTGCAATACTGCTTCCATTTCCCCATGTGACATGCAAGGTGGATCTTCCTCAAATATCATATTATACAATAGAATGAGGAAGTGATCAGTTATCTTCTCCATTACTCCTCTGTGGCTACACTCTGAAAGTAGCTTGCAATAAACATACACAACAGGCTCCCATGGTGTCCAAGTCTAATTCATGCCAGGGAATGCATTGTGTGCACAGATTGCATCTAGTAGATATGCAGACATGTAAAATCTTGTTTTCTCATCCTTCAGAGGACTAAGGGTGTTATATACATAGATCCAGAGCTATTGTTCCAACAAATATGACCATTTGAATAGTTTACCTTCATTCACCACCTGGTCCAATAAGAAAGCCCACCCTTTAGGAAAGGTCTCAGTGCTCTGCTGACCGTAGATTTGGCAACATCAAACTATCAAGAGCTGATAGGCCCTCCTGAAAGATTTTTTCTTGTAGTTTTTGGTGGGTGTCTAACAAAAAAATGTTTTCTCTTTCACCCATCCTTTAACATTCTCCTTGGTTCTCAAGTAGTCGGTTTTTGCATAGAAGTATGAATCCATGAGCGATTCTGGCTCAGGTAAATTGTACATGAAATGATAGTCTACTACCAAAAAAGAAGCAAGCCTCCTTCCACTGGTACTGCCCATAGTCATAGTCTTTGGATTCGTGTGAAAATATATCCAGCTAATAACATATGCACATCTGAATGTTGGTTAACTGCATGCAACCCTGTGTAACCTCGACTTCTAGATATTAACATACACTTGTTAGTCTTCCAGATCTACTTTCAAGGTTTTTGCTGAGAAAATTTCATTCACCTTATGTCATGTGATATATGATTTCTTTTCTACAAATAGTTGAGTGTCTGAGTATATTGGTAAGTAAACTAGCGTACTATCAACTTCCTCCCCAATGCTTCTCTCTGTGGTACCCTTTTAAGTAGTTCTCTTGGGTGCCATGATAACACTGAATGATGAAGAGAAGTTCTCAACACCTACAATACATGTGGGAGGAAAAAACACTCATGGCAAGCATAAATTAGCTTCAACAAATCAATTTTCAAAGCAAGATCAAGCAACAAGCCAGTGAACTGATTAAGATGATTGTGAAATTATGGAAGTGAAGGGAGGGAGAATAGCTATGGGAACTGTGCATTGTGCATTCTTAGCAGCTAGTGATGTAACTTGAGGCTAGAGACTGCACAATGCACATTCCAACTTGGTCAAACTGTGGGAGAGATTGCACATTGCATAGTCTTAGTGGCCAATGAGACATGCCTGAGCCATGAAACTACATAATGCATAGTTGGGTTAGGCTATACTATGCATTACATAGTCTCAGAGGCCAAGCTGAGAGATTGAGCCTTAGACTTGCGCAATGCCCAACTAGATAAGGTGAAAATGGGCCAAGGAAAGGTTAGATCTACCTGGTGAGAGTGTGGGAAACAAGTAGATCTGAGTGATGGTGCATGTTAAAGTGCAGATCTGACTAAGTATGGATAGATCAGTGAAAAACAAGTGAGAGATATTAACATGCAAAAAGGAAAAACAAACATGTAAGAAGAGTCGCCACAATGATGACCCCTTACTGGAAAAAACAATAAAACTAATGCAACACTTGTAAAAGTTGAACAACCGATTGAACCAACACTTTTAAAAGCTAATATACATTAAAAATCCAACAACCATGAAAAGAAGTAAGCAAAATAGTACTCACAGAAGCCAAACGACAAAAATCGAAGGAAAAAGAGACAAAGGATGGAAAAAGAAAAACTCACCTGAAAAAGTGCCGCAAACTCCATCGAAGGCTCCTTGGTCTCCTTGGGAATGACAGAGCTCCAAGATCGAATGTACAAATGAGCTCTAGGGGCATCCATTATATAGATTTAGATTGATTAGGGCTTATGAAGCGAATGCTTAAAATCAAGGAAAAAGCAACACTTGGCATAAAGTTCCAAAAATAGTAAGTGTACCACCTTTGGGAAACTAAGTAATTAATCCCTATTTTATAGGGATGCTTATTTTTATTTTTATTTTTTGTTTTTTTATTTTTCTTTTTTTATTTTTCTTTTTTTGGGAAACTTGCATGCACACTGATAAGAATGATTTTGCAATTCTCGAGGACTGGGAAACTTCTTGACTCAATGCATTATGCAGTTTCTGAGCTCAAGGGATGTTTTGCGTAGTTTCCGTCATCAAGGTTGGGATGCCATATAGAATTTTAAAATTCTCAAGATCAAGCTAGCCTGCTAAGAAGAATTGCACAGTTTATGGAGGCAAGCCAGCTATGCTACAAGTTCAAGTTAGAATTTAGCTTAAGTTTGAAAGATGTCAAACAAAAATCAGTACATTACAAGCAAAGCATGAAAATATAAGTCTTGATCATAACTTGAATACTTGACGACAGTAAAAGATAAGCTCATGTGGACAGAAGGAAGGCTCTAAAATCAAAGCATGGGAAAAATTTTGGAGGGTGGTTTTAGCCTCTACAACACTTGGCGACACACTAGTAGAACTCTAGCTCTCTGTATAAATCTCGTCTCATGCAAAACAGATCTAACTCTTCAGGATTTATTTTTTAGTTCATTGATTGTCATAGCTTCTTCACTTAGTTTGTGTTAAAGATATAGTCCCTACCATTCTCTTCATTAGCAGAAAACTTAACCAAGCCAAGTGAAACTAATTTGTTTCAATTGGGGCTGGGGAGTATATAGATACACGAGTGAAAATAATTGTCAAAGTCTTATTTTTCATCTCTAACATTTCTCCACTATTAGTAGGCCTAGACAGTACCCCGATGGAGTCACCTTAGGAACACAAACATTACTCCACTGCTAGCAAGCCTAGAAAGTACCCTGACGAAGTTGATTGCTTCACATCTCCGCACAGGAAGCCTTTCTCTTCTTTCTCCCTTTATTTTATTTTATTTTATTTTTTATTTATTTATAATAATTTTTTTAGTATTTTTTCATTTTGTTCAAAGAACTATGCATAGGCACTTATTAATTTATGAGGTGGAAGAGAGATCCTGATTTATTGAGATCAGAAGAGGTTCTCCCTTCAAAGAAGGATATTTATATACCTATTATATACTTGTTAAAGTTTCATCCCCTTCTTACTCTACTCGAATTATTCGATAAGGAACCAAAAATAAAAGACTAATTAGAGTAAGAGGTACTAGTTATAGATTCCAGTGTCGTGATTCCACTATGGTTTTCTATGAAAAGAACGTATTTTCCATCAGGGCATCATCAAATAAAATATGAAAAATTCACACAAAGATAGGAGATAAACAAATAACCAAGTGTTGGCAGTAGCACAACTTCCTCGTAAACTTCACCATGCTTGCTTCAAAAACCAAACACGGTCTCATGCAGACGTTATCCTTCAACTGAAAGAAACAAAAGAGCAGGGTAGAAATTAAATCAAACAAAACAAAACAAAAAAAAGTAAACAAAAAACTACCCATACTCCTACACTAACTAAGAATAGGCCAGACCTACGTAAAATGAGTTTTTTAGTGTAACCATCGATGCATCGACTAGCCTATATATGCGAGGGAATGCATATAGAGAAATATTTTGAAAAATAACCACATATAAGAAAGATAAGGTAATACATACCATGACATTTGAAGTTTGAAAATGCACACAGAAAAATATGAAAGAAAAGAAGATGCAAAGCACTCTGCAAATAATTATGGTGTTCGAACACGTGTGACCCTACGACACACAAGAACAATCTTTCGAACTTGTAAACTGGGCGAACATAAAGAATGAAGAAAACTTGCATTTTGCAATAGAGCTCACCAAGTATGACCCCTTGAATGATTGAGCGATGGGATCGTGCAAGATAGATTGAGGATGAAAAAATTGTGGAATATATAGATTATCAATTTGTGCAGAGGTGTGATGAGGAGCCTTGAAAGATACATTATTGTTCTAATCAGAATTGGAACTGGACTCAAGACTGCGAGAACCTAAAATAACCATCAGCTCAGGTTGAAGTGCGTTGACATCTTATGGAAGTTTCAAAACATCAGAAGATAGATCACCAAAGACTGGTGACCTAGAAAGATCAACCATTGAAAGACCTAATTCGTGACCATATGAGTCAATGAAGAGATCACGAAAGCCATGATCAAAAAGTTCATGATAAAAAATAAAGGCATCCTCATGATCTGAAGAATCGTAAAGAGGGGAAGATTGAAAACAAGAAATTTCACCCTCTAATTCTTCACATTGATTAGATGATTGGGAAGATTGAGAAGAGAATATTTTTCCTCTTTGCATTCGGGTGTGGCACTGAAGTCCCATGAGTTTTGATTGTGATCAGAAATAACATCATCAAAAACTGATTCTTTGAAAGATTCAACATGAATGACAGAATTGTGGAATATCTCAAGATAATGAGGGAGAGGTGTGGAAGGAGAAAAATAATCCTTCATTGTAGATTTTTGTTGAGAGATAGACTCCCACACATAGTCATCATAAATGATCTCGCAGGTTTGCTGCTCAACACTAAATCCATCATGAAATTGATCCTCATAAACATCAATAGAAACAATTGAAATAAGGGAACCAAACAAATCACAATCAAGAGGACCGAAGGAATCAATGGATTGAGGATGAAAAGATAACAAATCATCACAAACATCAGATTCACAGTCCAAACCTACGCTGAAATTTTAAGTATGTGGGGTAGGAGAAGATGGTGGTAAATCAGTGGATGAAATATCAAGTTCTGCACCTCAACCTGTGGAAATGCAGTTGTTAGATGAGGGGAAGATGAAGAGTCACTTGTAACAACAACTTCATTCATCGCAAATTTAGAAGCTCTATAACCGAGGTATGTTGGGAGAATTTCGAAAGGATCATATTTGTGCAGATCCATCAAAATGTGAAAAAGAAATTTGAATTTCTCTTTCATTAAATTCTAATCAATATCATCTTTAGAAAATTCAAAACAAAAATGAATAAAATGATCATGGAAATCATCAAGAGATTCATCAGGTTCTTTTGACAATCGCATGATTTTCTTGAAAACAGATTTATAATCATACCTGTCAAAGGCCCGGTAAAGATATTTGACAAGATATTTGAAAGAGTGTATGGAAGAGGTTGGAAATGTGTAACACCATTCCTTTATGCATGCTTCAAACGTGAGGATGAAAAACCTACACAGAGTATCCTCATAGTGAATATTGTGTTTTGTGTAAAATTTAAAGAAATGAGCGATGTGCTCGAGAATGGTTGTTCCACCCTCGCCATTGAATTTCAAATTTTTCAAGTCATGAATTATTCCTATGGGCACTTTGAGATTTGCAGTTGCGAAAAAACATGTCGGGGTTAAGATTTGGGAATAAGCCATTAAAGGTGTCGAAAGTTCAAACATACTTCATGGGCTCAACTTGTCATCTGGACCTCCTTCTAGTGCCAGAAATGTTGACAGTGTTTGACTGGACAACATTTAGGGGATCTCCCCAATATGAGTCCTAATTAGACCTCACACCATTTGGTGTAGGACTCCCATCTAGAATATGACCCAGATGTCGATGCAATGGGTTTTAATGATGTGCCTTGGCTGTTATAACACATAGAGTAGTGTATGGTGACTTTGGTGGGAAGAAGTGTGTGAGTTTGCGGAAAGTCAAGTGCAATGCATGGAGATTCTAAGTATCGCTTCCTTTAGTTCTTGCAAATGAACCAGTGCAGATGCTGCGTTCTATACCTTTGCTAGGATTTGTTCAACCTCTTTCCTAGAAACCTGCAAGTTCTTTGTCAGCTGTTTGTTCTTGACCATCAAATACTCCATGTTTGACTTCGAAGCACATGCGAAGGCCAAGTTGGCTACGAAAATGGTACTAGGATTTTTTTTGGTGTCTGTCACAATCACCCTTTCTATGACATATGCAGGATATGCAAGGTCATCCAAAAAATGTTTATTCCTCTCTTGTACAATATTTTTTTGAAGCTTTTCATAAGTTAGATTGTACATATCCATAATTGAACCATCATCAAGAGGAACAAATTCCTCTTCCTCGCTTGGAGGTTGTTCTTCTAGAGGATGGAGAGACTAAATGGTGACCTATTGTGTATTGGGCATTAGGTTGACATCTTGATTTTGTGGCTATAGTTCCTCCATGTGTTAAATTTTGATTGAATCCTCTATCTCTTAAGTGAGATCTTTGTCCTACATCTATTTTCTCTCCTCCTCTCATTGTCAGTTCTGTTCTAGCTCTTTATCTTGTCTCTGTGCTATTTCTTATGCTATTTCCTTTCGCCTTTCCTCTTCTTCCTTTCTTCCTCCAATATATTATGCTCTCATTTGTCCCTCTGCTTTCATTTTTTTTCCTTCACCCTCTATTTCATTTTCTTCTCTGTTGTTATAGCCATTCTCATAATGATTATATTTTCTTTCATCTTGCAGCTTCTTTCTCCCCCTGGATTGTGCACAACTTTCCTCTTTCCCTTCTCATGCACTCCGTTGTGATATTTTTTTGGTGCTTCCTTTGGAGTGCCTTCTTGCTACGAAGAAACCTGTGAAGTTCCTACAAAATGGATTGGCTCGCAGGACTTGGAGGCATTGTAGCAATTCTTCCATGGTTCCTCCTCTGGCAAGTGAAAGGTCCCGCTTAGCCACTTATAATGAATCCTCACACAATGGTCTCTACAAGCATTCTACGAATGTTGGGATGGGGTCCCCTAGGGTCAATTTTGGGACAAAATCCCAAGTTTTGGGGAACAAGCCCAAGTTTTGTTGTATAAAATGTAAAGTCTTTGCAAGTGGTGGTCGCGAAGCGCGCAGATAGTTAAAGTGTTATAAAGGGTTTTACCCTTCTTTTATGTAAGTTGTGTCAATTTTTGAAGATCTACCCATGGTCCACGGACCATGGGACTGTATAAATAGGTGTGTCTTAGGATGTCTAAGAGAAGTAATGAATGATGATGAAGACAAATGTAATGGGTTTATAGAAGGAAGAGCGTATGTTATAGACATATTTGGGCACTGCAACCCCAATCTTATATGTCGATAAACTAGGGCTCTTTAACATTAAAAGTGTTGTTTCATACCCTAAAGGATCATGGTCAACTGATTAAATCATTCCCCAGAAGTTCCACCTGAAAAACCACTCATAACTGGAAAAAAATGGACCATACTGACTGCTCCACTGTCAGGGTGCGATGCATACTAACTCCTACACTAGCTAGGTGCGATGCATACTGAAGAGGCCTTCTATGGGGTGCGATGAGCGAGAATGGACAAATGTTCGAGACAGTTTGCTAAGTGGATGCTCATGGAATCTTCTAGAAACTTCTCCTATGACACTTGCCTCTCTAAATTCGCCCAAGGATGAGTAAGAGATCCAAGAAATCTCCAAGTGGAACCAAAAAAACAAGTGGAATGACACTAATCAAAAACCCAGAGATGACTCACACCCTTGCATTCATCTATAAATGGATCCCTCATCTAAGAGATCCGGGGGCTGGAACTTTGTAATTTTTAAGGAAGTGCTGATAGTTTGTATCTGAGAAAGAGCATTGTATTGTTGGGTGATCTTGATTTTCATGAGGTGAAGAGAGATTTGATGCTAGGAGGATGATGCTGGATCAGATAGCTGGGTTGTAATTCTCCCTATTCTTGCAGTTTTGCGATTGGTTTGGTAATCCCTCTGTCTAGATTTCCAGAGTAGTCACTTTCGTTCCTTTTCGACTCTTTAAAAGAAAAGGTCCATCTGAGAACTTGTCACTTTAGGCTCATTAAAAATCGAAGGGGACTAGAGTCATCGTTAGATTTTTCTTGACTCTTAAAAATTGAAAAAGAAAAGTTGTGTCAAAGCGTCATTAAAATTTATTAAATTTGGAACAACATCCTTGTTTCCTTCGTTGATCTTAGATTGAGATAATGGAGTCCACCAATTAAGGAATCCCTCTCGAGGGGAATCCTAGTCCCTTTACATCTTGGGGAAATATTGGTGCTCCTCATATGGCCACTTTGTCCCTTCTGGGACTTACCATTGGCCTGCCAGTATGGCTGTTCTCGACCTCTATGGTTCAAAATAATGTGATTCCTCAGCAATCGAATCAGCATCCAGTTGATACTAAAGTTGACCCTTCGCCTTCTTCTTCGTTTGTTTCTCCCTCCCCTTCTTCCTCTTTGCTTGGTGAAAGTAGTGATGCTAATAACCAAGTGGCTAAGAAGAAGAAGAAAGGTAAGGAGAAGAAGAAGAAGCCAATTCAACAAGGGGGCAACCAAGCAACCATAGATTTGGATGCATCAGCTGGTGAAAATCCGCACATTAAAGCTCCTAAACCCAGATTTCCATGCATAATCTGTAGAGGAGACCATTTTCATCGAGATTTTCCGTGCATTCCTCGGATCTTGAGAGAATGGTCCCCCCATTTGCACCAACCGATGTCATCAACCTTTGCTGATCATGTTGATAATACACCATCAACTAGTGATAGTGAAGTTCACAGACAAAAAAGAAAGGTTAAAGTACCATGTGAGTTATGTGAAGGGAACCATACCCTTCCCCGTTGTCCTTTTTTGGGTGAGGCCAAAAGAGTCTTGCATAACCGTCCTGCTTCACCGCAGTTACTTCCAGATGGATACAAGAAACTCTCCCCAAGTCCTTTACTAGTTGAAAATCCAACTGACATAACTCAACCGTCAGTCGAAACACCTATCATTGAGAGTGAATATTTTGAGTCCATACTGGACCAAAGTTAATAGGTTGAGATGGTATTTGACCTAGTTTTACCTTCAGAAGATCATATCCTTCTCGAAGAGAATGAGAATGATACTGTTCAAATTCTTTTCGTTACTTCAGAGTCAGATGAACATGGGGGAATCTGCCCGTTTCTTCACAATAGGGGGAAAATCCCCCAGTTCCCGTTACTCTAGGGGTTAATTCAACCGTTTATTCGGTACCCCCTCCAAGCAATCTAGTCATTTCCTTTGATTGGAATCGACTAGCGAGATCTCGCCTTCCTTCTTATGTACCATTCTGGATCATAGTACAAGTTTACAAAATGATCATGTCTGGAATAATCATAGATGAGGGTGCATCAATGAGTATCCTTTCCTCAACTACTTGGAAAGCGCTTGGTTCACCATCACTATGCATGTTACACAGAATTTGTCAGGCTTTAATAAAGGAACCAGTCGATCATTAGGGATCCTTCCTAAGTTACCGATAACTTTGGGAAGGAAATCCGTTCACTTGAACATGATGGTAGTCCAAGGGTCGTTAGATTACAATCTACTCCTTGGGCGTGACTATGTTTACAACATGGAGGCTATTGTTTCAACACTCTTTCGAGTGATGTGTTTCCCACATGAAGGCAAAATTGTCACTATTGACCAGCTTTCATTTCCGGGCTCAAGCATAACTCCAAGTCAATCATCATCCCTAAATGGTCCTTTTGCATCAAGAGTGTCTCTCGAACCTTCATTCCATCCACCTAATTACCTCGAGTAGTCTGGTGAATGTAACAAAGCTTAGGGGGCATGCACCCTTGTCTACTTTGACAGACGAACCCAGCTGAAAAGATAGGTTTCCTTGTAGGTTATGTGATTGGAAGTGTTATCTCACACCATTCACCTTTGTGTATTTGATGGACAAATCCCAGGAAGTGTTTTGACCGCCGACTAAAACCATCCTGCTTAACCATAGTGATTTCCATATGGTTACTGGAAACTCTCCTTTTCTCGATGCCTGGGGGCATGCAAACCTTTTTATGCAAGCTAAAAATGACCAATTTCATTTTTTAGCTTTTTATCTTTTTTAGCTTTTTAGTTTTTTTAACTCAGGTTAGGTGATTAGTCTGACACACCATTCACCTTCGTCTATGCTGCGGATGAAGCAAAGGAAGTGTTTTATCTAAACTGCTGACAAAAAATCATCCTACCTAACCTCAGTGGTTCCTTAGCTTTTTAGTTTTTTAGCTTTTTTGTTTGGTCATTTCTAGTTCGCACAAAAAGGAAATCTAAAAGTATGAGCATACTTTCCACAAGGTTTGAGCTCGTTAAAAAATGAACCCGCATCCCACTGAGCATACTTTCCGCAAGGTTCAAGCTCATTAAAAAATGAACCCACCTACCTGAGAATATGTTCCTCCAGAGTTCAAGCTCGTTAAAAAATGAATCCACCCTCGGTAAATAACCTTTGTGATTGCCCTGCTATCAGCTTTTTGAGCCTTGGTTGTGTTCCTGCCATCACCTCCATTCTCTTGGCTGATCATATGCTTCCAATTGATTGTTTAAATTTTTGAGGAACAACTGCGACGAGTGGCCCTGTTAGCCACCCTCTTCACATCACCATGTTTTGAGAAGTTCCAAGCTTATCCATAACGAGTTGCTACCCTAGACACCACTCATTCCTAAAAAATGAGTCCTCTTTAAACGCTCTTCAGACTTGTTAAATATGAAAATATTGTCAAGCTATTGGCCTTTCTAGCTCACTAAAGTAATCAAAAGTGCCATCCCTCATGTAGATTTTAATATTTTTCGGACCTGAGGGATTATCTCACAAAAAAGTTCTAGCGTTTGTCTTTTTTAGCTTGCTAAAGTGATCGAAAAGTCATCCCTTTTGTATTATTTTAATATTTTTCGGACCTAAGGGATTATGCTATGAAAAAGAACTATTGGAGTTTCCTTTTTGTCCCTTTTCAAAATCTCTAAACATGAAAAGGACCGAGTTGTCTTTGTCATTAAACTCGTTAAAGCAATAGCAACAAACTTGTCCACCCGGACAAGAATGAGTTTCACTATCGCTAGACTTGCTAAAACATAGCGACAGGTTTGCCCGAAGGGAAATTATAGAACAAGCATATGTTATCCACCTCAAGCTTGACAAAAATAAAGAGGTGCTGGTGATCAATGACTCAGGGGGAAAAGGGAAGAAAACTTGAAGAATTTTATGGTAGCAAGTCACTCTTGAACATGACACTTTCACTCCATCACCATGATTGAGTCGGGTTGGGTTATTCCATTCACCGGTCATTTCACCATTGGTCTTTCACACCATCCATTTTTGGGGTTAACGCTACCAATCCATCTCAGTGTCGCCGATATGTTCAAGAGAAGTCATTTAGTCGAGAATTCACCATCCAGTTAAGGTCTCATCCACTGCAATACCTTCAACCTCCATTTTTCATAACCGCCATTGCTGAACTTTGTGTCGTCAGATCGTTTCCACCTCCAGAAAATCATTTGCTTCGTTTCGTGTCGTAGATGTGGGATACATTAAGGCCCTCCTACGACAAGTCACTTCTTGTCGACATCAACTCATTATCCAAGAAGTTGACTTAGAAACAAACCTTTTAGTACTTTGAAGCTTGCATACCTCAATGCCAAGTTTCTCACTTCTAGCGACAGGTTGATGTGGACTACTAAAGAAGGTATGTTTTTGGTAATTATTTCAGCATCTTTTCATTAGAACTTACAAACCTTTTTGCATCATGAACTCAGAAAACAATAAGGAATTGTAATAAAACATGTAAGATTAATATACAAGACGAAAACACTGACAATTGTCATTTCCTTATGTAGGAAGGAGGAAAAACGAGAATTTTCCATTCCAAAGGAAAGGACAAGGACGGGTTAACCGCTGTCCCTTTGACGGGAGACTGTATGCAAACAAGGCAAAGCAAATCAAAGCGAATCAACCCTGGAAAGGAAGTGGAGATATCGTCTTGGCGCAAGAAAGGAAGGAGATGACTGAGGACTAACGGTTCAGCGAATCCCTCAGGATCCTTGATCCTGAGGGATCGTTGTTTTATCTATTTCTACACTTAGATATCTCCGCCTTCACCCTTATAAAAGGGGAAGCACTGTTAGCTCGACGAGGAGTTGGTTATGTTTTATGTAATTTCCTTTAAGATCAAAACTTTGATCATCGAGTCTCGTTAAGAACCGATCTATTGTAATTTCGCTTTATGCATTAATACAAACTTGGTTACTATTTCATCTCTGAGTTTGGAATAACTTCAAGTGGTGTACCCCTGGAGGCTAAGGGCCCGGCCTTGGAGGACACTTGCTCCTGTACTATTACGTTCGGTTTATGCGTGGTTTTCTTATCAGCGTGATTTGGTAATTTGATGTGTTTTGTTAGTTTACATCACATGCTCTGTTATGATTACTTTACTGAGACAGAACTATTGCATTGACTCTGCAACGTATCACTGTTCTTCTAAGTGTTGATATAATACTGTCAGTCTTTACAGAATAATATTGTTGTTCAATTACAGAGCCTCTGTGCCGTGTACTTATTCATTGGTATTACGGAATTCATCTTAGCGATTATGTTCTTTGCAATTGTGGATCTATAGACATTGCTGTTCCATTCTGAAATGCAGTCGTAATCTTTTATAACTAAGAGTGATAACTGGTTTACCAAGATCAGGTTACTAAAAAGGCGTGCAGTGTGCATATATGGTTTTGAAGTATTGTTCTATAATTTATCATTAATCAGTGCTGTTCCATTTTGGTGTGTTGTTCAATTTGTTCTTAAGAGTGAAGGATTGCCATTCAATTCCTGTAGGTCACGATTCATGCATTTGATCTTGTAGACTAAGGTGTTACTGCCTGCTAGACTTAGTTGCTGTTACAGTTTCCTGTTTGTTGTTCTATTTCAGGTTTTCTATTCCATTTCAGATTTTCCGTTCCATTTCTTATTTTATTGTTCCATTTCTTACTTGTCGTTCTATTTCCTGTTCTTTGTTATTTTGGTGTGAAGAACAGTACAGGGCTGTAGTGAGCACTGACATTTATTGCCTGGCTCCCAGATCCACGATATGTTCTCTGATTTACCTTAGTTCCATCAGTTTACAAAGGGATGAGTTACTGCTACTGAACCCTTGACTGATAACTTGCTTAGTTTTCTGAATGAGTAGTTTAATCTTTGGAAGTAGTTTACTGTAAACAAGCATCCGTTAACTCTTGTATTTCTGAACACTGTACTACTAGCATTACTCTAACAAATGATAGCCTCAGACTGAGACACTCTTTGAAATAACAAAACGTTCCTGGATTGACAACTAATGTGAGGTAATTAGATTTGAAAGAGACCCTTTTTATAGCTCCACATTTTGGTGTCGTTTCCGGGGAAAGAGTGTAGCCATTTGTTTTTTTCAGAGTAGTGTAAGAACATGTTAGGGAAGAATTGGGTTTTAAAAACGGAAGGTAAGAACCTACGCGTGGAGCATGTAACGACCCTGCTCCCCTGCCCAATTTCATACAGATTTGCTACTGTTTTGTTTGGGTAGAATCTAGTAGTTGATTTGTGTGCATGACTAAGCAGAAAAAGCCAGAAAAGAATTCCAAAACTCTACCCAAGCCAGAAAAAGCTGAGGGGTCGGTGACCCTTGGCCGATCAACCTTCATAGACAAAATCATCAAGAAAGCAGAATATCAGCCTTCAGTAGGAGCCAGAAAAGTTATTTCTAGACAACCTACTAGTTCCCTTCAAGCCATAGGATCACCATCTGTAGCCTTTGTTGAGGTGCATAGTCAAACTAAAGAGCATGAATTTCAAGAAATTGAAAATTCTACTCCAGAACTATTGCAAGAAGGGAATTTCAGCAATCTTTGTGAAGGAGGAGGAGAAACAGGGGAAACTGAGGAACCAAGGTCTCCTCTTGGGACAACTCAGCCATTAAACAACCCAGACAAGGGAAGTGCTGCAAAAGTCATTGTTGAAGAAACTCAATCTCCTCAGACATTAAGCACTCTCCTTATCCTAGACAAAGGAAGTGTTATTAAAACCAGTCTTGTTAAAGCCATTCCTTCTCAACCTAGGAATACCCTCCTAGATATCCCAGAAGGTTATTGGCATATATTCGACCAAATGGCTCAAAACTAGCCAAACACCCAAACCTCTACATTGCAATACCCCATAGTGGATACTGCAGCAAATGTGCCCATGAAAGCAATCTCTCTTCAACATATCCCTACATTCCACGGTCTTACCTCAGAAGATCCGGATGCATTTCTATTTGAGTTCGATGTGTTGTGTAGGGGATATGATTACACCACCAACCCCCAGAAACTAAAATTATTTCCATCTACATTAAAAGGGGCTGCCTTAAGATGGTTTATGGGATTAGGTGGCGGGGTTATAAATAATTGGGATCAAATGAAAGAATCTTTTCTAAAGAAATATCAGGTCTAGAGAACTGAAGGATGAAATTTTCCAGATGGTAGCTAGACCAAATGAAACATTAGAGGAGTATGTGGAATGTTTTCAGTATAATCTTCAAAGATTTCCTTATGCATCACTAACTTTACCTGATAACGTGTTAAAAACAACATTAATTAGGGGCATGAAGGAACAACGGATCGAAACATTAAATATTATGGGAAAAGGAGATATTTATCAGGAAAATTTTGCTGACATTATTGACTTATGTATTGAGAGTTCGAGAGGCAGCACAAGATTGAAACTGGAAGAACATGATCGGTTTGTAAGAGATAATAAAATTTCGACAGAAGGAGTAACGCGTGCAGAAATTGGAAATCTATTGGAAAATTTTAAAACTGATATAATAGGGACGCTAACTACACAACTTGATGTTATGCAAGCCAAGCAGAAGCAAATGGAGGCAGAACAGAATTTGGCAATCTTCTGTCCCCGATGTAGGAAGAAACATAGCCATAAGGAGTGTCCACTAGATGCAGTCCGAACATGCGCCATCTGCACAAAAGATCACCTTATGGAAAGTTGTCCCTCACTTCCCAGATTAAAAGCAGTATATAAGGAAGTAGAAGAAGAGCCAAAATCGATATATTTGCTCAACCAGTGCCGTTAGTGGCAGCCGCGACAATCTGGTATGTTTTCGGACCCGACCTCTTCTTTTCAGTCTCCGCAGTATAATGCTCAACAATATAATATGTGGCAAAGTCAATCCCAACCCCCACCCCCAAATTGGTCACCTCAGTCGTTTCCTTCATCAACCCTGTGGCTGAATCAGGCAAGCCCATCTGGTTGGCCGAATTTTCCCTATACTCCACCATATTGGCAAAGTAACGCATACCCACCACAATGGACTCCGCCTACTTCACAAAGTTCAACCTGGAAGACAAACTGGCAAAGACCGATGCATCAGCCAGTAGGAACCATGCCGCTTCCTCAACCTACACTGCCAGCCCTACAACAAAATCCCCAGTCTAATCTGAGACCGCAACTCCCAGCCCAACCCAACCCCAATCCAAATAACAGACTGGTCCAATCTGTCCAAATAATAGAAACATCAGAAATAGGAGCTGATCTGAAGGAGTGTAATGATCTTCAGTTAAGATCTGGGCGTATTATTGAAACTGAGGGAGAAAGGATAGCCCATGTTGAAAATCAGTTACCGTGAACAAATAATAAACTCATAACCAAACAACCAAATCCTCTCCCCCATTCCCAGAACAATTAATCATACCTCGACCCACACAATATCTTGATTTTGACATTTTGGAAGAATTACAAAATTTGTACATAAAAATTCTATTCCTCCAAGCCATTCAAGACATTCCGATATATGCAAAGACTATCAAAGAATTGTGTGTAAAGAAACCAAGGAAGAATGCAACAAACAATCCAAGAGTCCAAGTAGTTGGCACTCTATCTGACTTATTATCAGGAAAAGAAATGCCCATTAAATACGAAGACCCAGGAAATCCAATAGTCACCGTACAAATCTATGGTCAAACCTTCCCTAATGCCTTAGTTGATCTAGGAGCTGCAATCAACATGTTAACAACTACTACTTGCCAAAAGCTAGGCATTACATCTGTGGAACCCACCTCTACCTTGTTACAGCTGGCTGACCGATCTATGGTTAGGCCATAGGGCACGCTACATGATGTCATGGTATCTGTTGACTCCTGGGAATATCCGACTGATTTTCTGGTAATAAATCCCAAAAGCCGACTTGATGGACACCCATTGATTTTAGGTAGACCTTGTCTTGAAACTGCTGATGCCTATATTGGCTGCTGACAAGGCAATATGGCCATAACAAGGGGAGTAAATATCAAGAACTTAGCCTTATATCCTCCAGCACAGCCAAGTGTCACAATGATCAAAACTGATAAGCACCCTGTATCACACCTTACTGACAATATTAGATCTCCATTAACTATACAAGAGGCACTTGATTTTAAAGAGCGAACAGAGGACGATGCCATTAATAAATTTATTAGTCAAACTGAATCCAGATCCCACACATAGTGTCATATGATAGAGGCAGCATTCGACAATGAATTAGAAGAAGATCCTCTTAAAGATACACATGATCAAATGATACCTGTTACCTCTGTTGCAAATAGTAAAATTGTGGAAATTGAACCGGGAAAAACCTTAAACATTAATGCCAACCTCACCTCCGAACAAGAAACGAAGCTCATCCATTTGTTGAGGAAATATAAAGAAGCATTTGCATGGGACTCTCCTGATATGAAAGGAATCGACCCTCAATTATGTACCCACCACATTTACATAGAAAAAGATGCGAGACCTGTTCGCCAGCCTCAAAGGAGACTTAATCCTCATCTAAAAGATGTGGTAAAAGCTGAACTTCAAAAACTTTTAGATGTCAACTTCATCTATCCTATCTCCGATAGTAAATGGGTCTCTCCGCTTGTGGTGGTACCAAAAAAGAATGGGAAATGGAGAATTTGTGTGGACTACAAAGAAATAAATAAAGCAACACAAAAAGACCACTTCCCTCTCCCATTCATCGACCAAGTATTAGACACTTTGGCAGGAAAGAAATTCTTTTCTTTCCTGGATGGCTTCAATGGATACAATCAGATCCAGATTGCCCCTGAAGACCAAGACAAAACCACTTTTACTTGTCCTTGGGGAACATTTTCCTACAGAGTGTAGGAATTTACAGGGTAAGTTTCTCAGACAGAATACCAAAGGACACCGCTCACAAACAGATCGCAGATGAATACAACAATACTTTTGATGTGGTTAAAACCCTCAAAGAGGGAAACAGTCCACGGCCTGAGCCAACGCAACCACTTCAGGCAATTTATTAATAAAAGAATGAAAATTTACATAAGCTTCTCTCATGAACGCTTAACCTACAAATGACCCTCCATGCTCTTTAAATAGAGATCATGGACCAATTGGGTGTTAAGCCACGAATCAAGTGTCGGTAATACCGAGGAGAGAATGAACCGTCGGATCACTACATATCGTGACCGTTGGATTGTAAGTTACAAAATGTACATAGTAAAGAAACACACTTTACCTAACTCTATACCTAACTCTACACTAGACCAAGTTGTACTTAACTATTTCCTATGTGTTGGAATATCCTAACATCCCCCCTTAAGAACAACTTGGGATAGGATTGAAGGATTTAAAAATATGACACAATAGGAGAAGGAAGGAGGCACTAGAGCCTATCCCCCCTTAGTGACAACTTCCTGAACTCCAACCATAAATCGAAGTTTAGTGAACTTCGCCTCTGTGAGAGCCTTTGTAAAGATTTCTGCAACTTGATCATCTGTTGAACAATATTGCACTTCAAGAACATGGTCGTGAATGAGATTTCTAATGAAGTGCATGTGCAGTTCAATGTGTTTTCTGCGCTGATGTTGGATTGGATCTTTGCATAACTGAATGGCACTTTGATTATCACACCAAAGTGTAGTCGGATGCTGCTGTTGAAAGCCAAACTCTGACAGGATCTGACAAAGCCACAAGGCTTCCTTACTAGCTTCTACGGCACCATGATACTCTGCTTCTGCTGAAGAAAGAGAAATGGCACCTTGTTTCTTGCAAGCCCATGTAATAGGTCCTGAACCAAGAGTGAACACATAACCTGCAGTAGACTTCCGATCATCAGGGTCACCAGCCCAATCGGAATTAGTGAAACCAACCAATAGAGGAGATGCTTCGGCACTGTAATGAATCCCAAACTGAACTGTACCTAGAACATAGCGAAGTATTCTTTTAGCTGCTTTCCAATGACTTTCACGTGGGTTTTGCATAAACCAAGCAACAAGGCCAACAACAAAGTAAAGGTCAGGACGAGTATGGGTTAGATACAAAAGTTTTCCTACAAGTTGACGGTATAAGGTAGCATCAACTTCAGGAGAAGTGCAAGTGACCTAAATTTTGACTCCAGACTGAAAGGGAGAAGGGGCTGGCTTATAGTCTTCCATGTGAAAATGGCGTAGAATATCACAGGCATACTTGGACTGAGAAAGGGAAATACCTTCCTTGGATTGCAAGACTTGAAGACCAAGAAAATAATGTAAGTGTCTTAAGTCTGTCATTTCAAACTTTCTTTTAAGGCTAGACTTCACATGGTTTATAAGGTTGGGATCACTACTAGTCAAGATAAGATCATCAACATAAAGAACAAGAATGATAAGAGACTTGCCCACTTTCTTGGTGTAGACAGTATTGTCAGAATGACACCTAGAGAAGCCGGATTCTAAAAGAAAGTTATCCATTTTGGCATACCAAGCTCGAGGAGCTTGCTTGAGACCATAAAGGGATTTCTTAAGCCGACATACAAGGCTGGAGTCTGTTTGTATAAAGCCAATAGGTTGTTCCATATAGATTTCTTCATGCAAGTCCCCATGCAAGAAGGTGGATTTAACATCCATCTGATGGACTTCCCATTTGAAAGAAGCAGCAAGGGAAAGAACAAGGTGGATAGAGTTCATTTTGGCAACAGGGGAGAAGGTTTTAGTGTAGTCAATGCCTTCAACTTGAGAAAAACCCTTAGCAACAAGACGAGCTTTATGTTTATCAACTTTCCCATCTGGTCCATACTTGGTTCTGTAAACCCATTTGCATCTGACAAGTTTTCGTCCCTTTGGTAGAGGAACAAGATCCCATGTATCATTTGCCAATAATGAATGATATTCTTCATTCATAGCTGCTTCCCAATCTGGATGGCCTGAAGCTTCTGCAAAGGTGCCAGGATCATAATTCACTGAAGCTTGAGCCAGTAAAGAAGAGGCTCTCTCGAACTAAGAACGCATACATCGCTGATCTGTAGGATCACTGACAAGATCACCTTCTGCATCCCGAGTAGCACAGACCCATTTTGGAAGCTGAGGAGCTGAAGGAGGATCCTGAGAAGGTGGGGGAGGATTTTCATCCTCGCTTTCATCATCTGAAGAAGAAATATTTTCAAAAGTAGAAGAGATATGGAGAGGTGGCACATCCGCCGAACTAGGCTCGCAGGCCGATATATTTTCAGCAAACTTTACATCTCTTCTAATGATAACATTTTTGGACTTAAGTGGAATAAGTCTATATCCTTTGACATCTTCAGAATATCCAACAAAAATAGATTTTTCACTCTTAGGTTCTAAAGCTTTATGTTTCTCATCTGGAATATGGGCCCATGCTTCACTTCCAAAAGCACGAAAGTGACTTACATCTGGTTTGATTGAGCTCCATGCTTCTTCTGGAGTGATATTCTTTAAAACCTTAGTAGGAGTGCGATTTATTATGTAATTTTCACAGTTAATTGCTTCTGCCCAATAATTAAGACTAAGTCCTTTAGATTGAAGCATACAATTAGCCATTTCCTTTAAGGTACGATTCTTCCTTTCAGCTACACCATTTTGTTGTGGAGTATATGGAACAATATGTTGCATTTGAATTCCATTCTCAGTGCAAAAGTTGATGAATGTGTTTTTAACATATTCTCTGCCATTATCAGATCTTAGCTTAAGAATTTGATGTCCAGATTGTTTTTCAACAAAGGCCTTAAAGGCCAAGAACATGTTAAATACTTCACTCTTGAGTTTTAAGAAGTATACCCAAGTGCATCTGGAGAAATCATCAATAAAAGTTAAGAAATACTTGTAGCCAGAGAATGAAGCAACTGGAAGTGGACCACATAAATCACTATGCACGAGCTGTAAAGGGGCTAAGGCGTGCCAAGAGGCACGTTTTTCAAAACTGTCCCGATTATGTTTTCCGAGTACACATCCGGAACAAACACCATCTCTGCAAGATACCACTGGAAGACCTGTCACCATATTTTCTTTACATAGATTCTGAAGAGAGCGATAGTTTAAGTGACCAAATCGCTCATGCCAAAGTTTGCTCACTTCATCATTATGAGCAACAAATACTGAGGGAAGATTTGATGACCCAAAGTTGTGAAACTTATACAACCTTGTAGAATCATCAGCAATGCCAGTAGCTAAAATCTGTCTAGGATCTCTTAGGTCCTTAATTACAACATCCTGAGGTGAAAATTCAACGATTTTACCTTCACCTGAATGGGTTATCTGATATACAGATAGAAGGTTGCAGGATAAGGTTGGAACACATAATACATCATTAAACTCACCATTGTCTAGATGAACAGTTCCAGTCCCTACAACACTAAGAGATCTATCATCACCAACATATATATTTTTGGTGTTACAATCATTTAAAGAAGAAAACATGGCTTTGTTTTTGGCCATGTGATAAGAAGCTCTAGAATCAATGAGCCACTCATGAGAATGAGAAGAAGAAGATACATTTAGTGCATAGCCAGACCGAGATGCTTGACAACCACATGCAGAAAGTGACATTCCTGAAGATGAAGTTGAAGTTGAAGAGTGCTCCAAATGGATGTTATGCTTCTTCATTGCTGCTTCCAAGGCTTCCATCTTCTTAAAGCATTTGGATTATAAGTGGCCATCTTGATTACAAAAGTTGCAATGTCTATCAGTCTTCTTCCCTTTGTTTTTATTTGTCTTATAATTTTGTTGAAATGATTTTTAATTTTGAGGTTGAAATTGCTTAGGACCCTTGTTTGGTTTAGGACCATTCTTTTTAGGATACAAATTCTTAGGATTCTTTGGATTTGGTTGCTGTTGGGCGGCTAACGCTTTCTTAGAAGAGTTTCCAAGATGAAGAAGACCAAGGTGTAAGAGTTTTTCTTGTTCTCTTATTAAAGAATCACAAAAGGAGTCAAAGGAAGGGGACTTGTAGGTTTGTCCTTGAGAAATGAAGGCTTGTCTTGTAGAATGGAAGGTGGAAATAAACACAGAATAGGCTGGTCCCAACTTAGTAAGAATGGAGTAGATAAGGCTACTATCTTCTTTCTTAACCTTAACACCTTCCAAGAGAAGTCTAAGGGTCTTGAACTTGGACAAAAAATCTTCAATGCAAGAAAAATTATTGGGGTCCAATGTAAGCAATTCATTTCCAAGTTGATGGGCTTTAAGTTCATTTTTAATTCCAAAGACTTTAGTAATATGTTTCATTGCTTCATCAGGAGTATCAAGTTCTGCAATATGGAATCTAAGATCTGGAGAAATAGACATCCCTCTCAACCCACGTGCTTGGTCTTGCCTATTTTCCCATTTAGCTGCCTTGTCTTCATCTTTCGGTTTGGTCTCTTGGCCTGTGGCTATTCTGTAAAGACCTTTACTTCTAAGTAAATCCACAATGTAGGACCACCATTGGAAGTAGTTGGTGCTATCAAGAATAACTTGGCATGGACTTTCCATTTTAAAAAAAACTGAAGCTATAGATGTTGAAACGAAGTGAACCAATGGAAATATCTCGAAAAATTAGGTTGTTTAAAAAACAATGGTTCTGAAAACGGCTTCCGGATGAATAAGTTATGGCTTTTTGAAAAAAAATTGATGAAGTCGCCGACGAAGTGCGGGAATGTGCGGGAATAAAAAATCCGCCCCCACAAAATGGAGATTTGAACCCAAGACCTCTACTCTCATAAATTATCTTTGCACCAAGTGAGCTATACAAAAAGTTAGAGAGAGAGGGGGGGGGGGGGAGGGGGGTTGATGCTTTGGGTTGCGTGCTTGCTTTGAGAAAGCTCTTTTTCCCTACAAAACAAAAAACACAAAACCCAACACGGACATACAAAAAAAACGAACCTTACGGCTCGAAGTTAGCTTTAGCCGGAAACTAAATATTTTCAAAAACGAACCTTGCGGCTCGAAGTTAGCTTTAGCCGGAAACTAAATATTTTCCTCAATGTTTCTGATTTTCCGAGATCACACTAAGGCGCAGCAGAAAAGAGCATACGCATGAGAAAAATCCTTCCTTTCTGTTTCTGATTTGCCCAGATCGCACAGAGTCACAGGGCAAAGAGCATATGCAAAAATGAAAGGTATAGATCCGGTAATAAAAAAAAGATAAATAAACCAAAAACCGAAATAAAAAGAGAGAAAATAACTGTAAACTGCAAATAAACACTGTATACCTGCAGATCTTAAAAATAACGCAGCTAGGGCTACCGGAAACCTTTTCGCGTGAAACGAAAGGGGTTCCTCACTGGAACAGATGCTCCCAAGACAACAGAGTAGTCCTCTCGGCTCGAAAGCAGTCAGAAATAGTAGATCTAGGAAACGGTAGTCGGATGCAGTTCTACCGGCTTCAGATTTGGATCACCAACGGACGCAGCCCTCAAATAGCTCTGATACCATGTAGGAATTTACAGGGTAAGTTCCTCAGACAGAACACCAAAGGACACCGCTCACAAACAGATCGTAGATCAATACACCAGTACTTTTGACGTGGTTAAAACCCTCAAAGAGGGAAACAATCCACGGCCTTAGCCAACGCGGCCACTTCAGGCAATTTGTTAATAAAAGAATGAAAATTTACATAAGCTTCTCTCATGAACGGTTAACCTAGAAATGACCCTCCATGCTCTTTAAATAGAGATCATGGACCAATCGGGTGTTAAGCCACAGATCAAGTGTCGGTAATACGGAGGAGAGAATGAACCGTCGGATCACTACATATCGTGACCGTCGGATTGTAAGTTACAAAATGTACATAGTAAAGAAACACACTTTACCTAACTCTATACCTAACTCTACACTAGACCAAGTTGTACTTAACTATTTCCAAAGGGTTATCCTCAACATTTTTTCAGATTTAATAAATGAAGGACTTGAAGTATACATGGATGACTTTACACCGTATGGAGACAATTTTGATCCAGCATTGGATACACTAGAAAAAGTCCTACAACGCTGAATTGCTACGAAGCTTTGTTTAAGCCATGAAAAATGCTATATGATGATGACTGAAGGACTTATTCTCGAACACTATATTTCAACAGCTGGCATTCAGGTAGACCCAGCCAAAATCAAATAATTTTGCTTATTCCCACTCCTACCACTCAAACGGAGGTACACAGTTTTCTTGGATTTTCTGGTTATTATAAGAGGTTTATAGAACATTTTTCGCATATTGCTGCACCTCTATATGCACTAACTGGTAACATTGATTTTCTTTGGACAGAAAAATGTGAATGTGCTTTCCAGGATCTAAAGAAGCTTGTGTCCACAGCCTCAGTCCTTCGAGGACCAAATTGTGATTTGCCATTTCAGATATCATCTGATGCCTCAGATACAGCCATTGGAGTAGTCCTTGGGCAGGATGAGGATAAAAAACCATATGAAATTTATTATATTAGCAAAAATTTATCCCTCGCTGAATTAAATTACACTATTACTGAGAAATAATTTTTAGTTGTAATACATGCTGTTAATAAATTTAGACATTACATTACTGGATACCCTATTATCTTGTATACAGATCATTCTGCCATCAAATATTTAGCAAACAATCCTATCACAAATGGCAGAATAACTAGATGGTTGATTTTATTGCAGGAATTTGATATTACAATCAAGGATCGACCTGGAAAAGAAAATCATGTAGCCGATTTTCTCTCAAGAATGCCCAAGCCAATCGATGCAGCAGCAGTTGAAGATCAATTTCCGGACGATCATCTGTTTGTTGTTGCTGTTCAAACACCCTGGTATGCTGATGTTGCCAATTACCTAGCAGTAAGTAAACTACCGAAACATCTAACCCCTAATGAGCGGAAACAGATTGTTTAGAAGAGTGCTCGATTCTCGTAGGTTGGAGGCTACTTGTTCCACATAGGGGCAGACATGCATATCAGAAGATGCGTTTGAGAGGATGGAATCTTTGACATTTTAAAAGCCTGCCATGATGGACCATGTGGTAGACATTTCACCAATCACAGAACTGGACATAAGGTCCTGCAAACCAGGTATTATTGGCCTACAATTTTCAAAGATGTAAAGAAATTCGTCCAATCTTGTGACAGTTGCTAGAGAGCAGGACGCCCTGGTCAGTCCGATGAGATGCCCTTGAACCCACAGTTAGTCATTGAACCATTCAAATGATGGGCCCTTGATTTTGTCGGACCAATTAACCCACCCTCTAATCAGAAAACATATATCTTGGTGGCAACAGAATATGTCACCAAATGGGTTGAGGCAGAGGTGTTGCCAAGAGCTACAGAAGATTTTGTCATACAGTTCTTGTTCCATATATTTGTGCATTATTGCCTTCCAAGAGATATAATTACAGACGGTGGACCATAGTTTGCTTGGAACAAAATAGCTGCAACACTCAAAAACTATCATGTCTAGCATAAAATCACTACTCCATACCACCCACAGGCAAATGGTCAGGTAGAAAGCAACAATAAAATAATAGAAGCAATCCTAGTAAAAACAATCGCGTCACATAGATGTGATTGGGCTGCCAGACTACTAGAGGCGCTGTGGGCTTACAGAACAACATGGAGAAGCACCATTGGTTACTCACCTTATCAATTAGTGTTTGGCAAGCAACCCATTTTTCCCATAGAATTCGAAATCCAAACACTGCGAACAGCACAAGAAGTTGGCTTAGATTTAACGGAGGCACAGATTAATCGATTGCAGCATATCAATGAGCTCAATGAAATCAAGATCTCTGCAATCCAAAATACTGCACTTATCCAACAGCAACGAGCTGAATGGCATGATTCTCTTATTAAAAATAAAGTCTTCCACGAAGGAGACTGGGCACTTTTGTATGATTCCAGGTTTTAGGACTTTCCCGGGAAACTCCAGACTCGTTGGTTGGGGCCATACGAAATCCAGAAGGTACATGACAATGGTACTCTTACTCTAATCACTATTGATGGTTCTGGATATGCCTTCAAGGCAAATGGCCACCGAGTTCGCCTTTATCGCAAACCACTCACTCGAGAGTCCTTCTACCAGCAGCTACACCAAGACTCTGATATGGAAATTTTTGGGGAGGGAGAAAAGTCTTCCTCACCTGAGATTCATTAAGTAATTTATCTCTTTTCACAGTTTGTACATAATTTCTTTTGTTTTTGTACATATTTTTGAATCAAATGCTTTGCCATTACTTTTCGAACCAGCAGCAATGTTATTATTTTTGTTGTTCCTTTTCTCAAAGGGACAACATTTTTCATTCTGCTATTCCTTTTTCAAAAGAACAACACCTGTTGGATTGACTGTCATTTTGCTTTAAACTTGTTCTTTTTCTTTATTTTTGCTTTCTGCTGTTCCTTTTCCAAAGGAACAACATTTTCGATTTTTGTTGTTCCTTTTCCAAAGGAACAACACTTTTGCTTTTTGCTGTTCCTTTTCCAAAGGAACAACACTAGCGTGTTTTGCTGTTCCTTTTCCAAAGGAACAACACTTTTGCTTTTTTCCGTTTCTTTTCCAAAAGGAACGACATTTGTGTGCCTTGTTGTTCCTTTTCCAAAGGAACAACATTTTTCGCTTTTTTTTGTTCCTTTTCCAAAGGAACGACACTTGGATGTCTTGCTGTTCCTTTTCCAAAGGAACAAAATTTTCGATTTTTGCTGTTCCTTTTCCAAAGGAACGACATTTGTGTGTTTTGTTTTTCCTTTTTCAAAGGAACAACATTTTCAATTTTTGTTGTTCCTTTTCCAAAGGAATGACATTTGTGTGTTTTGCTGTTCCTTTTTCTAAAAGGAACACCACTTGTATTCTTTTGCTCTTCCTCTTTGAAGCAACAACATCCTCGTATTCCATTTACTTGTGCTTTTTCCCCTTGCTGTTTTAAATTAAGGATGCTTACTGCTCCTGTTCTTTCAAGTCTTTTGGAATACAGCTATGCACTTATGCAATGGATACAAAATCACAGAATACTGAAATCAGGTAAATTATAAAATCGTTATTTTTATAAGAAATTGCTCTGAATTGGTGAAAGGACAGAGGGAAGGACACACTTACCCATTATCTTTTGTTGTCATTGCTTCACTAACTCTGTTCTGATTGGTTATCTTTATCATGTTGGTTCCTTTTAAATCCTCTTTGATTATTATTCAGGAATAAGAGAAAAGGGTTTATATCTTCCTATTGAGATGTTAATACTTCTTCCACCATTCCCACTCTTAAGGAGTGCTGAACCACCCTTTGTGTATAAATGGGATAGTACTTTATGAAAAAGAAAAAAAGAAGAGAAAAAAAAAGAGTGAACTGACTTGTTTATATAAAGTTGTCAAATGCAGGATAGGGGGTCTCACCAAGAGCCAGCCTACCATGATCATGAGGGAGAAAGTGAA
Source organism: Pinus tabuliformis (assembly GCA_031772625.1). Lineage (NCBI taxonomy): Eukaryota > Viridiplantae > Streptophyta > Pinopsida > Pinales > Pinaceae > Pinus > Pinus tabuliformis. The sequence goes on along the minus strand of CM062809.1, from coordinate 526,136,770 downwards.
GTGGCATTCCCACTATGGCCACCACACCAAGGATATGGTCCAAAAGGTATATCAAATAAAGAACCCTTGGAACACGAAGTCTCATCACAAGCTGGCTTGCCCACCTTTCGCTCCTTCCTCGTGAATGGAATTATGGTTAACTGGTCACCAAGCCAGCATAATGGCCTACATTTTGACATCACACAGCACTTCCTAAGCATACAGAAAGGATCATGGTTCCATGGGTGAAATAAAAAACTCTGCCAAGGTTATGGACACCTGTCAGCAGCAGAGCACTATTAATGGTATTGAAGTCACATTATTTACACCAATAGGTAGTTATTACCACCCTTCTGTTTCTTATGCCTTAGTAATCAATCACATAAGACGAATGCATATTATTTTCCGAACCATACAACGCATGTAAATCTATTATCACCAATCATGGTAGAGCAGTTGAAAATGACCGCATGAGACTCGGAATGTACGGAAGATGTCCTATCCTCCCAGCCTCGCATCATATCACAGCAGTCTTTTACGTATTAAGCGATCCAACTTGACGCCTCGATTTTGGTAATCTGCTACCTTTATAAACATGGCATATTGTCATACGTTGTTCCCTTATGACTCTGCTTCAGAACAGACCGGTATGCCGCTCCTTTATTTGACGGCCGGGATGGCCTATCACATTGCGGGGGGGGAGGTTAACCTCATCATTCCTTGGATGACGTGTCAGACCGCTATTCGGGAAACTGCGTACTTGGGAATAGCACGGCTCAACGGTATACTATTTTTTATTTTTTGCATGACTTGTTGTTCCTAAGCCATTTCCATTGTATATCCTGCAGCATTAGATTTTGAGCGATTCTCGCATCCATCAGCCTCTCTATGTTTCTAACAGCGTGAACAGCTGTCGTTCCATTGTCAAAATTCTGAGATTTCACAGCAAAACCATAAACATGGGAGGGAGATCGATTCGGAGAGAACCGCTGGTGTTAACAATCTCTGATGTCGCACGAGAAATCCTGGCAAGAGCCTGGTGGCTAACTTATTTCAACCGCTTGCAGGAGTCTAACGAGACTGTAGCAATTGAATTCTTGCAGAACTTGCAAGAGGATCTGTTGGGCCCCTATAATACTAGTGATTACCCCATTACTATTGTATTTATACCCCTTATTTATATTGTTGTGCCCCTATTACCCCCATATTATTATTTCTGTGCCCCATAGAATCCCTCTTTTGTTATTTTTGTGGCTTTATATTATTATTGTTAGGTCGGCTGGATTATATTGTGACTCCTTAGACTCCTATATATAGAAAGGAGGTTTTGTCATTTGTATCATCCAAGAATTGTTCATTTATGTAATGTAAAGGAGGTTGCCCCCTCGAAGAGGTTGAATTCTAAGGCGTGGATCTCTCTTTTCTATCTTTTTGTGAGCTGGTTTCATAACATTTGGTATCAGAGCTTTGGATTCTAGGGTTTCGCTACTCCAAACAGGTCATCGTGGCATTTTCGCTATAAATTTTTTCTGTAATGTTTTAGAAGTCGTAGAAAAAACCCATTTGAGAAGAAATCGCGCTGAACCTTGGGTCCGAATTTCAGAGCTTTTCGCGTGATATTTACGGAGATATGATCTGAGGAAGTTGGTCTTTTTGCAAACTCCTGAATTACATTCAAAACAGGTGACCTGGGGAAAATTGTCATAACTTTCTCTCTGGGGATCGGATTGAAATTTCGTAAGAAGGTACAAAAAGAGGACGGACTGTAGTTTCTTGTATGCAAGTTTCAGATTCAAAGGTTGAAACAGTGACTCGTGGCACGTCGTACAAGTTCACTCTACTGAACTAGTCTAAACACAAGTCACTGTGGGAGATTTCACATAACTCTTCCTTGGAGAATCCAATTTGGGTCAGACTTGTGGCATTGGAAAGAGGACATAGAAGGCTACTACAGGTCACAATTTCAGAACTGGATGATCCGAAATTACAGAGATACATCAGATTCAATATCAGGCTTCTATAAAGTGAAAAAAGGTGTGTAGTTTTTTTTTTAATTTTTGTGTAAGCTTGGTTTAACGGAATTCAAAGGGCATAGTAAAGCATTATTATCGGTAACTGATGGCCCGAGGAAAGAAAATGCAAACACCTAGTAAGGAACCTGAAAGCTCTAGCATGACTCATGAAGAAGAGGAAGAAATGCTACATGATATATCAAAATTACAAGAACAAGTGCAACAAATGTCACGCTCACAAAAGCTAACAGAAGCTAAGATAAGTGGAGTGGAATCTAAGATAAATGGCGTGGAATCTAAGATAAATGGCATGGAAGCTAAGATGGACGATTTGAAGATAGATTTGAAGACAGACATGGAAGAATTGAAGAAGTTGCTACAAGAAAGGGTCACTAATGGTGAAAAGGTAGTAAAGGAAACTCATGATGAGAACAAAAGAAATGTTAATCATGATTCCATAGACGCTAATGTTGGATCGAAGAATCACCATATTCCAAAAATCGATATGAGGAAGTTTGATGGCAAGGATCCCGCCACATGGATATTACAGATGGAGCAATTCTTCGATCTCAATAATGTGCAAAACACACAAAAGGTACGTATGGCAACTGTATATTTGGAACCAAATCAGTTTGTATGGTATCAATGGCTTTTCTCTCGTAAACAATTTATCACTTGGGCAATTTTTACGGAAGAATTGATAGCACATTATGAAGATACAAAAAGCAACACTTTTTTTAGCCAATTGATAAGTCTCAAACAAAAGGGTTCAATAATGGAGCACATTGAGGAGTTCCAAAAATTGAACATAAGGGTAAAAGATATTCCAGAGGAGCATAGGATTGATGTGTTCATAGGGTCTTTAAAGGATAATATCCAACATGATGTTCGCCTTTGGGAACCTGATTCATTAGAGAAGGCATTCAGGTTAGCAAGAAAAATGGAAAGCAAAATTATGGCAACTAGGAAGCATACCACTCACAACTATAAAGACGGAAGTGTTGTTGCCCCTAGTCTTCCACAACCTATAAGGTTGACACCACAAAAATTGGAAGAAAAAAGAGCAAAAGGGCTTTGTTACAGTTGTGATAGCAAATACACTAAAGGTCATAAGTGTGCTGAGAAGAAATTATTCTACATAGATTGTGAAGAGGAAGAAGAAAAGGAGCAAGAAAGGTCAAAAGAAGAAGATATACTCCAGGAACAAAGCCTAGATGAAGAACAAATAAATCCGACCATATCTTGTAATGCATTGGCGGGAATTACCACTCCTCAAACCATCAAGATAGAAGGACAAATCAAGAAGAAAAAGGTAATAGTGTTGATTGATTCAGGAAGCACCCACAATTTTATTCATTGTAGGGTAGCAAAAGAATTGAATTGCTTCCTATATCCAGCACCAGAGTGTCAAGTGATGATTGCAAATGGAGGAACAATAAATTGCTCTGGAAAGTGCCATAATATCAAGCTATCCATGGGAGAATATGTATTGACTAGCCCAATGCTTTCCATTCCAATGGGAGGTGCTGATGTTGTACTAGGAGTCCAATGGCTACAATCCTTGGGTACAATAGCTTTTAATTTTCAAGAACTTTTCATCAAATTTTCTACGGAAGGAAAGGAAGTTGAATTAAGGGGTATTGCAGGGAAACCAGGAAAGATAATCAGCTCTAATGGCATGACAAAGCTTCTAAAAAAGGAGCAAAGAGGTGTAATTGCACAATTATGTTCGCTAGATGTTTCCACATTGGAATCATCTATTTCTCCAGATCTCCAAAAAGTCCTGGACAATCATTCCAAGGTATTTGAGACTCCCAAAGGTCTCCCACCTATGCGTGATCATGATCATGCTATTCATCTGATTCCAGGAAGTGTTCCTCCAAACATCAGGCCGTACAGATATCCCTATGTCCAAAAAAGTGAAATTGAACGTATGGTTGCAGAAATGCTAGAGGCTGGTATAATTCAACCGAGTCAAAGTTCTTTCTCAGCTCCAGTAGTACATGTGTCCGGATTATAGGGAGCTCAACAAGCTCACTATTAAAGATAAGTTCCCCATTCCTGTTATTGATGAATTACTGGATGAATTGCATGGATCAATTTACTTCACCAAGTTGGATCTTCGTTCGGGATATCATCAAATCAGAATGAAGATTGAAGACATTCCGAAAACGGCATTTAGAACTCATGAGGGTCATTATGAATTTTTGGTCATGCCTTTTGGCCTTACCAATGCACCTTCAACATTTCAAGGTTTGATGAATTCAATTTTCAAACCATTCCTTAGAAAATTTGTGTTAGTATTTTTTGATGATATACTAATCTACAGCAAGTCTTGGAAGGATCATGTTGAACATGTTGACAGGGTGCTACAACTATTGGAGGAGAAACAATTATATGCAAAAAGATCCAAATGTTTCTTTGGAGTCCAGGAGGTGGAATATTTGGGTCATATTGTATCTCATGAAGGAGTTAAGGTAGACCCTAGCAAAATTAAAGCCATTAAGGAATGGAAAATCCCCACATCCATAAAGCATCTGCGAGGATTTCTTGGGTTGACAGGGTATTATCGCAAGTTTGTTAAGAATTATGGGAGAATAGCAGCACCTCTAACAACATTATTGAAGAAAGATTCATTTTCATGGACTCCGGAAGCAACAAAGGCCTTTGAACATCTTAAAGAGGCAATGTGCCAAGCACCGGTCTTAGCTACACCGGACTTCACAAAAACCTTTATTGTGGAATGTGATGCTTCAGGAAATGGAATTGGTGCTGTTCTAATGCAAGATGAAAGACCCATTGCTTTTGAAAGTCGTCCAATCAAGGGAAAGTTTTTAAGCAAAGCTATTTATGAGAAGGAAATGTTGGCAATACTCCATGCACTTAAGAAATGGCGACCCTACCTAATGGGAAGACACTTCAAGGTAAAAACGGATCATGATAGCCTTAAATACTTTTTAGAACAAAGATTATCCTCTGAAGAGCAACAAAAGTGGGTCACAAAGATGTTGGGTTATGACTTTGAAATCATCTACAAAAAAGGGAAGCAAAATGTGGTGGCAGATGCACTCTCAAGAAAGGATGAGGATGTGGAAGCATTGTTGTGTGCCATTTCTATTATCCAACCAGATTGGATAAACGAAGCAAGGGAGGAATGGAAGAATGACGAAGAAGTGTGGGCACTTATTCGAAAGCTACAACAAGATTCCAGTACTTCTGATACATTTAGCTGGAAAAATGATTCGTTATGGTACAAAGATCGCTTATACCTCTGTAAGAATTCCCAGCTAAAACAAAAGATTCTTATGGAATTGCACACTTCTCCCTTAGGAGGGCACTCAGGATTTTTAAAAACTTACCACAGGGTTAAGAAGGAATTTTTTTGGGATGGCCTTAAATCAGATATTCAAAAGTTTGTGGCAGAATGTTTGGTTTGCCAGCAAAATAAAGTTGAAACAATTAAGACACCGGGTCTATTACAACCTTTATCCATTCCAAGCCAACGTTGGGAGGAGGTTTCAATGGATTTTATCACAGGTTTACCCAAGTCTGAGGGAAAGAGTGTCATCATGGTGGTAGTTGACAGACTTACCAAGTATGCACACTTTTGTGCATTATCACATCCATTTAAAGCCAGTACAGTTTCTACTGCATTTATGGAAACAGTTCAAAAGCTACATGGAAACCCAAAGATTATTGTAAGTGACAGAGATCCCATTTTCACTGGAAATTTTTGGACAGAATTATTTTCTTGTCTTGGTACTCAGTTAGCTCATAGCTCATCTTATCATCCTCAATCTGATGGGCAAACTGAGATAGTAAACAAATGTTTGGAAGGATATCTTCGTTGCTTTGTATCTGATAAACAGACACAATGGGTCAAATGGTTGCCTCTGGCTGAATGGTGGTATAACACTTCCTTCCATACAACAACAAAAATGACCCCATTTATGGCACTTTATGGGTATCAACCACCATCCATCACATCATATTTAAGAGAAAATTCTAAGGTTCAGGCAGTGGAACATCACATCGAACATCAACAACAAGTCCTCCAACTCTTAAAGGATAACCTCGTGTTGGCACAAAATAGAATGAAACAACAGGCAGATCAACATCGCAGTGAAAGAAGTTTTGATGTAGGTGATTGGGTATTCCTACGGCTACAACCATATAAGCAAATGTCCCTAAAGCAAGCTAAGAAGGATAATAAATTATCACCAAAGTATTATGGTCCGTACAAGGTGTTGCAAAAGATTGGTACTATGGCATACAAATTGGAGCTTCCTGCAGCTTCTCGATTGCACCCAGTTTTCCATGTTTCATGTTTAAAGAAGGTTATAGGTGACAAGCTCCCAATTCAAACAATATTGCCAGAACTTGATGAGGAAGGAAAAATTATATTGGAACCGGAAGCAGTCACAGAAACAAGAACTCGACAGCTACGAAATCGATCAATTTCAGAGTATCTTATCAAGTGGAAGAACTTATCCGCTGAAGATTCCACATGGGAGGATGAGAATTTTATGCAGAAGTATCCAGAACTACTCAAGCGTTGAGGACAACACTTTTTTGAAGGAGAGGGGCATGTTGGGTCCCTATAATACTAGTGATTACCCCATTACTATTGTAGTTATACCCCTTATTTATATTGTTGTGCCCCTATTACCCCCATATTGTTATTTATGTGCCCCATAGAATCCCTCTATTGTTATTTTTGTGGCTTTATATTATTATTGTTAGGTCGGCTGGATTATATTGTGACTCCTTAGACTCCTATATATAGAAAGGAGGTTTTGTCATTTGTATCATCCAAGAATTGTTCATGTATGTAATGTAAAGGAGGTTGCCCCCTCGAAGAGGCTGAATTCTAAGGCGTGGATCTCTCTTTTCTATCTTTTTGTGAGCTGGTTTCATAACAGGATCACTCCACAATGAGGGGGAGATGCATAGTAGTCACCGATGACATAATCGCAGAGGCCTCGGGACTACCAGCCACTGGGCCTGTATGGACGCTAAAGAAGGAGATATTGCAGAAGATTATAGAAACCTTCTAGGATGAAGGCCAGAGCCTGACAATTAGAGGAAAGGGGGTTCTGCCAGCAGCATTAGGAGAACCGTGGGTGGAATTGGTGAAGACCATTCAAAGCTACATCACTTGTGAAGGTAGAAAAGACGTGGTAAGACCATGACATCTCAAACTTTTAGCTGTGTTAAAAAAAAATGCTCTGTAAATTTACCTGCATTCTTGAATTCATTACTGCATGATGTTGCACGGAGCATAAAAAAGGCACAGCATGTAGAATCAGTTGTTAGTCATCATGGGTTGATACAGTTAATAGTCAGCCAGAGCCTTACCTAGTAACAGAGCATCTGGGAAGAGCTAATTGCCATAATAGAAGGAAGATTGACGTCACCATCCCCTAAACATAAACATGCCACCAGTATACCCGAGCGTCCAGAAAAACGCAGGAAATCGGTCCAGCTAGCACGGCTATGAGGGAGGCTGGAGAAGCCCCAAGGAAACACCAGCCAGCCGATAGAAATAGAAGATGATCAACCCCCACGATTAGAAGGGAAAGACGATGAGAAAGGAGTGCAGGAAGAAGAGGAAGGAGAAAAAGAAGAAGAAGCCGAGAAATCTGAAGAAGAAGGAGAAAAAGAAGAAGAAGCTGAGAAATCTGAAGAAGAAGGAGAAAAAGAAGAAGCTGAGAAATCTGAGCAGGAGGAGGAAACAGACCAGCAGGAAGGTAGCCAATTGCAGGACCCATTGGGAGAAGATGAATTGGCCAAAGTTTTGGCCAATATGGGCGAATATGGCCAACCTTCCAATCCATCAGACCTCCATACCGAAGAGAAACTTCAGGAGGAAAATGCACCTGAAGAATCACATGCAAAGGAGGCAGAAGAAGAGAATCTGCCCGTTCATGATGAAAACATGACAGGATATGTAGAACAGGGACAACCCATTCCTAGCCAGACAATGCCAGAAGAAACTCTGGAGGCAGGGGGTAGAAAAGGAAGTCACCCAAGAAATAACAGAACTAGCTAGGGTTCTTGCCCCGGAGCAGCCAGAGCAGAACAACAAAGAAGCACCTCAGGAACAAAATTAGGAAGTTAATCACAGTCCAGGCTGCAATGAATAGCCTGCTGTTCCTTTTAAGGAAATTCAGGAAATTAAGGAATTGCGAAAGGAACAGTAGAGATTACTGAATATAATAGTCCAGCTCCACCAACATATTAGGATTCTGAAAGCAAGGCAAAGGGTAAAAAGGACTTCGGGAAGGAAAAATTCAACCACTCTAGCAAAACCCCTCAAGACAAAGGGGCGGAGGACCAGAGTCCATCCTGCTGTTCAAAACCCTGTTGAAAACCAGCTGTTGTTCCAAATGATGCTGGGGAGCAGACTGCTGTTCCAATTGAAAAGGAACAGCAATGGACTGATATCCACGTTAAGATAGAAATGGATGAGATGTTGACCCGCGATAAGGAAATTCAGACGGAGACACCACCTTCGGGAGTGATAAGAGTCATGAACTCAAAACAATGCAATAGGAAAATTCAGGTAAAACTCCCGGCCTCCACTACCGCATGGAAAAGAGATCCAAAAATGGTAACCCTATGAAAGGGTTTGAAGCAAGCTCAGCAAGCAGCAGAAAAGCTTAGAGAGCAAACGGTCCCTCGAGAAAAGTATGAAGAGCTACAGCAGCAGCTTAGGAATGTCAATCTATCCGAAAGCCAGGCCTTTGAAGGGTGGCGAAGGGAAGAAGAAAAAGTCGCCAAGGTAACTCGTAGGTTAGATATAGTTATCAAGCAGATGGATACCTTATGTTCCTTATACAATGACGTCCTAGCATGTAGAGCCCCTGCTAAGAATTATGCCTTGTTTTTAATGGAACGATACTTGCAATTGAAAATAAAGGTTGTTAAAGCAGGTGCTCCCATACAAATTAACACCATCGACGATTTTATAAACTTTGTAAACACTACAGTGTAAAAGTTCAAAGACTACTGTGTGAGTTTTATTTGCATAACCTTGTATTAGACCAGGAGACCGAGCTGAACCCTAGCCCTTTTGTTGGGGATATCCAATTACAGGCATTTATTTCATTTGGTATTTAATCAAATTAAATGGATTAAAGCCTATAATGCTTTCCAAAGACAAGAAAATGGATTAGATTTGTGGATAAGAACTGAGCCTAGGGATCCAGTGCAGTTGAGGAGAAAACATAGAAACCTCATGAAAAATCCAGGTGTAATTGAAGCATTAGGACCCATGCATGAGGCAATCATTCGACAGGGATTAGAATACTTTTTCTCTATCAAATACCCTGCCATTGATGTTGCTAAATTTCGGTATCAAATCTCTAATTCGAATATCCAGCTTAGGGAACCATTTAAGTATGAAAATTTTAAATTAGTCGCCAACCGCTTGCACCTCTATGGCGAAGTCATTTTGAGGACAGGGCCATCCTTATTAGGATATAGGTTCTGGAGTCCAATTATTTAGCACCCTGCACCTGTGTACCAAGCCCTGTATGAGATGCTTGAGGGTCAAACAGGCCATTTCTTTGAACACCTAGTTATGCATCATGGCTGTAAGCCTTCACATGAGATTCCATCTCCAACCTACTAACTCACTGCCTTACACGTCAACTACAATGTTTCATGAGGGCATGAAAAAGGGTAAGCAGGGGGGTGTGTGGAGTACTAAAGAAGGTATGTTTTTGGTAATTATTTCAGCATCTTTTCATTAGAACTTACAAACCTTTTTGCATCATGAACTCAGAAAATGATAAGGAATTGCAATAAAACATGTGAGATTAATATGCAAGACGAAAACATTGACAATTTTCATTTCCTTATGCAGGAAGGAGGAAAAACGAGAATTTGTCGTTCCAAAGGAAAGGACAAGGACGGGTTAACTGCTGTGCCTTTGATGGGAGACCGTATGCAAACAAGGCAAAGAAAATCAAAGCGAATCAGCACTAGAAAGGAAGTGGAGATATCGGCTTGGCGCAGAAAAGGAAAGAGATGACTGAGGACTAACGGTTCGGCGAATCCCTCAGGATCCTTGATCCTGAGGGATCGTTGTTTTATCTATTTCTACACTTAGATATCTCCGCCTTCACCCTTATAAAAGGGGCAGCACTGTTAGCTCGAGGAGGAGTTGGTTATGTTTTATGTAATTTCCTTTAAGATCAAAACTTTGATCATCGAGTCTTGTTAAGAACCGACCTATTGTAATTTCGCTTTATGCATTAATACAAACTTGGTTACTATTTCATCTCTGAGTCTGGAATAACTTCAAGCGGTGTACCCCTGGAGGCTAAGGGGCCAGCCCTGGAGGACACTTGCTCCTGTACTATTACATTTGGTTTATGTGTTGTTTTCTTATCAACGTGATTTGGTAATCTGATGTGTTTTGTTAGTTTACATCACATGCTCTGTTATGATTACTTTTATGATTACTTTACTGAGACAGAACTATTGCATTGACTCGGCAACGTATCACTGTTCTTCTAAGTGTTGATATAATACTGTCAGTCTTTACAGAATATTGTTGTTGTTCAATTACAGAGCCTCTGTGCCGTGCACTTATTCATTGGTATTACGGAATTCATCTTATCGATTATGTTCTTTGCGATTGTGGATCTATAGACATTGCTGTTCCATTCTGAAATGCAGTCGTAATCTTTTATAACTAAGAGTGATAACTGGTTTACCAAGATCAAGTTACTATCAAGGTGTGTCGTGTGCATATATGGTTTTGAAGTACTGTTCTATAATTTATCATTATCAGTGTTGTCCATTTTGGTCTGTTGTTCAATTCGTCCTTAAGAGTGAAGGATTTCCATTCAATTCCTGTAGGTCACGATTCATGCATTTGATCTTGTAGGCTTAGGTGTTACTGCTTTCTAGACTTAGTTGCTGTTACAGTTTCCTGTTTTCTATTCTATTTCACGTTTTTTGTTCCATTTCAAATTTATTGTTCCATTTCTTATTTCGCTGTTCCATTTCTTACTTGCCGTTCTATTTCCTATTCTTTGTTATTTGGGTGTGAAGAATGGTCCAGGGCTGTAGTGAGCACTAACATTTATTGCCTGGCTCCCAGATCCACGATCTGTTCTCTGATTTACCTTAGTTCCATAAGTTTACAAAGGGATGAGTTACTGCTACTGAACCCTTGACTGATAACTTGCTTAGTTTTCTGAATGAGTATTTTAATCTTTTGAAGTAGTTAACTGTAAACAAGCATTCATTTACTCTTGTATTTCTGAACACTGTACTACTAGCATTACTCTGACAAATGATAGCCTCATACTGAGACACTCTTTGAAATAACAAAACGTTCCTGGATTGACAGCTAATGTGAGGTAATTAGAGGTGAAAGAGACCCTTTTTATAGCTCCACAGTTGACATCAACGGCCTTCGACCGAAAGATTTTGTGTGGTGTTTGACATTGGATCATATATTCACACCATGTGAATTGTACTGTAGTACCTTGAGGGTCATTATCATTATCGGTGATTCCTCTTGCATCTGTTAACGACTTACATTATTGGCTAATAATCAGATGATGTCTTTACATGTTCGACTTCAGGACATATTTTCACATGGATCAACTTGTACATTGGGCGAAGATTGAACAAGTTTGAAGACCCCAGATCTAGTTTCATCCATCCGGGTTGCGATATATTCAAGAATATAAAGACATCAAATGTACACAGAGGATACACATATGGTCATACAAGTCGAGGATAATGACTCTACATATAAAGAATCACCAGTCTGCAACTGCAGATGATTATTTGTTCTATGTACAAGAAAATCAATTTATAAAGCTGAGCATGGGAATGCCCACCTCAACTAGATCATGAAAATAGTATGATGATGATGTATTGTATTGTATCTTATACAGGTCACCTTCCAATTCGAATACCTTGGATCCCCGTGATAAAGCATTTCACTCGACATCAAAGATTTACAACGTCATGCTTTAGGGGGCAACATCTAAGCACTTGTCACTTCAGGCTCATTAAAAATCGAAGGCGACTAGAGTCATCTTTTGTTTTTTCTCAACTCTTAAAAATTGAAAAAACAAGTTGTGTCAAAGCGTCTAAAATTCATTTAATTCGGAAACATTTTCCCCTTTATTTTTAGTTGATCGAGTAATCTGCAATCGTGGAAGAAAGTCAATTGAAACCCCATCGTTCGCGGAGACTTACGAGTCAACCGTCTTTGTCCCCAAAATCAAAACTATTCCGGACAAAGCGAACTCATTTAACCGGCTCAAAATCCCCTGGTCTGGTTGGGACAAGTGTTTCGACACCCTCGGAGACTCCGGTTACTCCAAACATTTCTGGTACCCCTACCTTTACAAAAGAAGTTCCGCAGCCACTAGAGGACAGTAGAATTGATCCTAGTATACCTGAACTGGCTCCATCTATAGCTGATTTGGAAGGTGTTGTTCCCCAAACATCAGTCGCTGCAGAATCTATACCTTCTTCGGCACCGGAAATATTTTATGAACCTGATGGTCTACCTCTTCCACCTGGTTTGATTGCTATAGAAGAGATTGTGGAGGATCCACCATCTAGTACTCCATCGCATTTTGGAGTTGGGATCACTCTATATCCTTCTTCATTAGAAATTAGTCTACCATTATCGAAAGTTCCTGTAGAATCGCTAGGAAACCTTTTGGATAGACTAGATATGTCTGAACAACCGTCAACATCTAGGACTATATCATCTGATGCAACAGCGGCAGAGCTGCCTGCTACCACTTCGACAATGTTCGTTGGCATACCATCTGTCGCAACTAGCTCTCAATCGCTGGATGGAATCCGTCCAGAGGTTGTTTCGATAGTATGGTCTATTCCCATTTGTTCGCCTGGAATAATATCTGGAATCTCTTATGTGGAGTTCCAGCATTCCCCCATACTGCTTCAGCTAAGAATTCAGTCCACACTCTGAGGATTGATGCCGAAAGGGCTGGTAGTGTAGATATTTGTTTGGAAAAACTAAATCTGAACCTAGGTTAGGACCCATTATTGGCTTGATGGGCCCTATCCCAGGTTCATCGTTAAGCAGCCAAGAAAATCCCTACACTATTGGCCCTTTTGGCAAAAATCCATGTAGCGCAAACTGAAGTCTCACCCGAAGCAGTATGGGGGAATGCGAGAACCAAGTTTCTGCACCCTGAGATGGTAGTGATGTCGGTTATTTTCCCTAACCTTCCTTCGCGCAGATCAATAAGCCCTTTAGGGCTTATCAAAGTACTTCTCTTATTCGTCCTCGAAGCCTCCGTGAAAGTCTCTGGTCATCCTTCGTGGGCCCTAAATAGATAGATCAGACACTTATGCGCCCTTGTAATTACTCTCACTTCTGTATCTACCCAGATTTTCTTAAGTATTGGTTACTTTAACATTCAATTATGGTTATCTTCACGTAAACATATATCTCTACTTGAAGTCATATAAAACAGAGAAATATATAGATTCACGCATCATAGTAGCATTAAAAAACAAACCCAGTATTCAACGTAACATAATCGCATGCAATGAACAAAAGTAAAATACACAGGTAATTTTAGAATACTTCTCTTTATTGTTGATTCAAATATCCAGTACAAACTCAGACTACCCTGTGCACACAGCTGCAGGGGTCCGCGCTCTTAGCTGCAGAATTCTACCCTAGGCCTTTGTGCACTCAACTATAAAGCCTCTTCCTACGCTAAGGCTCTTTGCTCTTAGCTCTCACAGATCCATTACATTCATTAACATCAAGTATCAACTATGAACTGAACTATCTTAGACTCCTTTAAGACCTCCTTTTTATATAATCCCATGGTCCATAGACCATGGGTAGATCTCTAACGCCGACATGCTTTTACACAAAAGAAGGGCGAAAACCCTTTATTGACTCTTGACATCTTCTTAATCTGCAACCACAAAATGCAAATACTTTACATTCCTTTACACAAAACTTGGGCCTTTAGCCCTAAAACTTAGGCATTTAACTCCAAAATTGACCCCAGGAGACTCGTTCCCAACAGGCCCCCAACACAAAACTGGTGACTCGCCCTTGAGTCACTCTGTTGGCGTGGAGATCTTGTCATGAAGACCTCCAATCTCCACCTGTACGACCACAACTTTTGCGGTGCACTATTTTGTTGCCTGCTTCATCTGTTTGACTAACTGCTCCATCGTTGGCCCTGCATAATCTGCCTATACCTTCTTCTACATTCCCCGCAGACTAGTCAGTCTTCCTTCAATGGTGGTTGTGAGTGCATAGGCTTCATTAAGCCAAGGCCCTATTCTAGCCTTGAGGACGCTCTCTTTGCACTGCGCTGCATCCACCTGCTCTTTTAGCACCTTTGCCTCCTACAGTTTTGTTAGCCTCTGCGTAAGGTCGACAATGTGCACCATCGCTTTGACTTCATCATATCTCTGTTGTAGCTCTCGGGCCTCCGTTTCCAGCCTTTGCAAGGTGGGATCCTCCTGCAAATTGGTAACCACTTTGAGCGCTTGCTCGAAGAGTTTTGTGCACTCCTTCACTACGTTATCTATAGCAGCTACTGCATCTCTGACAACGGCCTCACGTGTCTCCTTTACCTCTGGTGGAGTCAAGGGCTGGTCCCTCAATGCAAGTTCTATGATATTAAGGTTTAGTTCCAGCTTAAACTTGGCTAACTCTGATCTTGCTTCGTGCACTCCAGCAACAAGCTTCTAAATTCGTTCATCCACGGGCGCATCTTCAGGAATATCCAGCTCGGGGACAGACCTACATGCCTCCATCACTACCTTGGTAGTGCACTCATTCTTTGCCTTGATAGCCTTGAAGAGCTTGATGGCAGAATTATTCTCGATAAGAATTTGGGCATTGTTCACCTTCTGCTCAGTGATGACATTCAATGCTTGTTGTTCTCGAGCCCAAAGTTCTGTGATATGTGGCTAAGTGGGGAAAGTTTTATATATCAACCAAATCCAAATCTTCCAATTTTAATAGGGGGATGTGCCCCAGGCGTGGTCCTTCAAAGGAAATTTTTTCTGGAAGCAAGGGTGTATGTAGCGTGACCTTGTTTTCATCAATGTCCTTTGAAACCTTTGCCTTATCTCTACACAGAGGAATGTACTCGGGCAGCTTAGAGATAGGGTCGGACCCCTCAATGTCAACATCCTCCACCCCCATGTCAATGTATTCCTCATCCATAGGGATCTCCTCAACATCCTCTTCAGGTTCAAGGTCAATTAGCTTTCCCTTCTCCTACACAGTGGGCTTTTCCTTCTGCGGGTGCCTTCTAGGTGATGCACGCACCGACTATGGCGCTTTCTACTTATCTTTCTTTGATTTTGGACCCTCTTGGGTCAGTGTAGGCCTCGGCCTGGGCATCCTCAGTGATTTAGGCACTTCTACCGGTACTTCGATGCTCTCAACCTCTGGGGCAGCTTCCTCAGCTGCCATTGCTACTTCTGGGGCAGTTCCCTCAGCTGCCATTGCTTCTCCTACACTCACGGTTTTTGCAGGCACCAACATAATACTAGACAACAACTCCTACGTCTCTTTTGGAAACCTCTCAAACACTGAGCTCACTATCAGAGCTTCAAATTTCTAATGGTTCATGTGTGCCAGAGAGCTTGACACCTCAATTCTCAAAATGCCAAGTGTTTTTCACTAGGAAGGCACTTGTAATTTATAGGCATTTTCGAATTCAAATACGACCGTTCCCCCTAAAATTCGTTCATAAATTCTGGATTGGCGGCAATTTTTCACAGATCTTGCCCTTAAATTCTGACTTAAATGCTGCCCCCCCACTCCATTTAGACGTTTTCCCACTGTCAAGTCATGAACAACAACCATAACGGTCACTTTCTAGCTTCCCTGTGCGGTCCCTTCTTGGATATCACAGCTCCCTACGTGTGTCTAATGACACTATGACATTCCTTTATTCCATGCATTTCCCTAATCGTGTAGCTCCCTAACCTAGGAAGTGTAGTTTATAGTCTCGTGCCTTCTTTCAGTTGCCTGGAGTGCTAAGACTATGCTTCCAGCATGTAGTCATCTAGCCAAATCGCCGATCTATGGCTTCAATCGGCTACCATTCACTCACCCTGGGAATGGTTCTCCATTCAAATTCACCAACTGAGCTGCTCCACCATCGATAATCTCCTTGATGACATAGGGCCCCAGCCAATGCATCCGAAATTCTCCTGGAAATTTATCAAAATTGTTGTCATATAATAAAACTAAATCATTTACCATGAAGGTGCACAGTTTGATGTGCCGATCGTGCCATGCCTTTTCGCGCTCCTTTTGAAATTTTTGATGGAATCCAGCTAGAAATCTATCTTCTTCAAGTTCTGTTAGTTACGCGAGACTCTCCTCCAAGGCTCCGTGATCTACCATTCCTATGAATGCTGCTATGCACAAACTAGGTACAATTTACTCCATCAGCATCACAGCTTCTACACCATAAACCAGCCTAAATGACGTTTGTCCAATCAACTTCTTGCAATTTTTTCTATAAGCCAACAACACCGTGGGCATGCGAACATCCCAGTCATTTCTTTGTGCATTGCAAACCTTTGTGAGCGTGCTCTCCAATATTTTATTAAATGCTTCCATCGTCCCATTAGCCTGCGGGTGATAGGGTGTGCTCTTCTGATGGTAAACCTGAAACTCTTTCGCGATCACTCATTAAAATTTTTGGACAACCAAACCTTTTCAGCACATATTCAAAAATGAATTTGGCTGTTGTCGCACTTGTACGGTCCTCACAGGCTATGCCTCCACCCATATGGTTAAGTACTTAGTCACGGTGATGATGTACCGCGCCCCCATCTTCTTTCCTGGAGGTTGAATTGGTCCTACAATTTCAATTGCCCACTTCTTGAAGGGTTGTAGCGATATCTGCGGATTCAGCAGTAGCTCATCCCTGCGCAAGGGTCTACTCGTCCTTTGGCATGCATCGCATGCCATACAATATGTTTTTGAATCCTTATGCAAGGCCAGCCACTACAACCCAGCGCGTAGAATCTTCTACGCTGTTTCTTTTCCTGCATAATGACCTCCAGCAGCTCCGCCGTGATCCTCAGCAAGGATGTTGTTTCATTCAAACTCTAGCACATAATGTCGTAATATTTCATCTAATCCTGTTTTGCACAAGTGCCCTACAATGACAGAAAAATTTGTCGCATGCACCACTAGTTCCTTCTTCTGTTGGCTTGTATATCCTTCCGGAGCCGTACTTGTCATCAGGAAGTGAATAATATCTTCAAAGTGGTTGTCCGCAATGCGTACTACAAAAAGTTTCATGTCGGGTAATCCTTCCTCCAAATTTGTACGTTCCTCTCCTATTTCAATGGTCGTTAGATGATCCAGTCCAACATTCAAGCATCCTGGTTTCACAATAACTTCAAAATCATACTCCTGGAACAACAACAACCACCTACATATCTTCCCCCCCAACACAGGCTTGTTGACCAGGTATTTTAATGCCGAATGGTCTGTATACATCTTAAAATGTTTGCCCAACAAATAATTCCTAAACTTTTGGAGCGCATACACCATGGCTAGTCCTTTGCGCTTTATCGTGGAATAATTTTCCTCAGCTTTGGACAGCTTCCTACTTGCAAATGCTATAGGGTGATCCAATTCCCCTTCAACAGCCTGTGTCAGTACTGCTCCTAGCACAATACATGACATGTCCACATGCATATGAAATTCCTTCTTCCAATCTGGGAAGACTAGGATTGGCGCGTTGACCATTTTCTCCTTTAGCACATCTAAGCTCTTCTAGCATTCTTCATTCCAATAGAACGTAACATCCTTCTTTAACAATTTTTCCATCGACACGGTGATCTGGGAATAGCTCTTAATGAATTTCCTATAATATCCTATATACCCCAACGTTGCACATAGTTGTTTCACACTCCTTGGCACCTCCAAATTGATTATTATTGCAATCTTTGCAGGGTCTACCATCAAGCCTTGTCTGCATACCACATGGCCCAACAAGATCCCAAAAGGGACACAAAACAAACATTTCTTCAGATTAAGCACAATCTAGTACCTCTGACATGTATCTAGCATCAAGCGTAGACTTGCCACATGGCGCTTCACTAGTCCGAACATTGTCCAATCATCAAAGTATACTTCTAGAAATTTATGAATGAAATCCTTGAACGTCGCGATGACTACGCGCGAAAATATCGCCGGCGTGTTCTTTAGCCCAAAAGGCATCACCATATACTAGTAGCATCTCCATTTAGTCACAAAGGTTGTCTTACTTCTATCCTCCGGTGCAATCTTGATCTGATGGTACCCAGAGAACCCATGAGTGAACAAATATGTTTCCTGGCTGCCAACATTATCCAGGACCTCATCGGTGAATGGAGTTGGGAAGGGATCATGCACACAAGCATCATTCAACTTCCTAAGATCTACGCATATCCTTATTTCTTCCTTCTGCTTCTTTTCTTGAACCACTATTGGGCTTACCCAATCAGATTCTTCCACCAGTTCAATAATACCTACTTTTAGCATCTTGTCTAACTCTAAGCAAACCTTTTCTTTATACTTCGGATTGAGGTAGTAAGGTCTTTGCTTCACAGGTTTCGCATCTGGTTTTAGGGTGATCTTCATGACACCTAGGTCCCCTATTATCCCTTTCAGATCTGAAAACTTTGTGGGAAACAGATCCTGATATTCGCGGAGTAGTTCAATGACCTTATCTACTGTCACATCGTCCCAGTAGTCCCCAATCTTTGCAAACTTTGGCTCTGCCTCCGTGCCAATGTTCACCTGCCTGGTTTTGAGCGGCTCAGTTATGTTTGGGTTCTCTAGCTATGGTCCTTCAACTTCATAATGTCCTTTAGTCTCTGGAATATTAATCTTCCTCGGGTCTTCATCTTCTTCTTCCGCTATGACATTGTAGCACTCTAGTGCGTGGCTCAGCTGGGTGGTCCAATCAGGTTGAATCAAATCTAGAGGATCCTGTGGTATCCTGAAAATTGCCATCTTAACCTCCTGCAACGCTTCGTCAATAGATTCAAATCCATCCTCAAAATTGAACGTCATAAAAAATCCCTGGCACAAAATATCCCATTCTTCAGTACCATGGCAGAGTTTTGTCTCCAAGTACCAATTCATTGGTATAACATCCAAGGTATGACAAAATAGATGGACCCATTCCAGTTGAGGCTTCACTCCATACACTTCATTCCATTTGGCCAAATGGTTGCACGAATCATTTCTCCCATCATATTTTTCTGTTAATCACACCTTCACATGACCAAAGCATATCCTCACCATCCTCTTATGTTTGCGCCAATCATCAAAACTATCCTTGTGTGTACCCCACCATCTTACAGGTGTAGCGTGAAGCACCTAATATAATGCCTAGAAGAGATGCTTCTCCGGTACTTCCCTTTAAAATGCATCCAAAAAATGATCAACATCAGTTAACCCATCATAGTAAGGCAGATTTCTTACCTCTGATGATACACAGTGCAACGATTTGGTCATCATATTACAGCGCAGTGTGGACACTTCATGTAGTCGATTCTACCAGCGCTCCAGTTCTTCGCCTGAATATTATGTGTAGGAGTTCTCGCAGTCCCATGCAATACATCCTTCTACAATTAGATTCACCCAATCCTGATACCGCATCGTTATCTTATAAATCTGGACCAAATCTTCATCACTTTCATAATCGCGGACCGGTTCAGTATAGCACAGTCCTTCTGCAGGGTCCAGTGCAACCACTACATGAAGTGATTTCTTCTCAAATATCATCTTTCACTTCTTCAGGTTGATTACCGCATGTTAGTGGCCCAGTTAATCCCAAGGAGCGCGGGGTAGGGTTTTTTGTCATCCACAATCTCTATCACTTCAAAATCCGCTAGTGCGCTCGCACCTTCGATATCAACTGTTACCCCCTGCAACCTCCCCATTGGGAAGATTTTCTACTGATTCGCCATTCTTAACTGAATTGGAGACCACTATAGCATAGGTCTCCCCATTCTTTCCCATGTCTGTTTCAGTAAAACATTCGTGTCAGACACTAGGTCCAAGATGACTTGGTCCATTTCGTATTCTCCTATCTGCACGGTGAGTCTCGACTCACTTCCAGTCCTTGACTTATGCTTACTAAGCTTTCTGACTACGTATGATTTGTTAGTAGCATTTTCCTTGCCATCGCACCTATAGATAATTTCCAACAGTCTCTTCATAGCCTTACGATCGCGGAGCAGTTTCATGCAGGTCTATAAGAATGTGGTAATCATGGATAGGTCCATTTCTTCAACTAGTTTCTCCTGACTCCCTGAGGTAGAGGCCTCAACGAAAATTTTCTTTACTTCCATAAATGTTTCTTTTGCACATCCTAGATCAAACTCGATCTCCTTTTCTAGTGCTTTGCAAACCCACTCGCCTTCTTTGAGTTGCTTCACCTTATCCTCATCAGTTGTCACTCCACTCCGCAACACAATATTTACCTTGGGGTCTCCCTCGTGAGGCTCAGCCCTCATCATCTACAAGTTCTGAGTCGGTTGTTGAGGTTGTGCCCCCTTCTCACGTATATTAGCTAACAATATAGGGCAATCCTCCTTTGCATGATCAAACTGAGTATAATAGCGGCATGACAGCCGCGTGAGATTCGAGCAATCTCACGCGTAGTGTCCTGGTCCTCCACAATTGTAACAAATAATCTACCCTCGACCTATGCCAGGTCCTCCTCCACCTCGGACTCATCTGTGTCCTTGATACTCGCCTCGTGCTCCTCCAGCACCTTGGTCCGAAGGCCGTGTTTCTACCTACACCCTGTATGCAAGTGTTCTGTCCATCATTAATTTGTAACTTCAGCAATTGCGCTCATCATGACCCACAGATTGACAAAAGTTGCAGACGAGCTATCACGATGTCTATATGAATTTCTGAAGCAAATGGAAATTGTCTATCACATGTTTTCCAACTACCTAAAAGATAACACACCATAGCGCAGCCCCTGTACTTGGCCCTACTGCAACTTCCGGCCTCAGAGGGATTGGTCCCCCTGATGCAACATAATTTGCAAAAATAAGAGACTGATCTTTGTCATGCCCCTAACTTTTGCACTTTAGGCACCACACACCTCCTCGCACACCTATGACCAAGTTGTTCTGTCTTTCTTCAAACTTTTCATTTCGAGGCAAAGGTTCTGCAACTGTGGGTGAATCTGTTGAACCCTCAGATTAGCATCCTGCATTGGTGTCATGTGCAATCTCATCACAATTTCTAGGGCTTCCGCCTGGGTGCCGATCTTCTATTGTGATAGTGCAACCCTCAGGTAAGGCAGGAGCAAGGCACAAACCATTCGCGGTGCTACCCATCAGTCAGATTCATGTTGGCTTCATGGATCGTACAATTCAATCTTTGATCCAAATCCCAGGGCGTCTCTCCAGGCTTCATCATGATCTCCTTGAATCCCATAATTGATTGCGCCTCAGACTTAGGTATACTAAATTCCTTATTCAATGTAGTCTGGATATCGGCCAACGTGGACATCAGATTATCAGTGCAATACTTAATGTACCAAGTTAGTGCACAGTCCTGCAAAGCACTAACCAACATTGCTTTCTTCATCTGTGATACCCTGATCTTCCCACACAGCCTTCACAACGAACCAAAACTGGTCTAGATCTTCATTTCCTACACCCTTGAACACAAGTAGTTTTATAGAGTTTCCCATGTTAAATGGTGGTGGAGGTGGTGGCGGTGTGGGTGTGGGGGTAAGCAGTGGAGGTGAGGATGGAGCGGTGTGGATGGATGAGGTGAGGATGGAGGTGGTGTAGGTATTCATAGGGATCCCTGTCTTATCAACTAAATAGCGCTCAGTGGAGAAGCCTATGCTGCTCCTTCGTCGTCACTTAGAGGAGACTCAATCAGTGGTCCATATTCAGGGCCTTTTCTTTCTCCGTCCCTAAAAATCCTTCCATTTCATGTAGCCCCAAACATCAAGGTAACTGCATAACCCGCTTTTCAGACAAGAGCATCTTAATCCAAGTATTTAATGATTTCAAATACTTAACTCGCATCCCCTTGAAGAAGTGGCACTCTACTTCACTATAACTAACGGAAGTATCGACCACAAACTCTGTCACAAATCCTCCTATGATACGATCGAGCCAATGATACAAAACACACGTGATATAATCCTCATAGGCTTACAATCTACGCACTAACTTCGTGGTCCAGACAATCGTAACGTCAAGCATCCACGTCCCTTGGCCATCTTCCAACTTCCCGATCCACTCGTATAATTCAACCGGGAAGGAAAAGAAGAAGATTTCATGTATCTCTATGTACAGATATCTATCCAACCATTGTTCTTTGCGTCAATCGTGAATTCTTGTTTTCTTGCACCGCAAATTCATGGATCTTTCTATCCACTCAGTCTTCAATCTCCTTCTTAGTTGGATTCAAATGATACAAAATCACAAATATTGTTATGCAGATCTCGGTCCCGGAAACGGAACCATTTGTCGGCTTGATGGGCCCTGACTTAGGTTCAGCATTAAGTAGCCAAGAAAATCCCTACACTACTAGCCCTTTCGGCAGCAATCCATGGAGCGCGGACTGAAGTCTCCCCCGATGTAGTATGGGGGGATGTAGGAACCAAGTTTCCGCACCCTGAGATGGTTGTGATGTCAGTTATTTGCCCTAACCTTCCTTCATACAGATCGATAAGCCCTTTAAGGCTTATCAAAGTACTTCTCTTATTCATCCTCGAAGCCTCCGTGAAAGTCTCCGGTCGTCCTTCGCGGACCCTAAATAGATAGATCAGGCACTTACACGCCCCTGTAATTACTCTTACTTCTATATCTACCCAGATTCGCTTAAGTATTGGTTACTTTAACATGAAATTATGGTTATCTTCGCATAAACATATATCTCTACTTGTGGTCATATAAAACAGAGAAACATATAGATTCACGCATCAGAGTAGCATTAAAACATAAACCCAATATTCAACATAACATAATCGCATGCAATGAACATAAGTAAAATACACAGGTAATTTCAGAATACTCCTCTTTATTATTGATTCAAATATCCAGTACAGACTCTGACTACCCTGCACACATAGCTATAAGGGTCCACACACTCAGCTGCGGACTTCTACCCTAGGCCTCTGCGCACTCAGCTATAGAGCCTCTTCCTACGCTAAGACTCTTCACTCTTAGCTCTCACAGACCCATTACATTCATTAACATCAAATATCAACTATGAATTAAATTTCTTAGACTCCTCTAAGACATCTTTTTTATACAATCCCATGGTCCGCAGCCCATGGCTAGATCTCTAAAGCCGACATGCTTTTACACAAAATAAGGGCAGAAACCCTTTATTGACTCTTGACATCTTCGTGCTCTGCGACCATAAAATGTGGAGACTTTACATTTCTTTAAATAAAACTTGGGCCTTTAGCCCCAAAACTTGGGCTTTTAACCCCAAAATTGACCCCAGGGGACCTGTTCCCAACACCCACTAAGCCAACAAATGGTTTTGTTGCTAAGATCAGGATTTGCGTAAAGAGATGTGTGATGTCGCATCATTGGAATTCGACCAAGAAAGAAATTGAGGAGTGGTTGAATACAAAGATCCATGAATTCAAGGTGTAAGAGAAAAAACATTTGCACTTGACGAAAGAATAGTGGTTGGATAGATATCTATACACATAAATACATGAGATATTCTTTTGCACCTTCCTGATCGAACTATACGAGTGGATCGCTAAATTGGCAGACGGCCAAGGAAGGTGGAGGCTTGACGGTCCAATAGTGTGGACCCCGAAGCTAGTACGGAGATTAGAAGCATCTAAAGATAAGCTCGTGCACATTTTCGATCACTGACTTGATCGAGTCATAGGAGGATTTGTGACATAATTCATGGTCGATACCTCAGTCAACTACAGTGAAGCAGAGTGATGCTTCTTCAAGGAACCGCGAGGTAAATATATGAGATCTTGGAATACTTGGATTAAGATGGTCTTGTGTGAAAAGCAGTTTATGCCATTACCTTGATGTTTGGAGCTATGCGAAGTGGAGAGTTCTTAGGGTAAGAGGAAGAATAGGCCCTGAATATAGCTCGTTAATCGACCCTCCTCTGAGTAATGACGAGGGAGCATCACAGGCTTCACCATAGAGCGTTGTCTAGTTAATAAAGCAAGGGTTTCCGCAAATACTTCTTTCATCCATGCCACTTATGTTATAGAAATTTTTGGGCACTGTAACCCCAATCAAACATGTCCATAAACCAAGGGCTCCTGAGTCCCTAAAATTGTTGTTCCATACCCTAAAAGAATAAGGTCAGCTGATTACATCATCTCCCAAAAGTTCTCCACAAGAATCTGCTCAGAACTCGTCAAAACTGGACCATACAGACTACCCAGTGCAGAGGGTGCGATGCATCTCACCTGCCCAGTGAAAAGGGTGCGATGCGTATTGAAAAGCCCTTCTGTAGGGTGCAATGGGCGAGAGTGGAGAAATGGAAAATACAGTTTGTGAGGTGGATGATCATAGAATCTTCCGAAAACTTCTCCTATGACACTTGCCTCTCTGAATTCGCCCAGAGATGAGTAGGAGATCATCAACCTCCAAGTGGAATCAAGAACTATCAGAGGGAGGACACTAATCAAAATCCCAGAAGTTAACTCACCCCCCTGCAATCATCTATATATGGATCCCTCATCCCAGAGATCCAGCGGCTGGAATTTTGTATCTTGTAAGGAAGTGTTGTTGGTTTCTTGGTGGAATATCATAGTGTTTGGTGATCTAAGCTTTTCATGAGGTAAAAGAAGGGCTTTCATGCTAGAGGATGACGCTGGGTCAGAACAATTGGTTGTAGTCCTCTTTGCTATTCTTGATATTAATAAAGCTATTCAAGTTTTCCTCCACATTCTTGTAATTTTGATGATATATGCATTTGTGTGGTCAATATATATCTGGTCCTATATTGTTTATGATTGTAGATCTCTATTCTTCGATAGTGTTATGCTACTTTGATTCCACAAGTGCTCTTTGAAGTTGGGAAGACGAAGGAGAAGCGGCAAGGATCTGTCAAAAGGGAGAGGAACCGAGCAAGGAAGCAAGCGCAAGACTGAGGTTGGTGTCCTTCATTCCCCTCTTATCTACTTTTCATAAAGGAAAACAAAAGTAGTTTTAGTTTGTTTGTTTCTAAGATAGCTACCAGTGTTAGTGGGACTAGCAACTCCGAGTGGACACTAGATTTCCCAATAACAAAATGGCGACTCCGCTGGGGAGCGAATAGATTGTTTGTTTGTCTATATTTGTTTGTTTTATAAACTTACAGATGGAGCCTGAAGTCAAGCCAGCTAGCCTTCGAACTGCATTTGATATGCAAGTGCAAAGTAGATCAATGCTGCTTCGATCTATCTCCAGGTTTTGTTTATAAACTGAACAATCAATTTGCAAACCTTATAATTGCCCTAGTGGTGGCTCTAGTAACCTCATTAGATCAGCCCCTGTGATTTATATTTACTGAACATCACTTCCTCGGCCTAAATCCCTGAACTGAGCTGCAAACTGTGACCAAGAGCCAAGTAAAGTCTCATCCTGGTACCATCGCACCCTCTCTTCAAGGAATTCTGTATGCATCACACCTCCCGTGTGCAGTAGGTGGGATGCATATTGAATTCCCTGTGTTACAGGTGCGATGATCAGAAAAGGCTAATTTTGCCTCCAGGTTTTGGTTTTTCTTCACTCTTTTCAGCTCTATTCAGGAATTTTGCTATCTGTGATTAGTATACCATTGTGGAAACTCCCTTCCTTTCCATCATTCTGCCTCCATTGTGCAAAGAACTGTAAATGTTTTTATGTATTGTGTGCCATTTTCAGTTCTCTTTTACAAAGAAGTAGCATAATCGAACTATCGTCTTCTGATTTGAAAGTGTCGCAAGTGTCGTTTTCACTCAAAGAAAAAAATTCTATTGTTATTGACGATCGATTATACGGTTACTCTTGTATTTGATTTGAATTAGTAATTTTCCAAGTGTCGAAAGCAGTTTTCAATTCAAAATAGCAAAGGGTCATCATTATCTTCCTTTCTTTTTTGAAAATAAATTTGTTAGTACTGTCGTTTTGAAAAGATAATTTAGATTTGTACTTAGTATTCTTCTTGTCATTCACACATTAAGAAAGCTAAAAAAAATACATGCATGTGCATTTGCATTTAGACTGCTTGTTGGTTTGATTTAGGACAGTTCATCTAGTGTGTGCTCTCTGCTCTATGTTGAAAGAATATCGTCTCTCTTTCTTTAGTAGCTAGGATTTTCATTGCAAAAAGAAGATTAAACAATTGTTTATCATCTTAGATTGCATTTTAGGAATTGTATATCTACATCACGCGGTGAACCTAAAAGGAAAATTTCTTAAGAAAGATCAACTGTAGAATAAATTCAATGAACATAAAAACACTTTGGAACCTAATGCACAACATCTAGAAGTCTAGGCTAGAGACGTATTCCGCCGTCGTAAAGCCTGGTAACTGTCGCTTTCACTGTTGGTTGGGTGATTCCTCCTCTTTGAGACGACAAGTGCCAGTATGGACTTGTGCTCCCACGTACCATCGAGTATATATTGGGAGACCACAATAGGCTATATCCTTTATCCATAGGAAGTCGTGTCTGCCACCCTATCGATCACAATGCACTGAACACAGTATTCGGGAAGATTGACTTCCGTACCGTAAAAAGTATTCAGCAGTTTTGCGATTGGTTTAGTAATCCCTCTGTCTAGATTTACAGAGTAGTCTCTTTCGTTCCTTTTTAGACTCCTTAAAGGAAAAGGTCCATCTGAGCACTTGTCACTTCAGGCTCATTAAAAATCGAAGGCGACTAGAGTCATCTTTTGTTTTTTCTCAACTCTTAAAAATTGAAAAAACAAGTTGTGTCAAAGCGTCTAAAATTCATCTAATTCGGAAACATTTTCCCCTTTATTTTTAGTTGATCGAGTAATCTGCAATCGTGGAAGAAATTCAATTGAAACCCCATCGTTCGCGGAGACTCACGAGTTAACCGTCTTTGTCCCCAGAATCAAAACTATTCCGGACAAAGTGAACTCGTTTAACCGGCTCAAAATCCCCTGGTCTGGTTGGGACAAGTGTTCCGACACCCTTGGAGACTCTGGTTACTCCAAACATTTCTGGTACCCCTGCCTTTACAGAAGAAGTTCCGCAGCCACTAGAGGACAGTAGAACTAATCCTAGTATACCTGAACCGGCTCCATCTATAGTTGATTCGGAAGGTGTTGTTCCCCAAACATCAGTCGCTGCAGAATCTATACCTTCTTCGGCACCGGAAATATTTTACGGACCTGATGGTCTACCTCTTCCACCTAGTTTGATTGCTATAGAAGAGATTTTGGAGGATCCACCATCTAGTACTCCATCGCATTTTGGAGTTGGGATCACTCTATATCCTTCTTCATCGGAAATTAGTCTACCGTTATCAGAAGTTCTTGTAGAATAGCTAGGAAACCTTTTGGATAGACTAGATATGTCTGAACAACCGTCGACATCTAGGACTATGTCATCTGACACATCAGCGGCAGAGTTGCCTGCTGCCACTCCGACAATGTTCGCCAACGTACCATCTATTGCAACTAGCTCTCAATCGCTGGATGGAATTCGTACAGAGGCTGTTTCGACAGTATGGTCTGTTCCCGTTTGTTCGTCTGGAATAATATCTAGAATCTCTTATGTTGCCCTTTCATTGTCTCCTTCGGGAGGTCAAACATACAAGGGTTCACAACAAGGATTCAGGTTATGCTGGAATTACACATCAGCGGCAGAGTTGCCTGCTGCCACTCCGACAATGTTCGCCAATGTACCATCTGTCGCAACTAGCTCTCAATCGCTGGATGGAATCCATACAGAGGCTGTTTCGACAGTATGGTCTGTTCCCATTTGTTCGTCTGGAATAATATCTGGAATCTCTTATGTTGCCCTTTCATTGTCTCCACTGGGAGGTCAAACATACAAGGGTTCACAATAGGATTCAGGTTATGCTGGAATTACATCCAGTGGTTGGATACCAATACTGCCTCAACAACCAAGAGTTGTATACTCAATGCAACAAAGTATGCGTATGTCAAATATCCCCACTACATCGACTATTGTGACGGTGTCGCAAGTACAAGTGTTACCTCTTGTATGCCAACCTCAAGTCTCTCAGGTCGCAATCCAACAACCCCTTGTACCTGCGACGCCACCACAATCATCGATCAGTGGCTCCTTAACTGGAGTGACCCAGGCTCAAACGGGTACCATTACCCCTCATCTCAGTCAAACAACCAGTATTGGACAACAACACATGGTCCCACAACCATGGCTGGTGCAATATCAACAACCACAATTCCAACAAGTTTACCAAGGAACTGAGCACTAAGTCTTTGCAAGTAATGGGTAGCTGTATATTCAAAACGGACAAAATCAACCATTTCATAATGGTTATGCCCATCAACCTTATCAAAGTTATCAGCATCAAATGCACTATGCTGGTATGCAAAGACCCACTGCTCAGGCAATCCCATCTTATCCTGGGTATGCTTCGCCGAACCTGAATCAACAGTTGCCCTTCGTGGCAACTTTAGAGTTACCAGATCTAAACCGGCTAACAAACGATCCAATCGCTTACGCCCCTTGGTGGCCAGCGATTCCTCATAAACTTCCATCATATATTCCTAAATTTAATGGAAATCCGAGTGAAGATCCGTCGAATCATGTGATGACCTTTCATCTATGGTGTTCATCTAACACTCTAAATGATGATTCGATCAGGCTTCGCCTTTTTCAGCAAACGTTTACTGGTCCGACAGCAAAATGGTATATCGAATTGCCTAGAGCTTCGTTTGATAACTTCAGTACCCTAGCCACAACCTTTTCAACCCATTTTGAGTTACCCATAAGGTACAAAATGGGAACAAAGCTTCTTACCAATTTCAAGCAAACGACAGCCACTCACATATCTGATCATATTCATGAGTGGCGACATCGTTATAGAATGGTAAAAACATATGTTCCTGATTAGTTGTTAGCTGAATGGTTTATTAAGTCGTTGTTACCATCTATTATAGAAGATGTGGCAAAGGGAGGAGTCGTCACTGAAGAGCAAGTAATTGCTCATGGACAATATTTAGACTTGATCTATACTCAGTCTGGCATGCTCTATGATAAAATCCCTAATGCTCCTAGACCAGAATTTTCCATTCCTCCCTCTCCTATATCGAACAAAGGCTCTCATGCCGGGGATGACGTGATAGGAATGACCAGCACGAAAACCGTAAAGGCTAAGTCGAAGAAGGCCCGTACAGTTTCAGGTCAAAATGCAAATGAAGAACTTCTCGCCTTGGAAGTAAATGCTGTATCAACTGACAAAGGCAAAGAAACCAAGCAGCCAGGAGGCAAGAAGAAAAAGAAAGGGAAGAAGAAGAAACAGGAAGAGTCGTCCCCTGAAAAACCTTCTGCAAACCCTCCTGGAGATAGGAAACCAAATCGTCCATGCCTTATATGTGATGAGGATCATTGGAAAAGAGAGTGTCCGTATAAAGCTGAGCTTAGAAAATTCTTCAAGAATTCAAAAACCTTGGCAGTATTGACTGATCCGTTTCCAAATCCAGGAACAAATTTGGTTGCTAGTGACAATGCTTCCCCGTCCCAAGTGTTAATTTTGTTGGTTTCAAAGCAGCAAAATGATGCTTTGATATTGACAAGGAATAAAGATTACGGGAATCCACAGCTGTTGGACAACAAGGCCAATGATCAACCCAGTAGTTTGACAATAACGTCGACCAAAGTTGTGCCACCCATCATTCCTGAACTAACGATAAAGCCGCCAAAGGGAGTAGTGTTGGCATTATGAGACAAGTGTTGTCCTTGATGGCAAATCACACAGATGATAGATTAGAGTGCAGTAGGTTAGTAGCAAATAATTGATTATCAGACTACAAAGAATGAAGAAAGAAGAGTATATACGTAGGTTCACTATATACCAAGTAGGGTATACACGCAGGTTCACTATATACCAAGTCGCGTATACGTAGGTTCACTATATACCAAGTAGGGTATATATGCAAGTTCACTATATACCAAGTCACGTATACGCAGGTTCGCTATATACCAAGTAGGGTATACACGCAGTTTCATGCACGGAAAAGCGCATACATGTCGGAAAGCTTACTTTTGGTCTGTGGTAGTTGGTCCTCGGTATTTGAACCTATGGTTTTGGACCATGGTATCTCGACAAGTGTGTTGATCCCAAGTATTGGGCTCTTGGTATTGATTTATTATGGTTTTGGACCATGGTATTGAGCAAGGCCTAAGACTATACAAGGAGAAGAAGATCATTAAGCAAGTGCATCCGAAAAGTCTTGAATATCTGAGGAAGCATGAGATCCAGTATGCAAGTTATGGGTTGATGATGCATTGCTTGATCTGAGCTAAGGAGGGATCTCACTAGTGGATGGAGAACAAGATCTAAGGATAGATCGGGATCAAATGGTTTGAAATGAACTATCTCTATATTATTGATTATGTTTATTCTAGATCTGTATACTAACGCATGCAATGATCTGAACTAGGTATACCTTAAGTTTGTAATCGCTGCAAGTCATGATTGAATATTTATAGATCTGTACGCGGGTTGGATTTGGTGAAAGCGCGTATGTACGCAGGTTGAGTTCATTGTAGTCACGTATACCTTTTGAGCTATGATATTTGAAGTTACAGGTGGTTCTGGTTGTTAAAGGGTGTCAGTATTCTGCATATCTTGTTTGGTTGATTGTGTTTAGCTTCAGTATTGATGGACGAGAACTAATATTGGATCATGATCATAATGACTCATATTTATGAGATCTGATGGACTAGATCTGAGTGCTAATGCATATATTATCCTTGTATATGTCATGATCCGGTTATGTCTGAAGTCAGGAAGTGCAACAAAGTTATGAATAAGTGATTAATGACATATACGCTGGTTCATCTTGATGAAGTTGCGTATACACGCAGGTTCGGCACTTCCAAGTAGCGTATGCACTCTGATGCATGATTTTGATGGTACAGTTGGTTCTGATTGTTATTGTAGAGTTCTGCTCTGTGTTCTGGTGACTGTGTTATTAACAGGGTTTCAGTGTTTCAGTGATTCAGAAATTGATGATTCAATGATATTTATGGGTCCAGTATGAAAATTTGATGAAACGTGGCCTTCAGATTATGTGTTGTGCTTTAGGAGTATCCAGTCTGAAAATGTATGAAACGTGGTACCTGGAGGAGAGAAGATTGTAGGCCGGCGCCTACGTACTAGTATCTTAGCTAGTACAAGAGTAAAGGGGGTTGGAGCTCCCTTCCAGGAGAGTCTGGAGAATGAGAGAAGGTTGTAGCCTTCTGCAGGTTGTAGCCTGCGTGCTGGTAAAGGACTGCACCAATACATTGTAAAAGAAGTTTCTTAATAAAGGAAGATAGAAACGAATTGCAGCAGGTGGTTTTCACCCACATTGGGTTTCCACCTTATATCATGGTGTTCATGTGTGTTGCTTATGTGTGTTGATCTATCTGTTTTACTGCTACTGTTGACTGTTAATATGGCTAATAATGTTCTGATGCATCCATTGAAGATCACATAACTGAATCATGAGTTTAATGGTTATACGCTAGTTGCAATAGACACAGTCGCGTATATATGTGGGTATACTTAACTGAAGTAGCGTATATGAATCTGAGTATGAAATAGAAAAAGTTTAATTGATTAGATAATATTGATTCACCCCCCCCCCCAAGTATTATTTCCAACAATTGGTATCAGAGCAGGTCCTTCGGTAGAAGCTTGATCGCTTGAAGGAGATCCGTGGAACTATGGGAAAGAATCTTAAGAAGAAAGCACCTAAGAAGAAGAAGACATCTCAGAAACTATGACAGTGGGAGAATCGATTGGGGATTAGGTATAAGAAGCTCTTCAGATTTAGAATCAGATTCAGAATCATTTCAGAATGAAGATGAACTATCAGGTATGAATTTACTATCCTCTGATGTTCCAGCTATCTATCCATTTGGAAAAGATGAAAGTGATAGTGAAGCAACTGAATTTGCTTTTATGGGTGAGCAAGAAAAGTATAAAATAGAGGCAGTATTTAGAAGGCTTACAGACAAAATTAAAGATCAACAAGATCTATTGAACAAAAGGGAATGTGATTTCAAAGAAGAAGTTACCAAACTAAAAGCTCAATCAGAGGAAGGAAACAAGGTAAGAAAGTTACTCAAGGACACGGAAAATCAATGTCAAAAGTTGCAGGGTGAAGTGACATCATTAAGAGATGAAGTCAAAGAAAGAACCACAACCATAAAGAAACCCAGAGATAGATCCAATTACTATTAAAGTCTTGAAAGCATGATCCGCTCGCTAAAGGAAGATCTTGAAGAATAAAAGAAGCAGAATAAAGATCTACTCCAAGCTATTGAAAATCAGGTAAACGAAGATATCAGCTTAAAATCTCAACTGGAATGTGCCTTCAGAATTCGTCAAATGCAGTAGGATCTGAATGAAGAACAAGAAAAGGAGATTCTCAAACTAAGGCATCAGTTGGAAGAAGGAAGGAAAGCTGAAGAAGACATGAAGAAGCAATGTCTAGAAAAGGAGGAACAACTTCAAGTTGAGGTAAATATCTTGAAAGGTAAATTAGAAGAAAAGGATAAACTGTTGAGATTTCAAGATAGTACTAAAGCCTTAGATGATATTCTTAGTAGTCAAAGGTCTCCTACTATCAAGACTGGTCTTGGTTTTCATGAATCTGTTGAAGGTGAATCTAGTTCACAAGGTGAGGCAAGGAACTCTAAAGAGAAATCTAAAATGATCAACAAGGAGATAAAAGGTCAACACCATCAACAATCAAGGAAAGAGACTCCTCAAAGCAAATATTTTACTCCTCCTATGAATAATGTTGAATGTTGTGTATGTCATAATCTTGGACATGTTGCAGCTAGATGTGGAAGAAGAAGGGTTCAAGACCATCATGTAGAAATGTCATCACATTCAAGGTACTTTAATGGATATTGCTTTGCTTGCAATGTGTTTGGTCACAAAGCTGCTGATTGCTATAGGAGAAATATGAAACATGTAAGATGTTATGCATGTAGCAAGCTTGGACATATAGCAAAGGAATGCAGGAACAAAGCACGGACATCACACCAAAAGGAGAAAACAACATCACACTTGAAGATATCGAAGAAGAAGGAAGTACAGTCAGAAAGATGTGGCACAGCACAATGTACTCAGACACAGCACAACACAGACATAACAGACTCAAAGGAAGCTGAAAGTATAAAACTTCAATGTCCTGAATCTCATACGCAAGTTCCATAAAGGGAAGTCGCGTATATATGCGAGTTGGATGCTGCAAAGTCGCGTATATGATTATCTGAAGAAATGCAGTAGGGACAGGTTCAGGAAAAGGATTTGTTATGTTTCAATCCATTATTTTCTTTGTTTGATAATATTTACAGTCTGCTGAGGATGTGTGGAAATATCTTGATACTTGTAAGATGTTTAGAAGGGTTTGATCCTAACTTGATGATGATGTCTTGATGCTTATTACTGATATATGCATGATCAGATCTAACAGTAAACAGATGGCTCAGGTTGAGGGGGAGCATATGCCTTTAATAATGCATTGTTGGCATTATGGATTAATAGTCCTTGGTGATGATACTTATATGGCTAAATGATATATCTTGCTATGATGTGGTTGTGAGTTGTCTATGATAAACTCTCATATGATTCTTGAAGTTACATAGTAGATGTTCAGATCAGATTTATGGTTGATTCTTTGATGATGCATATATGGTGCTTACATGGTGATCTTCATAAGGATAAGGAGAAGTACAAAGCTTGAATACACATCTTCCTCACTTGATGATGAGTCACTCATATACTGCTGTTGTCATATGCATAAAGATCATACAGTTATGATGCAGGCACTCATGTGGATAAGGATTGTTGCTGTTGATGATATCAAGAAGTTTTGTCTCAATATACATAGTGTTGATACATGGATGACTACTCAAAGTCGCTTTGTTGGAGACATGATGATGAGTTCGTATCTATATGATGATAGGTTGATACTTACATATGTTGATTAATGAAGATGTTCCCAAGTAATGATACTTGGATCATGTAGAGCTTGAT
The DNA here is from genome assembly GCA_031772625.1 of Pinus tabuliformis. Lineage (NCBI taxonomy): Eukaryota > Viridiplantae > Streptophyta > Pinopsida > Pinales > Pinaceae > Pinus > Pinus tabuliformis. The sequence goes on along the minus strand of CM062809.1, from coordinate 526,102,542 downwards.
GTTGATGAAATGGCTATGGTGGTTTCACATATGATATAATGTGAATGATTTCATGAGTTGACATCTATGTTCAGACATACCTTGTTGCGGGACATTTACAGGTTGTTGATATGGAAATTAGTGTACGTGAGTTGGATGAGGGGTATCCGCGTACATATGCCAATTTATGCAGGTGCAGACGCGTATATGGAGTTTTGAAGGAAATCAGCAGGGACAGACTCTGGTTGCAGAGAGTCTGATATGGGTCTGTCAGAGTCCATCTGGCACAGGTTCAGGGGGAGCAGATAATCTTCTAATAATGCATTGTTGACATTACCTTAGAAGCTTTTGGTTCAAGTACTCAAGCTGTTTTGGTTCAGGTGGATCAGCTGCAGAAAGAAGAACAGAAGGAGAACATGGTTGCTGATATATACAGTGATTGTCAGATGCTACTAATAGTAGTTATTGGTGACTTTCATAAGTCTTGCTCTAGATATTTCGTCTCTATGTCATATATCTCTTTTGTGGTATCTCTTTCATGGTGCCAAGGTCATGTAACAGCCTATATTGGTTTCCCCACTATGCCTGGGATGAAGATGTAATGTTCTTGTTTTATCATATGTAAACTTTTGATGTATTCCCACTTGGTTGGGTGGATGAGTCAATTCTAGTATATCCCCACTTGGTTGGGAAATGGATGTATGTATTGAGTCTTTTTGTGATAGGAAGGTCTTTTAAGATGTATAAGTCATGGTTCTTCTTGAAGAACACCTTTTTGCAGATCTTGCCTACAGTCAGGAAGAGCATGAACAGCACACTTCAGCAGTACAGAGACTCGGCATGTACTCAGGGGGAGCATGGACAGATTGGTACACCTTGGCATATACAAAGGGGGAGCTCATTCAGAGATTTCAACAGATACTCAGGGGGAGTATGGACAACGGAATGTTCAGCAAAGGAAGAGAATATCTTGGTCCGCCCTTTGCCCTTGATGTCAAAGGGGGAGAGTGATTTGGTGTTGTTGCCATCAAGTCCAAAGGGGGAGATTGTTGGCATTATGATGCATGTGTTGTACTTGATGGCAACCCACTCATAGAAGAACATCTCACTTATTTATAACTGGATGAATCTTCAGAAGAGATATCAGATGTGACTGATGGAGGACAGCTCAAAGGAATCAGATGATAGTTCTAAGTGTGACAAGTTAGCTTTGCCATCAAGTCCAAAGGGGGAGATTGTTGGCATTATGAGACAAGTGTTGTCCTTGATGGCAAATCACACAGATGACAGATTAGAGTGCAGCAGGTCAGTAGCAAAGAATTGATGATTAGACTACAAAGAATGAAGAAAGAAGAGTATATACGCAGGTTCACTATATACCAAGTAGGGTATACACGCAGGTTCACTATATACCAAGTCGCGTATACGCAGGTTCACTATATACCAAGTAGGGTATATACGCAGGTTCACTATATACCAAGTCGCGTATACACAGGTTCACTATATACCAAGTAGGGTATACACGCAGTTTCATGCACGGAAAAGCGCGTACATGTCGAAAAGCTTACTTTTGGTCCGTGGTAGTTGGTCCTCGGTATTTGAACCTATGGTTTTGGACCGTGGTATCTCGACAAGTGTGTTGATCCCAAGTATTGGGCTCTTGGTATTGATTTATTATGGTTTTGTACCATGGTATTGAGCAAGGCCTAAGACTATAAAAGGAGAAGAACATCATTAGGCAAGTGCATCCGAAAAGTCTTGAATATCTGAGGAAGCATGAGATCCAGTATGCAGGTTATGGGTTGATGATGCATTGCTTGATCTGAGCTAAGGAGGGATCTCACTGGTGGATGGAGAACAAGATCTAAGGATAGATCGGGATCAAATGGTTTCAAATGAACTATCTCTATATTATTGATTATGTTTATTCTAGATCTGTATACTAACGCATGCAATGATCTGAACTGGGTATACCTTAAGTTTGTAATCGCTGCAAGTCATGATTGAATATTTATAGATCTGTACACGAGTTGGATTTGGTGAAAGCGCGTATGTATGCAGGTTGAGTTCATTGTAGTCGCGTATACCTTTTGAGCTATGATATTTGAAGTTACAGGTGGTTCTGGTTGTTAAAGGGTGTCAGTATTCTGCATATCTTGTTTGGTTGATTGTGTTTAGCTTTAGTATTGATGGATGAGAACTAATATTGGATCAGGATCATAATGACTCATATTTATGAGATCTGATGGACTAGATCTGGGTGCTAACGCATATATTATCCTTGTATATGTCATGATCCGGTTATGTCTGAAGTCAAGAAGTGCAACAAAGTTATGAATAAGTGATTAATGACATATACGCTGGTTCATCTTGATGAAGTTGCGTATACACGCAGGTTCGGCACTTCCAAGTAGCGTATGCACTCTGATGCATGATTTTGATGGTACAGTTGGTTCTGATTGTTATTACAGAGTTCTTCTCTGTGTTCTGGTGACTGTGTTATTGACAGGGTTTCAGTGTTTCAGTGATTCAGAAATTGATGATTCAATGATATTTATGGGTCCAGTATGAAAATTTGATGAAACGTGGCCTTCAGATTATGTGTTGTGCTTCAGGAGTATCGAGTATGAAAATGTATGAAACGTGGTACCTGGAGGAGAGAAGATTGTAGGTCGGCGCCTACGTACTAGTATCTTAGCTAGTACAAGAGCAAAGGGGGTTGGAGCTCCCTTCCAGGAGATTCTGGAGAACGAGAGAAGGTTGTAGCCTTCTGCAGGTTGTAGCCTGCGTGCTGGTAAAGGACTGCACCAATACATTGTAAAAGAAGTTTCTTAATAAAGGAAGATAGAAACGAATTGCAGCAGGTGGTTTTCACCCACATTGGGTTTCCACCTTATATCATGGTGTTCATGTGTGTTGCTTATGTGTGTTGATCTATCTGTTTTACTGCTACTATTGACTGTTAATATGGATAATAATGTTTTGATGCATCCATTGAAGATCACATAACTGAATCATGAGTTTAATGGTTATACGCTAGTTGCAATAGACACAGTCGCGTATATACGCAGGTATACTTAACTGAAGTAGTGTATATGAATCTGAGTATGAAATAGAAAAATTTTAATTGATTAGATAATACTGATTCACCCCCCCCCCCCCCTCTCAGTATTATTTCCAAGAAGTAGTACACAAATCGACATTTAATCCTCGTGCCAGAGCAGCACAACATTATAATATAGTGGAGGATCTGGCCCAATCACCATCCGCTATGTCGACACTTGAGGTACTGCAAAATTGCCCCTCTCAAAAGCAGGCTTTATTATCAGCGATAGGTGGGATTGACCCAACAGATTCCAATCTTGTGTCCTTTAATCACAAAGGATATGACCCTCAGTTACCAGCTCAACTAGCTTTCCTTATTCAAGTGAAAGCCCTCAACAAAACTGTTCATCGAACAATTATTGATGAGGGGGCATCTACATGTATTATGTCGATGAGTTGCTAGAAGACTTTAGGATCTCCATCCTTGTCGCGATCTTCGACAACACTAAAAGAATTTGATGGACGAACATACACCCCATATGGGATTTTAAGTAACTTGCAAGTCGAACTGGGGGGCAAAACAGTAGAAATAGATGTTGAAGTAATTGACGGAAACCTCGATTACAACATCCTACTGGGAAGGCCCTGGATATATGCTATGGCAGCCGTTGTGTCGACCTACTTCAGGAAGATTGCATTTCCCTTTCAAGGAGGAATTACAATCGTCGACCAACAGACATTTCTCCCCAACAGTTCACAAGTTACGGGAAGCATTCCAATGATCCACGAAAGCCCTCATTCGCTTCAAAATATTGGAGTAGGCCTACTAAAAGACCCTATATTAATGGGGACTTTTTCCCTACCACCTCCAATCAATCTGGCTGAAGTGGAAACAATGGGAACCTGCAACATGATATCTTCTATTCAAAAGGTCTCTGAAAACGATATTAACATGGATCATCTGCAGGTATTGCCTCCAAACCCAACAGAAATCTTGTAGCAATCAATGTTTTCGGCATGGGAGGCAAACCCAAATCAACGCTCATCAAGCATTTGGATAGATAGGTCTAAAGAATATGGTACCCCTTCAGATCCTTGGTCGCAAGTACATTATACAGACGAAGGAATTGTTTAGTCAATGATGATTGACGGGGCACCATGGGAAGATTACCACCATTGTTCCCATCTTCTGGATTACAAAGAAGATACTCCTAGTGACCTTCATCATCCCTTAGTTTTTGATTTTCTATCAAATACTGTAAACACGGTGGATTCTGAGCGAAACTTGTCCAATATTGAAGAGACTATCGCCATAAATATCTCGACCAAAACAGATGTTGTAGAGAATATTCATGTCGGAAAATCTTGTTCTCCTTCAGAACTGGAAATATATCACGCTCTTTTTTGTGAATTCAGAGATGTCTTTGCTTGGTCATATGATGAAATGCCAGGCATTGACTCAAGCATAGTTGAACACGAAATTAAGATGTATCCAGATGTCAAACCGGTACGACAATGGCTACGGCAGGTGCACCCCAAGAAAGCCGCTGCCATCAAGGCAGAAGTTGAAAAAATTCTCCATGCTGGTTTTATTTACCCAGTTCCTCTAATCAATTGGGTATCGAATATTGTTCCTATAATGAAAAACAAGGAACGATTAGAGTGTGCATCGATTATAGGGATGTAAATCAAGCTTGTCCAAAAGACAACTACCCTACACCCTTCATTAACCAGATAATTGATGAATGTGTCGGATGTGAAATCTTTTCATTTATCAATGGATTTTATGGGTATAATCAAATAAATATCCGCCCACGGGACAAGTCAAAGACTACATTTATTTGTCCGTGGGGCACATTTGCATATCGCAAGCTACCCTTTGGTTTAAAGAACGCAGGGGAAACATTTCAGAGGGCAATGAATTATGCCTTCCATGACATCAAAAACATCGTTCAACCATATCTTGACGATCTTCTGTCTCATTCGCAAAAGAGGATCTATCACCCACATCATTTGAGAGCGATATTTCTACGTTGCCGACACTACAATATACGACTCAATCCACACAAATGTGTGTTCTGTGTCAGTTCTAGTCATTTACTTGGCTTTGTGGTCTCAAAGGACGGGATTCGTCTCGACCCATGTAAGGTTCATGCGATCATTAATTTGCCTCCACCTTCAAATTTGCTTCAGATTCAGAAACTCCAAGGGAAAGCAAACTTTCTAAGGAGGTTCATTCCAAATTACACCAAACTTGCTAAAGGTTATACTTGTCTATTGAAAAAAGAAGTACCCTTCGTCTGGGATCAAGTCGCGCAAGCTTCCTTTGATGCTTTAAAGGAATCCCTGATAAAAGCATCATTAATGTACACTCTTGATTATCAAAAAGACTTTAACCTGTATCTATCTGTAGTGGATACAACCATCGCAATGGTTTTAGTTCAAGAAGACAATGGAATTAAACATCCGATATATTATTTGAGTAGAAACTTAAATGATACAGAAAGCAAGTATTCCTACGTTGAAAATCTAGCTCTCGCAACTATTCAAGCGATACAGAGATTTCGACACTATGTCCTCTTTCGAAAAACTACCATTTTGTCAGATTGCAACCCAATGACTTATATATTGTCGCAACAGTTGCTGGGGGGGAAATATTCAAAATGGATAGCAATTCTACAAGAGTTTGATTTGGAATTTATAAAATCCAAATCGAAGAAATCCCTGGTTTTCACGGAGTTACTATGCGATCTCCCATTGTTGTTCAAATGATGCAACATCAGAAGAAGCAACCGTGGACGAATCTTTGTTTCTGATATCTTCAAGCAATCCGTGGTATGGAGACATAATAATCTATCTCCAAACCCAAACATATAGGCCTAATACCTCCTGCTCATAACAACGACGCATTCGATACCAAGAAAAAGACTACATGATCGTCGGTGATACACTTTACCGTCGTGGTGTCGATACAGTTCTGAGGAGGTGCCTCACCCACGAGGAGGCCAAAAAAGTCCTGAATGATTGCCATTCAGGTGCGTGTGGGGGGCATCAATCTGGTTATGCTACAACACAAAATATTTTACGAGTAGGATACTTCTGGCCAACAATGTTCAAAGATTGCATAACTGCAGTCAGAAGTTGCCATGCATGTCAAATCTTTGATCGAAAAACTAGAATACCACCCGCACCTCTGCAACCAGTAGTTGTTGTTGGGCCATTTGCCAAATGGGGCATAGATTTCATGACATGTAACCCCACCTCGGCTGGGGGGCATGGGTATATCATAGTCGCAGTAGACTATTTTACCAAATGGGCCGAGGCGATGCCTACATTAAACAACAACAGTGAAACAACTGCCCTCTTCTTTTTCAATCATGTAGTCTCCAGATTCGGCGTTCCACATGCCATAGTCACAGATCACGGATCGCATTTTTGCAATCACATGATGGTTGAATTCGCTGCCAAATTAGGGCTATCCCATGACAGCTCTACTCCATATTATCCGCAAGCCAACGGACAAGTTGAGGCAATCAACAAGGTCCTAAATCGGATGCCACAAAGGATGATTGGAGTCCATAAAAGGAGTTGGCACCTGATCCTATACTCATCCTTGTGGGCGTACTGGACATCGGTAAGAAATGCGACCGGGTTTACACCCTTTCAACTGGTGTATGGCCTAGAATCAATCTTACCGGTTCAGTGTGAAATCTCGTCCCTCAAACTCGCAGTCGACCTTCTCCCCGGAACTTTAGAAGAGGAGGCTCATTTCTTGGAACTAATCTTATTGGATGAAACCCGTTGTGATGCCGCTTTGGCTAACGAAGCCCATAAGAAATGAGTCAAGGCGCAGTTTGACAAGAATGTCAAACCCCATGTCTTCTCAGAAGGTGACCTGGTCTTACTTTACGACCAGGAATCCGATAAATTGGGAGCAGGTAAGTTCAAGTCCTTATGGATGGGCCCCTACATTATTAAATGTGTATTAGCGAAAGGAGCCTACGAGTTAGTAGATTATGATGGGATTCCACTAGCGTAACCTCGTAACAGGTTGTACCTTAAGCGTTACTATGCTTGACTCAAGATAGTGACCCCTATGCTTTTGTTACATTTTTTTTTCGCTAAGGGCAATTTTTTTGGTTAGGTGATCCACTTTTACATTTGTTTCAAATGTCGAACCTCTTGGAATCATTTGTTGGATATGCCGACGGAGCGATTTGTAGTTCGCAGAACCTATCTTCTGCGGCCTGGGCCATCTTCGATCCAAGCGGTAGGTTAGTAAGTTTCAGAGGGGTATGCATTGGTCGGTCAATGAACAATATTGCTGAATACAGTGCATTAATAGAGATCCTCTCTGATTCCATTACGCATGGCATATGCCGACTCATCGTCAGGCTAGACTCGCAACTCGTCATCCTACAACTCACTGGTATCTACTCCGTACGGAATCCAACTATCTATCGCATGTTCCTAAGGGTCAAGATTTTGGAAAGGCAGTTTGATTCTATTCAATATCAACATATTTCCAGAAACTTAAACACATTAACAGACTCATTGGAAAATTATGTGTTAGATAGACATTTGCAACATTTATAAAAGAAGCATTTCATCAAATATTTGCATCAAGATCACATAACTCAACCAAAATAAAGCTCTGAAAATCAAAAATATATATATAACTATTTATGGTTCATACATAATGTTCTGTAACCAGGACAAAATCGGTCAAATGACCCAAAACTCAAAATGCTGGGGGGCACCCTAGTCTAATGATGCTGGTGATAACAAGTCACCGCCTGTGCAATCATGCGTAAAATCCTAGTCCATCGACTCGGCATGCCAGTAGTATGTCGCTGCAACCTCAGAGGCAGATTGTCTGTCCTCACATCCGGAATACCGAGAGTGAGGCCTTCGATCTGATCCTGCAATGTTGAAAGAGTCTCGACCACATCAAGGTCGCGAAGGATAGCCCTCCCCACAGCCTCTCCTACTGGAGAGGTAGCTGGTACTCTCAGACGTACTGCTGGCCGAACTGGTCCAATATCTACATGAGCACATGAGTTTTGATTAGTTCTAATAGAAGAAAGCACAAGAAGATTATAAAAAGAAACGATAAACAGAGATATGGTCAGAGAATTTACCAATAGCACCCCACTTCTCACCAGCCGGCAACACCAAATCCAGGTCACCCCGGAAATCCATACCAGCATATGGATACTCGGAAAAAACCATCTCCTGGCGGTTGAACCACTCGAAGAAGGTATCAGAAAAGGAAACCTGGGACTGACCAGCATGTCGGGCCATGAGGTCGACCCATCTCTGCATTCGTGGCTCAGTCGGTGGAGGTAAGCCAAGTGATATGTGTTGCGGCTACATCAGTGGGATCTTTTCCAAGGCGAAAGCGGTTAAAATAGAACCATAGCTGAAGTTCTTGGATTTTCCGCTTTTTACCCTGGTCAGTTGTTATTTCATCACAGGGAGTACTGCATCGCACCAGTTGAACACCTTTGGTTCAAGGCATTCCAAGGCGTACTGCATATAAGACCTGTTAGCCACGTGAAGAGCCACACTACCAGCCAATCTAGCAAAAGTGAACAGAATAGCCCTCAAGGACCGATCATTGACATCTCAGATGTTGATCTTGCCATCCCTACTCAACTGAGATCCCTATCTGCAATACCGGTGAATATAATCTCTCATGGATTCTCCCCCACGGGCAGAACCTGATAATGAAAGAGGGGCACCACGCCTCAATAAACCAGTCAAAAAATAGATGTCCATGACAGTCAAGGGGATAGATTTGCCTCTGATCTGAAACACCTGGTTGGTAGGATCCAATGCATCGAGAAGATATTGCAACAAGTTGATTTGTTTCCTCATGCTAGAGATGCAGAAAAACTTGAACAGGCCACAGTTCCACAATGCAGTTACCATAACCGGATCATGTAAAGCAAGCATGTCCTCTTCTTCATGCTCGCGTTCTCGCCATGTAACAACCATTTTTCTCCAATGAATCTCTGCAAAACAAGAAAGAGAAGAGTCAGGGTCCTGATTTGGAAAAAAACAGGCAAAAATTCCATGAGAAAATAGTGCAAAACTTTCCCTACTCGCGCCCATCGCACCCCCAGCAGTGTACTGGGTGAGATGCATACTAACTGGCCCATAGCCAAGCCAGTATGCATCGCACCTTTCGATATAGGAAGGGTGCAATGGAGCCAGGGAAAATTTTTCAAACCCCAGAGGCTCATAAAAATAGGGAAACATGCATAGAATTCAAAAAGGAAGGAATGCAACTGAAGAGCTCATGTTTAGCTCCTACCTAGTCCAGACGGCACCGAGAATCATCCACGGAATCTCCCGGAATCAGCGGGTGAAAATCAAGGGGGAAAAGCACCTCCAAAGCTCCAACAAACCAAAGTTCAAATGAAATGGTAAAATGAGGGGTAAAAACCACTTTTAAATTACTTTTCACATAATTCGAGTAAAATATTAGTGTTTTAACTCATATTTCAAACATATATTGTTCATTTCTAATCATTTTGATGAAGAAATTGAACAGGCTATACAACCTTTGAAGGAACAAAGTGGTTAGCAGTGAAATCAAATAATCAATGACCATTATCACGAGCATTTATTATGCGAAGTTCAAGCTCGTTAAAAATTAAACCTTAGCAATGAGAAAATGTTTCCTCCAGAATTTAAGCTCATTAAAAAATGAACCAATTTCCGGTAAATAACCATTGTGAATGCATTATCATCAGCTTTTGAGCCCTGGTTGTGTCCTTACCATCACCTCCATTTGATTGTTTACCCCTTTTGAGGAACAGCTACAAAGAGTGATCCTGTTAGCCATCCTTGTGACACTATCGTGATTGGAAAATTTCAAACCTTACCTGGAATCAGCTGCTACCTGAAATTAACACTCGTTCCTCAAAAATGAGTCTCCTTTAAGATCTTTTCATCTAACTCGTAAAATATGAAAAGATTGCCGAGCAATTGGCCTCTCCAGCTCATTAAAGCTACCGGAAGTTCTATCCCTCCTCTAGATTTTAATCTTTTTCAACCTGAGGGATTATTACACAAAAAGATCGAGCGCTTGTTTTGTTCAGCTCATTAAAATTACCGAAAATTCATCCCTTTCGTATTATTTTATATTTTTTCAGACTTAAGGGATTATATGACGAAAAAGGATTTTTGGAGTTTCCTTTACGTCCCTTTCAGACTCTCTAAAATTGAAAAGGACCGAGTTATCTTTGTCGTTAAACTCGTTAAAACCGAATAGCGACAAACTTGTCCATACAGACAAGAATGAGTTTCACTGTCACTAGGCTCGTTAAAATATAGCGACGGGTTTGCCCGAAGGGAAAATTATAGAACAAGCATATGTTATCCTCCTCAAGCTTGACAAAAATAAAGAGGTACTGGTCAGTAATGACTAGGGAAAAATTGGGAAGAAAACTTGAAGAAACTTTATTGGTAGCAAGTCGCTCATGAACATGACACTTTCACTCCGCATCCGAGTCGGGTTGGGTTGTTTCGTTCACTGGTCATATCACCATTGGTCCATCACACCATCCATATTTTGGGTTAACGCTACCAATCCATGTCAGTGTCGTCGGTATGTTCAAGAGAAGTCGCTCAGAAAATTCACCCGTGTCTCATCCGCTGCAATACATTCACGCTCCATTCTTTCATGACCGCCACCCTGAACCCTGTATCATCAGATCGTTTTCACCTCCAAAATCATTTACTCCGTTTCGTGTCGTAGATGTGGGATTCATTAAGGCCCTCCTATGATGGGTTGCTTCTTGTCAACATCAACTCATTATCCAAGAAGTTGACTTAGGAACAACCCTTTCAGTACTTTGAAGCTTGCATGCCTCAATGGCAAGTTTCTCACTTCCGGCGACAGGTTTACATCAATGGCCTTCGACCGAAAGATTTTGCGTGGTGTTCAACGCCAAGTCCCTTTTCACACCACGTGAATTGTACTGTAGTACCTGGAGGGTCATCATCATTATCGATGATTCCTCTCGCGCCTGTTAACAGCGTACATCATTGGCTAGTAATTAGGTGATGTCTTTCCATGTTCGACAACAGCACATCTTTCACATGGATCGACTTGTACTCCAAGTGAAGATTGAACGAGTTTGAAGACCCCGGATCTAGTTTCATCCATCCAGGCTGTGATATATTCAGGAAAATAAAAACATCAAATGTGCATTGTTGCTACATAGATGATCATCCGAACCAAAGGATGATGATTCTATCAGAACCATTAGTCTGCCTCACAGACGGTTGTCTGTCTTATGTACATGAAAATGAATTTATAAAGTTGAGCATGGGAATGCCCGTCTCATCTAGATCATGAAAAATATTATGAAGATAATGTACTGTATTGTATCTTATTACAGGTCGCCTTCCAGCTCGAAAAAACTTCGGATCCTCATGATAAAGCATTTCACCCGACATCAAAAGATTAATGACCTCATGCTTTAGGGGGCAACTGTTATAGACATTTTTGGGCACTACAACCCCAATCAAACATGTCCATAAACCAAGGGCTCCTAAGTCCCTAAAAGTGTTGTTCCATACCCTAAAAGAACAAGGTCAGCTGATTACATCATCTCCCAGAAGTTCTCCACAAGAATCTGCTCAGAACTGGTCAAAACTAGACCATACAGACTACCCAGTGCAGAGGGTGCGATGCATCTCACCTGCCCAGTGAAAAGGGTGCGATGCATACTGAAAAGCCCTTCTGTAGGGTGTGATGGGCGAGAGTGGACAAATGGCAGAGACAGTTTGTGAGGTGGATGATCATAGAATCTTCCAGAAACTTCTCCTATGACACTTGCCTCTCTGAATTCGCCCAGAGATGAGTAGGAGATAATCAACCTCCAAGTGGAATCAAGAACTATCAGAGGGAGGACACTAATCAAAATCCTAGAAGCTGACTCACCCCCCTGCAATCATCTATATATGGATCCCTCATCCCAGAGATCCAGAGGCTGGAATTTTGTATCTTGTAAGGAAGTGCTATTAGTTTCTTGGTGGAATATCATAGTGTTTGGTGATCTAAGCTTTTCATGAGGTGAAAGAAGGGCTTTCATGCTGGAGGATGACGCTGGGTCAGAAAAATTGGTTGTAATCCTCTTTGCTATTCTTGATATTAATAAAGCTATTCAATTTTTCCTCCACATTCTTGTATGTTTGATGATATATGCATTTGTGTGGTCAATATATATCTGGTCCTATATTGTTTATGATTGTAGATCTTTGTTCTTCGATAGTATTATGCTGCTTTGATTCCATAGGTGCTCTTTGAAGCTGGGAAGACGAAGGAGAAGCGGCAAGGATCTTTCAGAAGGGAGAGGAACCGAGCAAGGAACCAATCGCAAGACTAAGGTTGGTGTCCTTCATTCCCCTCTTATCTACTTCTCATAAAGGAAAACGAAAGTAGTTTTAGTTTGTTTCTTTCTAAGATAGCTACCAGTCTTAGTGGGACTAGCAGCTCCGAGTGGACACTAGATTTCCCGAAAACAACTTCCACCTTCACCTCCACAACATACACCTTTGCCCACACCACCACCACCTCCGCCACCATTCAATATGTCGAATACGATGAAATTACTTGTTTTCAAGGGCTTGGGAAATGAGGACCCAAACCGGTTCTAGTTTGTTACAAAGGCTATGTGGACCACGCAGAATATTACAGATGATCATATGAAGAAAGTGCAGTTGGTTACTACTCTACAAGATCGCTCATTCACGTGGTACATTAAGTACTGCACTGAAAACCCGGTGGCATCATTAGCAGACATTTAGACTGCTTTGAACAATGAATTCAGTAGGATTATGTCTGAAACACAATCAGTAATGGGGTTCAAGGAAATCAAGATGAGGGTCGGTGAAACATCCTGGGAACTAGATCAAAGACAGAAGTGTGAAATCCACAAAGCCAATATGAATCTCATAGACAGTCAGCACCGTGACTAGTTTATAGCCACGCTCCTGCCTCACTTAAGGATTTCTCTGTCACAACAAAATATAGGAACATGGGCAGAAGCGCTGGAGATCGCAATGATATTACATGAGATTCCTATCTAGGATGTGACGTTGGTAGTTCAACAGATCATGCGGAGTTGCAGAACCTCTGCTTGGAGTTTTAGGGCTTGAAGAAGGAAAAAGCGACTCAGCCGGAAGTGCGCAAAGAAGTTTGGTGCCTCAAGTGTAAGAACCAGGGGCATGATAAGGATCATTTCCCTATTTTCATGAATTATATGGCAAGAGGAGGGCCCATGCCTCTGAGGTCGGAAGCCCCAATAGGACCAAGTATAGGGCTTGCGCTGTGGTGCGCTATCTGTCAAGTAGCAGGAAAACATGTAACAGACAATTTCCACTTACTGCAAAAATTCGTACAGACACTGCAACAATTATTCTGCAACTTCTGTAAATCGGTAGGCCATGATGAGTGTAACTATCATAGCTATGAATTAATGATGGAAATAACACCCGTGTATCAGATGCAAACATAAACTTGGCCTCTGGATCAAGGCGCCAGGGGAGTGTGTGGAGGATATTAGGGATGAGGATGAGGCTGAGGAGGAGGAGGGCCTGGTAGAGGTCGAGGGAAAGTTATTTTCTATAATTGCGGAGTGCAAAGAAACTACGCGCAGGAGTGTATAAGCCAGACATGCTCGTCATGTTAGTATTGTACTCAATTTGATGACGCGATAGAAGAATGCCATATATTGATAGCTAAAATGCAGGATCAGAAGGCGCAGCCTCAACAACCTACCCATAACCTGCATATGATGAGGGAAAAACCTCACGAAGAGGATCCCAATGTCAATATTGTGCCACGAAGTGGTGTGACGACTGGTGACGATAAGGGAAAATAGCCTGAAGAAGATGGATGGGTCCGCAAGGATCCATAAAAAGAAGTTGGGTTTGATTTGGAGCGTACAAAAGAGACGTTCATGGAAGTAAAGAAAACCTTCACTGAAGCTTCTACTTTAGGAAGTCGGGATATGCTATCGAAAGAAGTTGACCCCTCCATGCTTACTACTTTCTTAGAGACCAGCATGAAACCGCTGCGCGACAGCATGGCTATGAAAGGATTATAGGAGTTGATAAATAAATGTGCTAGCAGGGATAATGTTTCTGATGGCCACCGTACAGTCAGATATATTGGCAGAAATAAGACGAGAAAAGGACGTGAGATGATGCTCATTGCACAAATAGGAGAATACGAGATGGATCAAGTTATTTTGGATCAAGAGTCGTATGTGAATGTTTTGCCTAAACAGACTTGGGAAAATATGGGGAGATATGCACTGCAGTGGTCTCCGATCTAATTAAGAATGGAAAATAAACAAAAGATTATCCCTATGGGGAGATTGCGTGGAGTAACTATAGATATAGAAGGTGCGGGCGTGTTGGCTAACTTTGAAGTGATAGAGATTGCTAATGAAAACAATCCATATCCCTCGCTCCTTGGAATTGATTGGGCTATCGACATGAATGGGGTAATCAATTTGAAGAAGCAGACAATGTTGTTCAAAAGGAAAACACTTCACGTGGTAGTACCATTGGACCTTGCAGAAGGACCACACTATACTGAACCAGTCCGCGACTATGAGGAAAGCGACGATGATTTGGACCAAATCTATAAGATAACAGTGCGAGACCAAGATTAGGTTAATCCAACCGCCAATGGATGAATCGCATGGGACCATGAAAGCTCCTGTACATCAGATTTGGACGAAGAATTGGAGCACTGGAAGAATAGGTTACATGAAGTATCTACACTGCGATGTAATATGATGACTAAATTGTTGCACTATGTATCATCCGAGGTAAGAATTTTTCCTTATTATGATGGTCTAACTAATGTGGATAAATTTATGGATGAGTTTGAAAGGGAAGTTTCTGAGAAGCATCACTTCCGAGCGTTGGATTTGGCATTGTGTGCTACGCCCACATAGTGGTGGGGTACGCATAAAGACAGTTTTGAAGAATGGCGTGAATATAGGAGGATGATGAGGATGTGATTTGGTTACCCCAAGGTATGGTTGACTGAGAAGATTGATGGGAGAGATGATCCACGCGATCATTTTTCAAAGTGGACTAAGGTTTATGGAACAAAGTCGCAGCCAGAGTGGGTGCATATTTTTTGTCACACCTTGGACATCATTCCTATGAACTGGTATTTGGAAACAAAGCTCTGTCACGGCACCGCAGAATGGGATATCTTAAGAGAGGGGTTTGTGAGGAAGTTCAACTTTGAAGACTGATTCGAGAGTATTGATGTAGCACTACAGGAGGTTAAGGAAAAAATCTTCAGAATTCCGCAGGATCTCTTGGAATTTATTCAACCAAATTGGAGCACCCAGTTGCGCCATGCGCAAGAATGCTATAATATTAATAATGAAGGAGAAGATGAGGATCCAAGGAATACTAACATCCTCAAAGCAGAAGGCCACCACGAAGTAGAGGGACTACATATAGAGAACCCTGACATTACTGCACCACTAAAAACTAAGCAGGTAAACGTTGGTACAGAAGCGAAACCAAAGTTTACGAAGATAGAGGACTACTGGGATGATGCTATGGTGGATAAAGTCGCTGAGTTGATCCACAAATATCAGGATTTATTTCCCACAAAATTTTTGGACTTAAAAGGCATCATAGGTGATTTGTGAGTGATGAGAATCACCTTGAAATAGGATGCAAAGCCTGTTAAGAAAAGGCCATATCGCCTTAATCCAAAATACAAGGAAAAGGTTGGCTTGGAGTTGGACAAGATGCTTGCAGTGGGTATTATTGAACTAGTGGAGGAATAGGATTAGGTGAGTCCAATGGTTGTTCAGGAAAAGAAGTAGAAGGATGAAATAAGGGTTTGTGTAGATCTCAGGAAGCTAAACGATTATTGCAATCATGATCCTTTTCCAACCCCATTCACAAATGAAGTACTGGATAATGTTGGTGGGTAGGAGGCCTATTCATTCACTGATGGGTTCTCTAGATAACATTAGATAAAGATCCTTCCAGAAGATAGGAGTAAGGCCACCTTCGCGACAGAATGGGGATATTTCTAATATACAGTGATACCTTTCGGAGTTAAGAATGTGTCAGCAATCTTTTCGCACGTGGTCATCGCGATGTTCAAAGAGTTCATTCACAAGTTATTCGAGGTATATTTCAATGATTGGACAATGTTTGGGCTAGTTAAGCGCCATGTAGACAGTCTGTGCTTGATGTTGGATACATGCCGAAGGTATCAGATTGCGCTAAACTTGAAGAAATGCTTATTTTTCATCCCCTTTGGAATTTTGCTAGGTCATGTGGTGTGCAAACAAGGATTAATGTTGGACCCTACTAAAATCATGGTTATAATTAATTTTGAGGTGCCAAGGAGTGTTAAACAATTACGCGCAACATTGGGCCATACTGGGTATTATTGGAAGTTCATCAAAAGTTATGCTTAGATTATCGTTCCTTTGGAAAAATTACTGAAGAAGGATACTACATTCTGCTAGGACGAAGAATGTCAGTGAAACCTGGATGTACTAAAGGAGAAAATGGTCACCACGCTGATCCTTGTCTTCCCAGACTAGAAGAAGGAGTTCCATGTGCATGTAGATGCCTCATGTATTGCACCCTATAGGATTTGCGAGCAGGAATTTTTCTAAGGTTGAAAAGAATTATTCAACGACAGAGCGCGAAGACTTGGCTATGGTGTATGCGTTCCAGAAGTTTAGACATTACCTTCTAGGCATGCTTTTTAAGATGTACATTGACCATTCTGCATTGAAATATTTAGTCAATAAGCCTGTGTTGGGGGGGGGGATATGCAGATGGTTGTTGTTGTTTCAGGAGTATGATTTCGAAGTAATTGTGAAGCTAGGAAGTTTGAACATGGGGCCAGACCATCTGTCACACACTGAAATAGGGGAGGAGCCAACAAATTTGTAGGAAGGGCTACCTAATGTGCAATTCTTTGCGGTGCACATAGTGGATAATCAGTTTGCGGACATTGTCCACTTTTTGACCACAAGGACAACTCCAGAGTGATACTGTTAGGTCCCTATAATATTAGTGATTCCCCCATCACTATTGTTGTTGTATCCCTTATTATTATTATTGTGCGCCTATTGTCCCCATATTGTTATTATTCTGCCCCCAAAAATCCCTCTATTATTATTTTTGTGCCTTTATATTATTATTGTTAGGTCGGCTTGGTTATATTGTGACCCTGTAGACTCCTATATAGAAAGGAGGTTTTGTCATTTGAATCATCTAAGAATTGTTCATTTGTGTAATGTAAAGGAGGTTTCCCCCTCAAAGAGGCTTATTTCTAAGGTGTTGATCTATCTTTTCTATCTTTTTGTGAGTTGGTTTCATAACATTTGGTATCAGAGCTTTGGATTGTAGGGCTTTGCTACTCCAAACAGGTCATCGTGCCATTTGCGCTATAACTTTTTTTCTGTGATGTTTCAAAAGCTAAAAAAAAACCCATTTGTGACAAAATAGTTCTGAACTTCGGGTTCAAATTTTTGATCTTTTCTCGCTATATTTGCGGAGATATTATCTAAGGAAGTTGGCGTTTTGTAGACTCCTGAATTACATTCCAAACAGGTGACCTGGGGAAAATCATCATAACTTTCATTTTGAGCATCAGATTGAAATCTCGTAAGAAGTTTCAGAAAGAGGACGGCCTCTAGTTTTTTTTGTATTAGTTTCAGGTACTAAGGTCGAAACTGTGACATGTGGCATGTCGTACAAGTTTTCTCTATTGAACTAGTCTATAATCAGGTCAGCATGGGAGATTTGGCATAACTCTTCCTTGGAGAATCAAATTTTGATCAGACTAGTGGCATTGGAAAGAGGACGCAGAGGGCTACTGCAAATCATGATTTCAGAACTGAGCGATCCAAAATTATAGAGGTACATTAGATTCAATATCGAGCTCCTACAAGTGAATAAAGGTGTGTATTTTTTAAATTTTGCATAAGCTTGGTTTGAATAATTAGTTTGAAGGAATTCAAAGGGCATAGTGAAGCATTATTATCAGTAATTGATGCCCCGAAGAAAGAAAATGGAAACACCTAGTAAGCAACCTGAAATTTCTAGCATAACTCATGAAGAAGAGGAAGAAATGCAACATGATATATCAATATTACCAAACCAAGTGCAACAAATTTCACTCGCACAAAAGGTAACAGAAAATAAGATGGATGGTTTAAAGAAAGACGTAGAAGCTAATATGGATGGTTTAAAGAAAGGCGTAGAAGCTAAGATGAATGACTTGGAAGCTAAGATGGACGGCGTGGAAACTAAGATGGACGGAATGGAAGCTAAGATGGATGGAATGGAACTAAGATGGAAGCTAAGATGAATGGCATGGACGATAAGATGGAAGAATTGAAGATAAATTTGAATAAGTTGCTACAAGAAATGGTCACTAATGGTGAAATGGTAGTAAAGGAAACTCATGATGAGAAAAAAATAAATGTTAATCATGATTTCATAGACTCTAATGTTAGATTGAAGACCCACCATGTTCCAAAAATCGATATGAGGAAGTTTGATGGCAAGGATCCCAGAACATGGATACTATAGATGGAGCAATTTTTCGATCTCCATAATGTGCAAAACACACAAAAGGTATGTATTGCAACTTTATATTTGGAACCAAATCAGTTTGTATGGTATCAATGGCTTTTCTCTTGTAAACAAATTGTCACTTGGGCAATTTTTACAGAAGAAATGATAGCGCATTATGAGGATACAAAAAGCAACACCTTTTTTAGCCGATTGATAAATATAAAACAAAAGAGTTCAATGATGGAGCACATTGAGGACTTCCAAAAATTGAACATAAGAGTAAAAGATATTCCAGAGGAGCATAGGATTGATGTGTTCATAGGGACTTTAAATGATAATATCCAACATGAGGTTCACCTTTGGGAGCCTGATTCATTGGAGAAGGCATTCAGGTTAGCAAGAAAAATAGAAAGCAAAATTATGGCAACCAGGAAGCCTACCTCTCAAAACTATAAAGATGGAAGTGTTGCTGCCCCTAGCCTTCCACAACCTACAAGGTTGACACCACAACAATTGGAAGAAAAAGGAGTAAAAGGGCTTTGTTACAGTTGTGATAGAAAATACACTAAAGGTCATAAGTGTGCTAAGAAGAAATTATTCTACATAGTTCTAAAGAGGAGGAAGAAAAGGAACAAGAAATGTCAAAAGAAGAGGATATACTCCAGGAGCAAACCCTAGATAAAGAAGAAATGAATCCGACCATATCTTGCAATACATTGGTTGGAATTACCACTCCTCAAACTATCAAGATAGAAGGACATATCAAGGAGAAAAAGGTAATAGTGTTGATTGATTCAGGAAGTACCCATAATTTTATTCATTGTAAGATAGCAAAGGAATTGAATTGCTTCCTATATCCAGCACCAAAGCGTCAAGCGATGGTTGCAAGTGGAGGAACCATAAATTGCTCTGGAAAGTGCCATAATATCAAGTTATCCATGGGATAATATGTATTGAATAGCCCAATGCTTTCCATTCCAATGGGTGGTGCTGATGTTGTACTAGGAGTCCAATGGATACAATCCTTGGGTGCAATAGCTTTTAATTTCAAGAACTTTTCATGAAATTTTTTGTGGAAGGAAAGGAAGTTGAATTAAGGGGTATTGCAGGGAAATCGAGAAAGATAATTAGCTCTAACAGTATGACAAAGATTCTAAATAAGGAACAATGAGGTGTAATTGCACAATTATGTTCGCTAGAGGTTCCCACATCAAAATCATCTATTTCTCCAGATCTCCAAAAAGTCTTGGACAATCATACTATGGTATTTGAGACTCCCAAAGGTCTCCCACCTATTCATGATCATGATCATGCTATTCATTTGATTCCAAGAAGTGTTCCTCCAAACATTAGGCCGTATAGATATCCCTATGCCCAAAAGAGTGAAATTGAACGTATGGTTGCAAAAATTCTAGAGGCTCGTATAATTCAGCCTAGTCAAGGTTCTTTCTCTACTCTAGTAGTATTAGTTCACAAGAAGGATGGATCATGGCGCATGTGTCCAGATTATAGGGAGCTCAACAAGCTCACTATTAAAGATAAATTTTCCATTCTTGTCATTGATGAATTATTGGATCAATTGCATGGATCAATTTACTTCACCAAGTTGGATCTTCATTCAAGATATCATCAAATCAGAATGAAGACTGAAGACATTCCAAAAACAACATCTAGAACTCATGAGGGTCATTATTAATTTTTGGTCATGCCTTTTGGCCTTACTAATGCACCTTCTACATTTCAAGGTTTGATGAATTCCATTTTCAAACCCTTCCTTAGAAAATTTCTGTTAGTATTTTTTGATGATATACTAATCTACAGAATGTCTTGGAAGGATCATGTCCAACATGTTGACATGGTGCTCAAACTATTGGAGGAGAAACAATTATATGCAAAAATCTCCAAATGTTTCTTTGGAGTACAAGAGGTGGAATATTTGGGTCATATTGTATCTCATGAAGGTGTTAAGGTAGACCCTAGCAAAATTAAAACCATTAAGGAATTGAAAATCCCCACATCCATAAAGCATCTACAAGGATTTCTCGGGTTGACAGGGTATTATCGCAAGTTTGTTAAGAATTATGGGAGAATAGCAGCGCCTCTAACAACATTATTGAAGAAAGATGCATTTTCATGGACTCCAAAAGCAACGAAGGCCTTTGAACATCTTAAAGAGGCAATGTGCCAAGCACCAGTCTTAGCTACACTGGACTTCACAAAAACCTTTATTGTGGAATGTGATGCCTCGGGAATTGGAATCGATGTTGTTTTAATGAAAGAAGAAAGATCCATTGCTTTTGAAAGTCATCTAATCAAAGGAAAGTATTTACACAAAGATATTTATGAGAAGGAAATGTTGGCAATACTACATGCACTTAAGAAATGGCGACCCTACCTAATGGGAAGACACTTCAAGGTAAAAATAGATCATGATAGTCTTATATGATTTTTAGAACAAAGATTATCTTCAGAAGAGCAGCAAAAATGGGTCACAAAGATGTTGGGTTATGACTTTGAAATCATCTACAAAAAAGGGAAGAAAAATGTTGTGGCGGATGCACTCTCAAGAAAGGATGAGGATGTGGAAGCATTTCTTTGTGCCATTTCTATTATTTAACCAGATTGGATAAACGAAGCAAGGGATGAATGGAAGAATGACGAGGAAGTGTGGGAACTCATTCAAAAGATACAACAAGATCCCAGTACATCTGATACATTTATTTGGAAAAATGATTCGTTATGGTACAAGGATCGAGTATACCTATGTAAGAATTCCCAAATCAAACAAAAGATTCTTAGGGAATTGGACACCTCTCCCTTAGGAGGGCACTCAAGATTTCTAAAAACCTACCACAGGGTTAAGAAGGATTTTTTTGGGATGGCCTTAAATCGAATATTCAAACGTTTGTGGCTAAATGTTTGATTTGCCAACAAAATAAAGTTGAAACAATTAAGACTCCAGGACTATTACAACCTTTATCCATTCCAATCCAACGTTGGGAGGAGGTTTCAATGGATTTTATGACAGGTTTACCCAAGTCCGAAGGAAAGAGTGTTATCATGGTGGTAGTGGACAAACTTACCAAGTATGCACACTTATGTGCATTATCTCATCCATTTAAAGCGAGTATAGTTTCTACTGCATTTATGGAAACAATTCAAAAGCTATATGGAAACCCAAAGATTATTGTAACTGACAAAGATCCCATTTTCACTGGAAATTTTTGGAAAAAATATTTTTTGTCTTGGTACTCAGTTAGCTCATAGCTCATGTTATCATCCTAAATCTAATGGGCAAACTGAGATAGTAAACAAATGTTTGGAAGGATATCTTCGTTACTTTGTATCTAATAAACAGACACAATGGGTCAAATGGTTGCCTCTAGATGAATGGTGGTATAACACTTCCTTCCATACTGCAACAAAAATGACCCCATTTATGGCACTTTATGGATATCATCCACCATCCATCACATCTTATTTAAGAGAAAATTCTAAGGTTCAAGCAGTGGAAGATCACATCAAGCATCAAAAACAAGTTCTCCAACTCTTAAAGGATAACCTCAACTTGGCACAAAATAGAATGAAACAGAAAGCAAATCAACATCACAACAAAAGAAGTTTTGATGTAGGTGATTGGGTATTCCTATGGCTACAGCCATATAAACAAATGTCCCTCAAGCAATCTAATAAGGATAACAAATTATCACCAAAGTATTATGGTTTGTACAAGGTGTTGCAAAAGATAGGTACTATGGCATACAAATTGGAGCTTCCTGTAGCTTCTCGAGTGCACCCAGTTTTCCATGTTTCATGCTTAAAGAAGGTTATAGGTGACAAGCTTCTAGTTCAAACAATATTTCCAGAACTTTATGAGGAAGGAAAAATCATATTGGAACCTGAAGCAGTGAAAGAAACAAGAACTCGACAGCTACGAAATAGATCATTCAAAGTATCTCATCAAGTGGAAGAACTTACCTGTTGAAGATTCCACATGGGAGGATGAGAATTTTATATAGAAGCATTCAAAACTACTCAAGCATTGAGGAAAACACTTTTTTGATGGAGATGGGCATGTTAGGTCCCTATAATATTAGTGATTCCCCCATTAATATTGTCGTTGCATCCCTTATTGTTATTATTGTGCTCCTATTGTCCCCATATTGTTATTATTGTGCTCCATAGAATCCCTCTATTGTTATTTTTGTGCCTTTATATTATTATTTTTAGGTCGGCTTGGTTATATTGTGACCCCGTAGACTCCTATATATAGAAAGGAGGTTTTGTCATTTGAATCATCTAAGAATTGTTCATTTGTCTAATGTAAAGGAGGTTTCCACCTTGAAGAGGCTTATTTCTAAGGCGTTGATCTATCTTTTCTATCTTTTTGTGAGCTGATTTCATAACAGATACACCAGTTAACAGAAGAAAGAATTGGTGGTGTGCGCCGCAGAATTTTCAGTTATTGCAGGCCATTTGTATAAGATGGGGTCGGATGAAATACTTTGACGCTATGTGCCCAATTTTGAAAGAAATAGTATCCTTTCTGAAGCTCATGGAGGAGTTGTGGGAGGACATTATGTAGGGAAACAAACAACACAGAAGATTTTGCGCGCTGGGTTGTGGTGGTCGACGTTGCATAAGGATTCTAAATCACATTGCAGGGCATGCAGTGCATGTCAGAGGATGGGCAAGCTGTCGTGGAGGGATGAGCTTCCTTTGAATCCACAGGTGACATTGCAGCGATTTGAGAAATGGGCAATTGATTTTGTAGGGTCGATTCAACCTCCGGGCAAGAAGACGGGCACGCAGTATATCATCACCGCGACCAAATATTTGACTAGATGGGTAGAGGCACAACCTATGAAGGACTATACCAGGACAACAACAATGAAATTCCTATTCAAATATGTGTTGACGAGGTTTGGTTGCCCAAATATTTTGATGAGTGACCATAGTACGCATTTTCTCAATGAGACGATCAGCGCACTGACAAAGGAGTTCCAGGTTTACCATCAGAAGAGTACACCATACCATCCTCAGGCCAATGGAATGGTTGAGGCTTTTAATAAGATATTGGAGAATTTGTTGACAAAGGTTTGCAACACCAGAGGAATGATTGGGATTTGCATGTACCAACAATGTTATGGGCTTATAGATTTACCTGTAAAAATCTTACTGGTCAAACACCTTTTAGGCTGGTCTATGGTGTAGAGGTTGTGATTCCTATGGAGTATATCATGCCTAGTCTACACATAGCGGCTTTCACAGGAATGGTGGACCATGTAGCTTTAGAAGAGAGGCTTACGCAGCTGACAAAGATCGAGGAAGATAGGTTTTTGGCCGGATTCCATTAGCAAGTTCAAAAGGGACGTGAAAAAGCTTGGCATGATCGACACATCAAACTATGCACCTTTAAGGTAAATGATTTAGTTTTACTATATGACAGTAAGTTTGATAAGTTTCTAGGAAAATTTCAAATGCACTGGTTGGGGCCATATGTTATCAAAGAGATTACAGATGGTGGAGCAGTTCAACTCACAAAGTTGAATGGAGATCCATTTTCGAGGAAGGTAAATGGAAGTTGATTGAAGCCATACACCGGGGATCCGGCCTAATGACTACATGATTGTAGCATAGTCTTAGCGTTCTAGGCAGCTAAGGAGGCGGGGGACTATAAAATACACTGCCTGGTTTGTAGAGCTACATGACAAGGGGTCTGTGTGAAACAAGATAGTGTGACAGTACCAAAAGAAGCACGAAGGGATTTGTGCTATAGGGGGGGAGACCGCGCAGCATAGCCAGAAAGTGACCGTTACAATAACTATTCATGATTTGACTACCAGAATACAGTTAAGATGAGCATGGGGTGGCATTTAAGGTTGAATTTAAGAGTGAAATATTGGGAAATTTGCTGCCAATCTAGCATTTATGGATGGATTTTTTGGGGAACAGTCAAATTTTAATTCGAAATCACCTATAAATTATGCATGGTCGTCCAGTGAAAAACACTTAACCCTCTTATAATTTATGTCTTGAGCTGTCGATTGTATATGAATCCTTTGGTTTATGCTACTTTGGTCGCTACTTTTTGTATTCGAGAAGTTACCCGAGGATACCTAACACTTCATTCTCAACATGATGTCTTGACCAGGAGAAACCACTAGCACTGGAGGAACTATCACCTCTAAGGGAGCTACCCTGGAGGTAATGAGCATCAAGGTTCTAGATGCAGTGCCTACTACGCTAAGCTTGCCTAGACTGAAGCCCACACTGGTGAGAGAGGTCCCCAAGCCAAATAAATATAAGCAAAAGAAGTCGGTGCCGTTGCACGAGTCACCACGGAAGCATGCTGCCACACAGGCCCATAGGAAAGAAAAGTCAAGTGCAAAAGAGAAGGGGAAAGTGATGGATTTGGAGGCTAAGGAGGGCATGGAAGATATAGACACCGAGGGTGTGGATCCTATATATAAGTTGCCATAGTAGATCCCTCCGCGCAAGGGAAAAGTGAAGGTCCCTAAGGACCCAGATGTAGGACAATTCCTCCTTAGCACATGCATGTTACCAGAGAACCTAACCTTTGAAGGTTCACACTTGGCGTAGATCCTGCATTTGAAGCTAGGATAGTGGGATTTAGTAGACCACCCACCTTGCTACAGACACATACATGAAGAGGGTCTTTTACAAAGAGTCTAGTGTCACCGTGCTGGAGCCTGTGGAGTGGATTCGCAGGGTGAACCAGTTGGGATTGTTGAACCCGTTTTGGGTGCCCCAATATCATCGATCCAATATTAACTTGATCATTATTAAGAAGTTGTTGTGCCTCGTGCATGACAGGTGCTTGTGGCTGAGCCTGCCGATCCCTATCACTGATATGTCGATCCATTGGATCATGTTGTTGCCACACTCAGGATTGAACTTGGCCAAGGCGTTTGGCGGGAAGACGAGCGAGCACGACCTCATGGAAAATATGAAGGACGAGTTCAAGTTTGTGAAGAAGTTGTGCAGGTAATATATTACCTTGATCACTGACCCCACGGTAAAGGTTGCCATGCAGATTTTGGTTGGCAAGGTTATGAGAAAATGCCACGCGGACGAGGTTCCCACACCAGTGGTTTTCTTGGCTTCACAGTGTGTGGAGGGCATGCAGTTCAACTGGGTGCGCTACCTGTGTACTGAGTTCCTCATGAACTACAAAGAGGCACAAGACAAGTGTTGGGAGTGAAAGCCCATGTTTAAGTCAATTTTTGTAATATAATTGTAAAGACTCCACATTTTGTGGTCCTAGAACGCGAAGGCATTATGTGTAAAAAAGGGTAGTCTGCCCTTAAAGTAAATTTAGTTGTAAGAGACCTACCCATGGTCCACAGACCATGGGATTGTATAAAAAGAGCTAAGCTCTAAGTAGTTTAAGGAGATAGACAATGGAAGATCATGTAATAGAGTGATAGCTCTGAATAAGAAGTCTAAGTCTTGGGTCGTAGCATAGGTAGAGGCTCTGCAGCTGAGTTGCAGAGGCCTAGGGTAGAAGTCCGCAACTGAGTGCGCGGACCCCTGCAACTGTGTGCGCACGATGGACAGAGTCTGTAAACACTTGGAAGATATTAATAAAGAGATATATTCTAAAATTTCTTTGTCTTTGTTCTGTTGATACATCTAGATATTTTATGTATGAATTTCATTTATTGTGCTTATATGATGCGTGAAATACCGCAATTACATTAATTAATTGGATGCATTTACAAATATCTGGTTATGCGGTGTTTACTATAACTGTTTGATAAGATAGGAAAGTCACTTAGATTAATTGGGGAACTTGTACGACACGCTGCTCTAGCAGCGCGAAAATACCTGAGCAGCAGGCTAGGGCTGTGCGAAGGTCGATCATATACTTTCGTGGAATAGAGGGTTTGTCGTGCAAACCCTAGAGCGAAGCAACCTGCGCGGAGGTAGGGATAGAAGGAATAAAACAACATCACAACCATTTCAGGGTGCGGAAACTTAGTTCCAGCATCGCCCATACTGCTTTGTGTGAGACTTCGATCCGCGCTCTGCGGGTTGATGCCAAAAGGGCCAATAGTGTAGGGATTTTTTTGGCTAATTAACACTGAACATGGGTCAGGTCCCCTCAAGCCAACAAATGGTTCCATTGCCGGGATTGGAATCTGCATAAGAGACGTGTGATGTCGCATCACTGGAATCCAACTAAGAAGGAGATTAGAGACTGGTTGGATAGAAAGATCCAAGAATTCATGACACAGGAGAACAAAAACCCGCGACTGACAAAGGAACAGTGGTGGGACAGATACTTGTATATAGAGATCCACGAGATATTTTTCTGTTCCTTCCTTATTGAGCTATACGAGTGGATCACAAAGCTAGCAGATAGTCAAGGAAGGTGGAAACTTGATGGTCCTATTTTGTGGACCCCGGAGCTAGTGTGAAGGTTGGAAGCATCGAAGGATAAGATCACCCACATTGTCAATCATTGGCTTGATCGCGTCATAGGAGGATTTGTGACTGAATTCGCAGTCAACACCTCAGTCAGCTACAATGAGGCGGAGCGACGCTTTTTCAAAGGACCGCGAGGTAAGTACATAAAATATTTGAATACTTGGATTAAAATGCTATTGTGCAAAAAATGGGTTATGCAACTACCTTGATGTTCGGGACTACACGAAGCGGAAAAACTTACAGGAACGAAGGAAAAAAGGTTCTGGAGTATAGTCCCTTGATTTCACCTCCGCAAGGTGACGAGGAAGTGGTATCGAAGGTTTCTCTGTGAAGTGCTATTCAGTTAATAAGACAAGGATTCCTGCGAATACCACCTTTGCCCACACCACCTCTGACTTCACCACCCTCACCTCCAACTTTACCTGTACCACCTCCACAGTAATTCAGTATGGCAAATACAATGAAGTTTCCTTTGTTCAAAGGCTTGGGAAATGAAGGCACAAACCAATTATGGTTCGTTGTGAGGGATGTATGGGAAGCTGAAGGTGTTACAAATGATCTTATAAAGAAGGCAACACTAGTTAGTGCTCTGCAAGATCATGCGCTAACCTGGTATATTAAGTACTCTAACGATAACCCGAATGCTGGAGTGGTAGACATCCAGGTAGCACTAAATAGAGAATTCAGTAGGCCTAAATCTGAGGTGCAGTTGATTGTGGGATTCAAAGAGATCGTAAATGCAACTAGGTGAGATGCCTTGGGAACTAGATAAGAGGTTGAGGTGTACAATCCGTGAAGCCAACATGAATTTGACAGATGGATAGCATCATGAGTGGTTTGTAGCTTTGCTACTACCACACTTAAGGAGTGTGATGTCGCAGCAGAAGACAACAACTCAGCCAAAGGCCTTGGAGATTTCAATGAGGCTACATGAAACCCTGATGCAAGATCCAAACCTGGGGGTTCAGCAGATCCATGCACAGCTAAAGAACCTATGCCTTGAGATGCAAAGTCTGAAGTAGGACAGGACGGTTCAACTAGAGGTGCACGAGGAGGTATGGTGCTTGAAATGCAAGAGTCAGGGTCATGACAAAGACCATTGCTCAGTCTTTGCAAACTATATTGCAGGAGGAGGACCGATGCCTTTAAGGCTAGAAGCTCAAGTAGGACCTAGCACGGGGCCTGCATTATGGTGCACTATCTGTCAGGTAGCTAGAAAACATGCCACGGATAACTGTCACTTGCTACAGAAGTTTGTACAGGCACCGTAATAGCTGTTCTGCAACTTTTGTAGGTCGGTAGGGCATGATGAGCGTACTTGCAGGAGCTATGAATTGATGATGGATAGAACTCCTGCCTATAGGGTTTAGGCTAAAATGCAGCCCCTTGACCAGAGCGTAGGGATGGTGCAAACAAGATTTCAGGGGCAAGGATGAGGCCGAGGCAGAGGAGGACCTAGCAGAGGTCAAGGACAGTCGAATTGCTACAATTGCGGAGGGCCAGGACACTATGCCCGTGATTGAACTAATCCAACACGTTCATCGTGTAAATATTTCATGTTGTTTGATCATGAAACAGAAGACTGTCCTATGTTGATAGCTAGAATACGTGACAAAGGGGTGATACCACCTCCACCAACTCAGAACCTACAGATGATAAGGTCTCAGCCACACGTGGAAGATCCAAATGTAAATATAGTGCTCAGAAGTGGAATCACGACAAGAGATGACAAGGGGAAACAACCAGACGATAGTACATGGGTTCACAAAACTCCGGCGAAGGAGGCTAAGTTCGATTTGGAGCACACATGTGAAACCTTCATGGAAGCTAAGAAGAGATTCATTGAGGCCTCTACCTCAGGAAGCAAGGATAAGCCTGAGCAGGAGATGGACCCCTCTATGCTCATAAATTTCCTAGAGACATGTATGAAGTTACTACATGATAGTAAGGTTGTGAAAGGATTACAAGAACTCATCAATAGATGTGCTGGAACTGTGCCAGGCGAGCCGCGCGTAGTACAAAATATTGGCAAGCATAAAACAAGGACGAGACAAGAGATGAGACTGACCATGCAGAAAGAAGAGTATGAGATGGATCAGGTTATTTTGGACCTAGGGTTAGACGCGAACGTCCTACTGAAGCAGACTTGGAAACGAATGGGGAGACCTGTGTTGTAATGGTCTCTGATTCATCTAAGGATGGCGAATTAGCAGAAGATCATCCCGCTGCAGGGGGTGACCGTGGATATTGAGGGAGCGAGAACACTGGTTGATTTTAAAGTAATACAGATAGTGGATGATAGAAATCCCTATCCTGCGCTCCTAGGAACTGACTGAGCTACTGATATGAATGAGGTAATGAATCTAAAGAAGTGAAATATGATCTTTGAGAAGAAATTGCTGCACGTAATAGTACCCCAAGATCCTGCTAAAGGATCGTGCTATACTAAACCAGTCCGCGATTATGAGAGTGATGAAAACCTAGAGTGTATCTATAAGATAACAGCACAAGACCAAGATCAGGTAAACCCCACCGCGAATGGACAGATTACATGGGATCACGAGAGTTCCTGCACTTCAGAATCCGATGAAGAAATAGAATGCTAGTAGAATCGGTTACATGAAGTAACTATGCTGAATTTCAACATGATGACCCAATCGCTGCGTTGTATGTCCACAAAGGTAAGAAATCTACCTACTTATGATGTTCTAAATGAGGTAGATATCTTTTTGGATGCATTTGAAAGGGAGGTACCAAAAAATCAGCACTTCCATGCGTTGGATAGGCATTGCGTGCTACGCCTGCAAGATGGTGGGGTATGCATAAAGGAAGCTTTGATGATTGGCACGAATGTAGGAGGATGATGCGAACATGATTTGGGAAGCCTAAGATGCAACTGAAAAACAAGTATGATGGGTAGGATGATCTGCGTGCACATTTGGCCAAATGGACCCAGGCTTATGGAGAAAATCATCAACTTGAGTGGGTGCACTTGTTTTTTCATACCCTGGATGTGGTCCTGATGAATTGGTACGTAGAAAAAGAGCTCTGCCATGGGACAGGAAAATGGGATATCCTGCACGAAGGATTCATGATGACATTCACTTTTGAGGACGGTTTTGACAGTCTTGATGAAGTGCTACAAGAGGTGAAAGCAACAATCTTTAGGATACCGGAGGATCCTTTAGACCCGATTCAACTTGAATGGGCTACTCAGATGAGTACCACGCTAGAATGTTATAATATAACTGCTGAAGAAGAGGACAAGGAT
The DNA here is from genome assembly GCA_031772625.1 of Pinus tabuliformis. Taxonomy (NCBI): domain Eukaryota; kingdom Viridiplantae; phylum Streptophyta; class Pinopsida; order Pinales; family Pinaceae; genus Pinus; species Pinus tabuliformis. The sequence continues at coordinate 526,072,184 of CM062809.1, read as the reverse complement.
CCAAGGAAGATTAACATTCCAAAAACAAAAGGTCACCGTGAGGTTCAAGGACCACATATTGAGAACCCTGATATAACCACGCCATTGAAAACAAAACAAGTAAACATTGGTACTGATGTAGAACCCAAATTTGTGAACATTGGAGACTACTAGGATGATGTAACGGTGGATAAGGTTGTTGAATTGCACCGCGAATACCAGGATTTATTCCCTACCAAGTTTACAGATCTGAAAGGGATAATCAAGGACCTAGGAATGATGAAGATCATATTAAAATCTAACGCAAAGCTAGTTAAGCAAAGGCCATACCGTCTTAGTCCGAAATATAAGGACAAGGTCCACTTAGAGCTAGAAAAGATTCTCGTGGCAGGCATCATTGAGCCACTGGAATAATTTGCGTGGGTAAGTCCAATGGTGGTACAGGAAAAGAAGCAGAAGGATGAAATAAGGATATGCGTGGATCTCAAGAAGTTTAATGATGCTTGTGTACATGATCCTTTCCCAACTCCGTTCACTGATGAAGTGTTGGAAAATGTAGGGGGTTAGGAAGCATATTCCTTCACTGATGGGTTCTCTGGATACCACCAGATCAAAATCACACTGGAGGGTAGGAGTAAGATGACCTTCACAATTGAGTGGGGTTGCTTTCAGTACATTGTAATGCTATTTGGATTTAAGAATGCACATTTAATCTTCTCACGTGTAGTTGTTGCT